>LR738710.1:351414995-351508097 GCA_902687465.1 Secale cereale
CGAGCTCCTCACTCAGCACCAGCGGCCTCAACACACTCACAACAACATGCTAGCACCACTCGTTCATCCCCGAAGAGCCCCAGTGCTCGGGATCGACCGGAGCTCCGCCGCGTCGGGCCACCGGCGATCTCGCAGTACAGGCCTCCTCCGCCCTTCCTTTTGCCCGATTTGGAACCACCACACACCACTGATACTTTCCCCTCGCTTTCTCCTCCCTGTAGCAGTCGGAATCGGCCGGAGCGACGACCTCCCGAAGCTCCTCCGCCGTCCCACCTCGCCGCCGGCGAACCAGGCCTCCCCGGCGAGTCGCGCCACCACCACTGCAACCGCGACTCGTTGCTGAGTCCGTCCCTGCCCTCCGTTTGCCTCGCCGTGGCCCCTATCGACGCCGGTGAGCTCGCCGTCGCCGTGGCCGAGAGGTTGAAGATGACAGGCGGGCCCCGCCTGTCATCCTCACCTCTCTCTCTCCCCTCACAGCCGCTGACCGCTAGGCCCCGCCCGTCAGGTTTAAAACCCTGACGTGCGCGCGCTGGCGCCCGAGCGGCTGGGCTAGATGCCCTGGGACGTGCACTGTGGCCGCTCTAGCCCGGTGGCACAGTGCCATTTCATTTTATTCTTTGTGTAAATAATTCAATTAATTTTACAGAAATGAATATTTGTCCAAATGAAATAATTCCAACTCCTAAAATCTTGTAATATTCCAACCTATTTACTGGTTTCACTTTCACACATATCTATGAAACTTTTCTGTTATGTTCAAATTTAAATTCAAATTTGAGCATTAAAAATCATGTTCAAAAATCCCTAGATTTCATTCTGTAACTCCAAAACTCCAACTAAGAATTTTCTCCATCTTAGTTTTCCCTCTAGTATTTAACAAAAATAAGTTGACATTTTTCTGAGCACTTTGATTTCTCTATTTTCATTATGGTCTTATTTTTCCGTTGTTATTTTGCGACGATTAGATCCCGTATTTGACGAAGTTGCTGAAGAAGGAGAAGGAGAAGGATTTGAAGACTTTGAAGACCAAGCCAATCCGGGCAAGCAGCCCTTTGACCATGATACACTTGTGTTCTTCGGAACCCGTTTGTCTCCGAATGCATAGTGATAGAATGACGGTGGTGATCTAGTTGAAACCACCACATGATGCATGCTTACTCATGATCTTGCTATGTGCTAGATGTTATGCAAATGGTTAGTAGTGATGCTTAGTAATGCATGTGTGACATGAAACCTTTGTGGTTGAAATATTTGCATAAACCCCCATCGGGTGCCCCTAATGCCCGAGGGTGATGTTGAGTTAAGTCATCACTTGAGGAAGAAGTGATGTGCCGGTAAAGTCTTGTGCATGGGTGAAATAACGGATTAGATTTATGTGTGACTACCGTCCCAACCAAACATGTGCAACCACTCTACCCCTTATGGGACGGGGCTTTATTGAATACTTAGGTCGATACTAGCATGGTGCCCGCATTACTAGTGACGGGGAGACTTGAGGTCTTTCCCGGGACGGGGTCGTGCTTGGATAGACGGCCATGACTGTTTTTACAGGGCACCGGACACACCGTTGGTCCCTTCGGGTACGCGTGACGTTGAAAGTAGGGCAAGTCCCGTGATCTATTGTTTGTACTCGAGGGCCGTGTACCAACGAGTGGACTCTATGTTAGTGTCGTCTAAGG
The DNA here is from genome assembly GCA_902687465.1 of Secale cereale. Classification (NCBI taxonomy): domain Eukaryota; kingdom Viridiplantae; phylum Streptophyta; class Magnoliopsida; order Poales; family Poaceae; genus Secale; species Secale cereale. The sequence continues at coordinate 351,416,675 of LR738710.1, forward strand.
AAAGATAATGACCGGGTGCTTCCCCCGAGTACTTGAGGTACTGCGGGATCGTGGGTGACACGAAAGCTTCCCGGATCTTGTGGGTAAAGTGCGCAACCTCTGCAGAGTGTAAAACTATTCGAATAGCCGTGTCCACGGTCATGGACAGTTGGGTGGTGCTACTTAAACTATGTCCAAAAAATTTACCGCATCGATGAAAGTATGTGTTTAATGAGTCAAGGTGGAGACTTGACTCGATGAGTTGAATCATATTCATGTTGATATCGGTAACCTGTTTTCGGGGTTACGTGAACTCGTTGATGCATACACTTGATGGTAGAATACTTATTCTAGCCAATTGCTAGATTGCTCATTATTGCTCAATTGCATTGTTACTTTGAACCAAATCATGGGTTGCTTGCGAGTACATTCAAAGTACTCATTGGCTTGCCACTGATTATTTAATTGGCCAGGCATGGAGGAATAGGAATATGAGGAAGAGTTCTTTGGAGACGAACATGCGAACTAGGACGCTATCCCAGTCAGAATGCCTGTAGGGTTAAGGCAGATGGCATGGGTTCTACCTATCATCGAAGACTTCCGTTATTTGCGTTATTGCTATTCAGCCCGTGAGGCTTTATCTATGTAAGACTTGGCCGTAATGGCCATAATTTGTGTAAGACGATATGTATGGATGTAAGACTCTTGTTATTCAGCTTTTGTGTGTTCAGTGACAATTGATCTCTGGGATCATTGTACACGTGCATTCGGTGATCTCGACTTCTAAGTCGGGGTCCCCACACGTACCCGCGCCAAGAGTCGCTGCCTTGCCTCGAGCGGGACGGACCGCCCTTGCAACCACCGTCGGGTCGTCCACCCCTCGCCGGCGTCTCGCCGCTGTCTTTGTGGCCAGTCTCAGCCGCTGCTATCGAGCCGCACCGGACTCCACCGCCATGGCCTCCTGCCTTCGCTTCCTCCGAGTCGTCTCGCCTTCTGCTGCAAGCCGCACTCTGCCGCGGTGTGCCGCCCCGCACGCCTCGCGCCTCCGTCTACGGCCGACCATTGCTTCGGGTCGCCCCCGCCTCCACTCGAACTGCTGGCGCCTGCCACCACCACCTCGCCACTGTTGCCAGCTCCCGCACTCCAGCCGTCTGCCGGCTTGTTACCTACGCGGGCCTCTGCCACTACCGGGAGCTGTTATCGCAAGCCGCCAGCATGGCGCTCCGTCGTCGGGCATTGAGCCGTCCTCGCAGTGCCCATGAGTCAGCCGCTGCAGCTGCGGATGCTGCCGCGAGCTGCCAGCATCAGTTGGGCCGTTCGGGCCTGACGGCGTGTTTCCATCCCGCCTCCTTCAGGAGCTCTGAGCCGCCGGACCTCGCTTCAGAATCCGTCTTGGGTTACTCCTAGCTGCCGTCAGAGAGCTGCCATCTCGCGTTAAACCGCCGCCCGCTCTGTTTCGTGTGAGCTGGCTATATCCGTTCCGAGCCGCCGCTAAGTTGGATGGACTGGGGACTCACGTATCTGCCAACAAATATTTACTATGAATTTATTAAACTGCACTACAAAAATCTCAACCTGGGAGTCGCTTTGTGTTCCTGTTGAATCAGAGAGATGTACAATCTTGAAACCTTCTGCCCTCCGAGGAATCAACTGACGATGTGTTGTTTATGAATCAAGCCGCCAGTCGCGGCGACTCCGCCTTGTTCTTGAGCCTCTACGGCCGCATCTGCTGCACCTCGAGCCGCCGAGGGCCTCCTCTACTGCGCCATAAATCACCGCTCTGAGTCCCGTCGTGGACCACGCTTCTAAATTGTCGGCGCATTGAGATGGCCCTGCCGCGACTTACCTTGTTCTACCTCCTGCCGCCACAGCCGCGCCTTGAGTCGCCGGCCGGCTCGCCTTTGCTCCGCCTCCACGTGCCCGCGACGGCCGAGCCATGAGCATCCATTGTTTTCGTCACCGCATCTGCACCTGGTCACAAGTCGCCTGCAAGCCTCGCTGCCGAGCCAGCCGGCCACCTCGACCGTCGTTTTCCACAGCCGCGAGTCGCCAAGCTCGTCACAAATCGCCTCGCTGGCTCTCCACGCGGACTTGTCGTGCATCAGGCCGCCTCGCGCTGAGCCGCCGATGCCTGAGTCGCCGGCCCTGAGCCGCCCCCTTCCGTCGCGTACCCGCAGCGCTCTCTACTACGAAGTCGCCGGATCACCTTTGCCACCCACGAGTCGGCCTGCAACAACCTGGATTCGCCTCCACCAAGCCGCCACAGGTTTCCCCCGAGTCGTCGTCACGACCCACCCTCGCCGCACCTCAATACTAGCAGCCGCGTCGAGCTGCCAAATTGCCGGCTCTGCACTGCTGTTCCTGCCGCCGCCATTGTGACCGCACTCAGCCTTCTGAGCCGCCCGGTGATTAAACCACCGCCCGCCCTTGCTTTGCCGAGCCACGTCGGCCTGAGCCGCCTTGCCGAGGATGCCTTGAACCGCCCCGCTTCTGCCATGGTTACCCCTCAACTGCCGACTCTGTCATCACCGACCAGGTTGTGCTCCGGCCGAGTCATACCTCAGACCCCGACGCCTCTTGACCTCGTGCTCCAATTGCTGCTCCAGCCGCAACCACTTCAAGTCACCGGCCGCCTCAGTATCCATGCTGAGTCGCCGAGGGCCTTCGCCTCCGGCGCGTTGAGCCGCCCCGCTTCACCGGATTTACCACCATCTCAAATGGCCTCTCAGGCCTCATGCCCGTGGTGAGCCGTTGGAGCAGTCCTCCAAGCCTCCGTGGAGGTGGTTTCGAGCTTCCCTCACCAAGTCGCCGTTTCGGCCGAATCAAACCGCCGCCTCGCAAGTTGCCGGCCTGCCGCCTTGATTTGCTTCCTCGGGGCCTCCTGAGCCGCCCGGTATTGCATTTTGCTTCCTGCGAGTGGCCACCAGTACATCATTGACCCGATGCCCTCGCTGAGATGCCACCTCCTACGCCATACTCCTCCGCTATCATAAACAGACATGGTCGTGTTCAATTGCTTCGGCCCCGGTTGACGTGTGCTAGCTTCTGCCTTTGAGCCGCCGCTGCGATGAGACGGCCTTGCCGCAACATATTTTAATTCCTACTGCTACGGCCGCGCTTTTGACTCCCTGAGCAACCATAACGGAATTCTGGGGCATGGAAGTGAAGCCAGGTGCCCTGGATGAAATAGAGAAAGAACAGATCCATATACTGGTATCTGTCAGGATTGGTGGCCAGAGGATGGTCCATGTTGGCTGAAAAAATCACCTTCAGATTGAGTTATCACACAGACCACTTGCAGAAGATGAGCTCTCGCATGCAATAAAGGAGAATTATTTTATACTCTGGAATAAACTATTTTACAAGGATATGTGGAGCCGCATCAAGCAATATGAAGGCCTGACGTATCAGGACAAGTTGCCTACTACAAAAGGGGCTATTATATCACTGAGCTATTGAAATGAATCATACCGGTTTATGTCACGGACAAGTATGAAGAGTCTCAAGCCAATTCCTTGAGTCGTCTTAAGACTCGGGGCTACAATAACATGACTCAGCAAATCTTGTCAGTTCCAGCTAGTTCAAGAACTCTAGGTCATTTGAGGGAAAAATAACCCGGTCCCAAAGATTACTGCTATGTCGATGAAAATTTAAGGGCCGTCAGAAAGTTTCTGGTTCAAGAGAAATCTGTCTCCTACAAAGCGCTGAAGCTCTTAATATCCGGTTTAAAATCAGATTCAAGGGAAATTTATCTACCACAAAGCTTTGAAGCTCTCAATAACTGGTTCACAATCCGGCTCGAGGGAAATCTGTCTCTCACAAGGCTCTGAAGCTCTCAAATCCAGTTTTAAATTCCGGCTCAAGAAGAATATCCATCTCTCACAAGTATGTCACTTGGGGGCTTCCTGTTCAAACATAGGCGTATCCTACCAAAGAGAACATAGCGTTACTACCCATTTGACCGGGTTATGTCCAAACATAGGCGTATTCGACCAAAGAGGACATAACATGTGGGTCATCCTACCTGTACCCAGCTGCTTCAACTCCATCAGGTCATCCTGATTGACCCGACGAACTCTTGGCGATCAGTCTTATATGGCGTATTCGACCAAGACCTGAGCTTGCTAAGGTTCAAACGCTTGGCTGTCATGTGAGAGCATGGTTTACAGATAGTCATGATAGATCCAGGATCCCAAGCCGCCTTCCTTGAAACTTGGTTAAACCTGCATGTTTGCTTGATGCAACTCTGACCCCGCGTACCTCGATAAGTCATATCTGAAATTATCCATGTTCAAATGTCGATTGGGTATCTGTGAGAGCCGGCTACATAAAGCAAGGATACTCTAGTGGCTCTAGCTAGTTTCATTGAAGTTTTCTATTATTGTACGCATACATCATCATGCATTGCATCATACATCATCATACATTGCATCATACGCATACATCATCATGCATTGCATCATCATCATAACATGCATCATATATACATAGATATACTTGTTTATATTGCAGGAACCGGTTTTCAAACCAGATTATATTATTCAAGTCTTAAATAGCCAACATGGCTGGGTTTTTTCGGTTATCAAGAACCAATATTATAATTGAGGTTTTCAAAGTCGCTTTCCCGCTATGGCTGTTATCTTATCAATGGATATGATCTATTCTACAATGAAGGGAATAGTCCCGAGTCGCTGCAGGCTTACGACCAGGCACTTGGGGGCTACATTATTCAAATTGAGATTACATCAAATATGCAAGTCCCATGTCACTGGCAGCATGCACCATGGCACTTGGGGGCTAATGCAAGGTCATTTTTTGCTAAACATTATTGAAGTCCCGACTCATCACATCGTGATGAGCCGGCCCTCGGGGGCTACCAATTTCTCATGTCAACAATTCAAGGTCCACAAGTCTTAATCCATTATATTGTAGGGTCCACTGCTCAGTTGGTAAAGCGCAAAGCTCTTAACCTTGTGGACGTGGGTTCAAGCCCCATGGTGGGGGTTACATCATATGATGTTCTTTTCAAAGAAGTATATATAAAGTCCCAGCTCAATATTATCTTACCGAGTCGGCCCTTGGGGGCTACACGTTGCTGTTCAAGTCTACATGATCATATTTACAAAGTCACTGCTCATTATTGCATAATGACCCGGCCCTTGGGGGCTATACTGGTTGAAGTTTTTATCAGCATAAGGCAATTACAAAGTCCCAGGTTGCTGCAAGCATGACAACCCGGCACTTGGGGGCGAAATATGTGGAATACTCAGTTCTGACTAGTGATTGAGATGAACAACATGGACTTCTTCAAAGTGGTAATATTTATATTGAAGCAAGTCTTAAGTCATCACTTTGTCTGGCTCAAGACTTGGGGGCGTTGGCAACAATTATGACTCAGCATCATCTATTTATAACCCGGCAAGTTTGTTCATCTTTAAGCCGGTTGAAGGTCACATGAGTATTTCAAGAACAATATTTTTAAGCATTTGGAGGTGAATCAAATGAATTATTCTTCACAGTCTCTCCGTGAGAAACCAACGTCAGCAAAATTGATTATGAAGTTGGCTTATTGACCCGAACTTTCTAGAAGAAGGAAATAACAAGGAGTTAAGGATGACCAGGTGTCGGCTTACAAGAATATTTACCCCGAGGATAACCTATTAAAATTGTTCTTGTGTTTTGTTTACAGGATCAGTTTAACATGGATGAATCCAAATTAAATTGGGGGCTAATATCGGGGATATACCCCGAGGTATGACTCGGTCGGAGATATGACCCGGCTGGGACTTGGTGTTTCATTGGTGACCCGGTAGATTGTTTAAGTTGTTTAAGACGGCGGATAGTTAAGCATGGTAAGCCAGCGGACAGTTAAGCAGGGTAAGCTGATGGACAGTTAAGCAGGATAAGCTGACGGACAGTTAAGCATGGTAAGCAGGCGGAGACAGTTAAGCGTGGTAAGCCGGCAGATAGTTAAGCCAGACAGTTAAGCCAGATAGTTAAGCCAGACAGTTAAGCAAGATAGTTAAGCCAGAGAGTTAAGCCAGATGTTAAGCCGGTAGATTGTTTAAGCCAGATGTTTAAGTCAGACTGTGACAGAGTCGCCTAGGGTTAATAAGCCTGACATGTTAAGAAGCCTATGGAGAGAAGCCCGTGAAGATAAGTCAGAATAGTTAAGTCTTAAGTCTGAGTTGGACTCTACATGTAACCCGCCCCTTCAACTTATATAAGGAGGGGCAGGTCACCCCAAGAGGGACAGGTTGAATAATCTCTAGGTTAGACACAACTAGGAGAGCCGGCTTACGGCGACTCCCTCATGAGCATAATGAGACCTAGCCACAAACGGCATGTAGGGCTATTACCGGATGATGTTTCCCGGGGCCCGAAGCTGTCTAAATCCTTGTCTTGTGTTGCGTCTCTCGATTCTGCTCAACCCCTCTCAAGCTACTACATAGATGCGTTGGCCTCACGACTAAGTCCTCTCCCTAGGACATCTGCTGTGACAATTCCACGACACTTACCGAGTTGCATTATTCGGTCCCACCGAGATTGGTCAAATGTGTGTAATGGTTGGATTTTGTGTGGAGGCTATATATACCCCTCCATCACCTCTCCATTAGTGAGAGATCCATCAGAAAGTTCCTACAATTCCACCATTCATTTTCTGGGAGAGAACTGCCTAATCATGTGCTGAGATCAAGACATTGCAATCCTACAACAAGAATCTTGATTTCTAGCCTTCCTCAGGTTGCTTTCCACTCCAATTCTTCTTCCACCATATCCAAATTTGTGAGAAAGAGTTGAGTGTTGGGGAGACAGTCATTTGAAGAACAAGAGCAAGGAGGTCATCATCAACACACCATCTATTACCTTTTGGAGAGTGGTGTCTCCTAGATTTGTTAGGTGTCTCTTGGGAGCGTTCGACATATTGTGGAGTTGAACCGAGAAGTTTGCAAGGGCAAGGAGATCGCCTACTTTGTGAAGATCTACTCAAGTGAGACATGTCCTTCGTGGACAATGGCCATGCTAGTATAGACAAGGTTGCTTCTTCATGGACCCTACATGGGTGGTGCTCTTGGTGGACTCGCGCAACCGTTACCCTTCGTGGGTTGAGGTCTCCATCAACGTGGGCGTACGATAGCACCACCTATCGGAACCACGCCAAAAACTCCATGTCTCCTTGCATTTTCTTTCTCCAAACCCTTCCCTTTACCTTCATATGCAATGTTTTACTTTCCACTTCTACACTCTTAGAATTGCATGTGTTGGTAGATTGCTTGACTTGTACAACTGTGACGTCCGGATAGTTAAGCTACAGTAATCATGTTCTAATGAGGCCACGTCATCACTATTACTATTACTAAACTCGCTTGGGTTCGAAACTGGTTCAAATTCAAATTTAAAACAAAGTCAAATTTAAAAGTTTTCAAATGTCAAAACTAAAATGCTCAAGGTGTGTCAAATATTTCATAACTAATTATGATGGTGACCCAACACTTTTTGTAAAGTATTTTAAAGCTCTTTTGTGAGTATAACAGTGGCTTAAACAATTATATAAGTGCCTTTTATAATTTCTAGAATGTCAATCTAACTTGTTTGAGTACCAAACTTTTTGTGGCGGAGGTATAATTAGTAATACCAATTTATATACTAACATCATATTTTTATAAAGCTAAAATAATAAAAACTAAAAGGGAAAACAAAAAAAGGAATAAAAGAAAAAAAGGGAAAGCTGTAAAGAAGGATAAAATGTCCCCCTCCCCTGGGCCTTGGCCCAGCTAGCTGGCCAGGCCGGCCCACGAGCACCCTTCCCCTCCGCTCTGTTCACAGGGGATCGTGGACAGAGCCGATGGCTGCCACGGCCGCGGCCATCGCCGTGGCGGCCATCCGCCGGCTCCCCCCGGCCTATAAGGCCGGCGCCCTCCCCCGGTGAACCCTAATCCCCCCTCAACTCCCCCTCTCGCTCACCCCTCTCACTCTCTCTGTCTGGTCAGCCGGGCGAGAGGTCACCGCGCCGTCGTCAAGCCCGCGGCCACCGGCCACCGTTCGCCGCACCGACTAGTCCAGGAGAACCGCCACCGTGGACCTCATCCATTCAGAGCTTCAAATCGACCAGAGCCGTCCCGTGCGTTCGTCATCGAGCGCATCTCCGTCGCGTACATCGCCGGCGTTCGGCGTCGTTTTCCGCAGCTCCGGTCCACCTCCGGCCTCCTCTTCACCTCAGTTGGAACCATTGTGAGCCAATCTTCCTAATCCCCATTTTTCCCCTTCGATTCGTTGCCGTAGTCGCCGTCCCCGAGCTCGTCCGAGCTCCCGCGTATGCGTAGACGTATGTGCGTGCTTGGTGCCGCTTCTCTGCGTCTCTGGTGCTGCCTGTACTGCTTGTTGCCGCTGCTCCTCACACTGCTATTGCTCTTGCCGCTGCTGCCGCTTGTTGCTGCGCCGCTTGCTAATGCACTGACTGCTACTGCTGGCTGTGCTACTGCTGCTACGCCGCTGCGTCGCTGCCGCCAGCGCCCGCCTGCGTGCACCCCAGCCGCGTCGCGCACGCACGGCCACACCCACACCCACATGAGCCCGCGCCCTCCCCTGGTAGCGCCAACGCCCGCCTGGGCAGTGGCCGACTGGCCGTGGCCATGGCCTGTGCGGCTTTGCCTCCCGTGTTGTTCGTGTGTGTGCACATGGGGCTGGCCCTGTTTAAGACAGTACGTACTAAGATAGATACGTATTAGTCTAATTGCCTAACTAGTTCAACTACTAGTAGACTATGACGTGCGAGCCACCTCTTGTTAACTATTTGTTTTATAAATAAATCTAAAACAGGTTCTGTCTATGAAAGTAGGACCCACCCCCTATCTAAATTATTTAATTCTTTTAAGTTGCCTATGTGCCTATGACAGCTGGGTCCCATTGACCTTGTTGACCAGTCAATTTGACTATGTTGACTTTGACACGGCCCCCACATATCATTGACTGTGGCTGGCCACCGCTATGTAATAAAAGTATATTCTTTTTTTTATTCGAATTAAAATAATTTAGAATATTATTAAAACTTTGGAAAATCATAAGAAATAATCCGTAACTCGGATAAAAATGTTTTATATATGAAAGTTACTCAGAACGACGAGACTAATCTGAATACGCGGTTCGTTCGTTCGTCACACGTCCCTAGCATAGAGAACCTGCGACTTTCCGCCTCCGGTTCGCCTGTCCGAAAATGCCTAACACTGGGAAAACATTCCCAGATGTTATCCCTCTTCTCCAGTACCGTGTAACACCGCGTTAGAACACCCTAGCACTGCGTGTTAACCTGCTGTGCTTCTTTTTGCATCTGTATGCTTTGTATTTATTGTTTCTTCCCCCTCTTCTCTCCGGTAGACCCCGAGACCGATGATGCCTCGGTGATCAACTACGGTGTTGACGACCCCTTCTTCTTGCCAGAGCAACCAGGCAAGCCAACCCCCTTGATCATTCCGATATCGCCCATTCTCTTCTCTCTTATGCTTGCATTAGAACTGCTACTGTTTTTTGTATGATCCTATTCTGATGCATAGCCTGTTGTTGATACTGCTTTCATACCTTACATGTTTATACTAAACTGCTTAGTATAGGCTGGTTAGAGATCCACCAGCGACCCCCCTACCTTGTCCCGACTGCCCCGCTGGATTATCAGAAGACCCGATCAACGGGATCGAAGACCAGGACCCGGCACCGCACATCACTTTCCCCTTAGTTGCTCGACACTACTGGGTTACTATCGAGTGCCGAGGGTGAGACCTCATCAGCACTTCTGATGCTAACCTTGTAGGTTAGATCATCGGTAGTGGTCATCGAGGGTGATTCCTCTTTCTCCACTCCCGATAACGACACTGTCATGCAACTCCTCAAGAGTGGACCTCGAGGGTGACTCCTCTTTCGTTCACCTTGACGATAAACATCAGGTGGAATCCCATCGAGGGTGATTTCCTCAGGTTTTCCCTTTGGTGTTAGACACACAGTTACTATGGTTACTATGAATTTACACTGAACCTAGTGACTAAAGACGGGTCGACCCTGAGGGGTACCCGCGCGAGCTTAATTGCGAGTGATGTGTAGTCGGGTTGACCTGGAAGGTGCCCGTGAGATAAATACGAGGCGTGGCCGGGCACTCGCCCTTGCCGCAAGTTCTCGAGACGGGGCGATGGGGTCACATTATCGTGAGTCTCTGCTCGTTACCGCGCGTTCCCAAGACACTAAACGGTTTGGATATTTGATCCAAGGGGCCTCTGGCCTGATAGCACTAACCATCACGTGGGCATAGTATGGGCGTTCTGCGTCGTATGCATCAGCCGAAGCTTAACTGACGTCATTGCGACTGAGCGGCGCGCGCCGGGTTGGACTGGTTAGGCTCCTACCTTTTTAAAGGAGGTTGCTAGGTCTGCTCACCGGCCGCCCACGCAACGTGCAGGAGTTCCCGGGGCGATTGGCCCATGACCCCTGGGGGCATAGGGTTTAGTCCGGCGTGCATGACCTCTCTATTAAGCCTAGGTCGGGTTGCGGCGTATTGTTTGGCCGAGGGCGGGCATGACCTGATGGTGTGTCCGGCCGGAGTTAAGCAAGCGTGTTGGGTAAGTTGGTGCACCCCTTCAGGGAAGAAAACATCTATCGATAGCCTGTCCTACGGTAACAGACACTTGGAGTTGTATCCCGATCGCTACAACTAGAACTGGATGCTGAGGCATTGTTTGGATATGTTGCTTCGGGAGTCGAGAAAGGATCCCGGAGCGTTGGAACAACAACATAATATGACTTATGATATACTACTATAATCCCCCTTGTTGCTGCAAGACGGTGGTTTCCAGAAGATGCTAGTCTTTGATAGGACTAGCTTCTCCCCCTCTTATTCTGGCATTCTGCAGCTTAGTCCACATATACTACCCTTTTCATTGATACTGATGCATATGTAGTGTAGATCCTTGCTTGCGAGTACTTTGGATGAGTACTCACGGTTGCTTTGCTCCCCCTTTTCCCCCTTCTTTCTCCTTGCTGGTTGATGCAACCAGATGGTGGAGTCCAGGAGCTAGACGCCACCCTTGACGACTGCGACTACCCCAACGGAGCCTACTACTACGTGGAGACAACTGACGACCAGGAGTAGTTAGGAGGTCCCAGGCAGGAGGCCTTGCCTTTTCGATCTTTGATGCTTTTGGGCTTGCCTTCTTAAGGCAAACTTGTTTAACTTATGTCTGTACTCAGATATTGTTGCTTCCGCTGACTCTTGTGTTTTCGAGCTTATGTATTCGAGCCCTCGAGGCCCCTGGCTTGTAATATAAAGCTTGTATTATTTTAATTTGTGTCTAGAGTTGTGTTGTGATATCTTCCAGTGAGTCCTTGATCTTGGTCGTACACATTTGCGTGCATGATTAGTGTACGGTCAAATCGGGGGCGTCACAAGTTGGTATCAGAGCCTACTGCCTGTAGGAGCCCCCTTTCCAACTCCTTGGCCGAAGTTGAGTCTAGTCTTTGAAAAACTATTTTACTAACATGGCTGTGTGGCTTACGGGCCCGCGTCGCCATTGGGTGGTATTAGGATCTTTTATTCCTCATCTTTACTCTGGGATTCTGATCTCCCTTCTATTCGGGTTAAATGAATTTACTAACTACATTAGGTTCTCGTAACGACTTTCCCCGGAGAGCCCCTTCATTCCAGATGGTTGCCCGCTTCACCAGAAGACTTCGAAGATACTCTCCGATCTACTCCCGAGAACTTGTGTTCATTTCTTTTGCAATCCTAATACCGTTGTATCCTTATGGATAGCTGTATATCCTTGCCGTCCATAACTTCATCCCCAGTTGATATTGTTATTACAAGATACCCTAAAATTCTCTCCATTGATCCGAGAATACCTTGTGCCTACTGCTTTGCAGTTCTTTGCCACCTGAATACCCCTACGGAAAATTCCTCGCCCTTAGCGAGTATCTGCTCATTCTCTGTTGATCACGTGTTTCACAAAAGTCTTTGAAATATCATTCGACCTTCGGAAAATCCTTAGCAACCTATTGCTCTTGAAATTCTTGCTTGCTTACATTATGGTTAACCCCATAAGTCTAGTAATCTTATTGACATTCTTTGTCATTATCATTTTGAGTCCGTTGATTCAACATGTTGTGAATGCCCGCAATCCTTGATCCTAGAATTCATCCTTCCCGCTCAGACGTCATGTTGAACATGAGCTGGTTCTCGACCAGTCAAATTGTCGTCGGTAGCACCAATAATCCTACTCTACTTGTCAATCCGTAATTAGAGTGTTTGCTACCGATCCCTTGAATTGAACATCATAATTCATTCGCAATTGAGCTTTGAATTAGTTAGTTGTTACTACGATCCAATGCCTTTGCATCGTTTCTTCCTCTGGTTGTGTGCCGATGCTCACATCAGCTCCATTATGGACCGTTCGATCCTTTGTTGAATTATTATTTGACATTGCTCTTCATATTCCATAACTTTGTGAGTTTTTCCTCGGATACATAATGCCTTCGGTAAATTGTATCCTCTCCTTTGTCAACCATGCTCTACTATCGCGCTTGTGATAAGTACTCCTAAAAGTTTATGGTATATGTTCCTAAGATACCCTACGGGTTGAACCTATGCCTTCCCTAATCCTTGTGAACTCGAAAGAGATATGATTCATACTCTTCTGGTGCTTCACCAGATAAATCTTTCGCACTACAAATTCTTCGAAAACTAGGAGTGAGAGAAAGGTTATGCATTAAAGAAGTGGGAGTCGACCTTGAACTTTGTGTTCATGCCCATGGACATGATGTGGATCCTATCATGGAAGCTTCTTGTAATAATAACTATTTCCTTGATAAATATCATCGGATATCTGAGAATTGATCCTTTGCAACCGTGGTTCCGACCCTGATTGTTCTCCTTTAATACTATTTCTCGGACAAGTTAAAGTACTTGCCTTTTGCAGATCAGTACGCCTTCCAACCTCTATTATGATCTACCATCGAGTATTACCTCATGGTATCTCGATAATGTCATAGGACCATATTACTTCTTATGAGTACTTCTTCAAGTATTACTTCTCACCGATTCCAATTTTCCCCGGGTTCTGAGTTGTTATACACTCAAGGACACCGATAAGTGAATCAATTCCGCACTCCGATTCAATATTCTAAGCAATCTACATTTCTTATGAGTTTATTAATTCTTCAAGTCATATCTAGCCTGATCGGCTATATCATCATCGTGCATCTTTTTTTTAACTGTGCTACCTGGTCCTTCTTTCCGAAGCACAATTTCGGCAATGAGCTAAGCTTACGCTGATCTTTCTCGGCATACCATTTCGCCTTGAACAACTAGCTTTATTTCAAGTTTGTATTGTACTAGTGGTTTCAAAAACCTTTCGCTCCATCATTCATTGACTTGATGTCATCGCCGATCGATTACATCTTAATGAAATCTCTCGACCAATGTGTCGTGATCATCATCAACAATGATTTGCCTTCTTGCAAGTTGTGAATCGAATTCATGATGGGAAATACCATCCATTCCCATTGATGATTTGTATTAACGTCGACAACACTCTTGCATTCCCTCCAACACAAACTTCATCTTGTTTTGTGTTATACCTTGAGTTCCTTGTTATCCGACTTATGATATGCTCTACCTTGGAGTACTACCATCTATTGAGTCAAGGATGTCGTGAGAATTTCACCACCTCTTAAGAATTCTTGATATAGTGATACTTCTCGCCATCACCATTCTTTCTTGGTCCCCGTGTTGATTCTAACCGGGATAACAACAAGTGGACAGTGCTGCTTGGATCCTGTACATCTAGCAACCCTATTGCTTTGAAGTTAATGGTCGACAATTCATTCTTAGACTATTGATTAATGAATCACCACTCTAACATTGATCATGCTACCTAGTCCATCTTTCCAGGTGCACATTTCGATCAATGTTTACTCATGGATGTTCTCCTCGAACATACTTCATTATATACTTCGGTATGTCCAATATTTTCACCTAGTTCACTTAATTGTGGAAATCCATGATATGGAAATCATGAATGAGTTGTTGCTGACCCCATCGGCCACATCCTCATATTTTCCATGATGAAATTGTACGAGCTGTTCTAGCAGTTCCGTCTGGATCCTTTTATGTTTCCGAAGTCTGGTCTTTACCTGCTGACCATGTCGTTGCTACCTCGAAGCATGACGATGGTACTCTAATATCAATCAGAACATTGAAAGCACAATGCTAAATCTTTCTTGATCCGTTATCCAAACACCGTGTATGGGTACCTATCATGATTCTTCTTAACCCTTTTATCCAAAATGGTCATGTCCTTGATCTCCTGTCACGTATATCTTGCCCTGCTTATCGTTGGGAAGGATATACTCCTTTTACCTGTGTTTAAACACATTTTCCTTTTTATTGGATTGTTTAACCTTCCTTGTGATCTACATATAATCTAAGCAGTAATAATTCTCTGCTTATGTAACATCTCGGCGTACACTCTATCGGTACGACCCTGTTACTATTGATGATGACATTCCGGTAACCACCAATAGACGAGAACCTTGCCTATTGGTCTGCCTCGTTCAACAAGGAGGAAGATGGTTCTCTTCGTCCCTCACCCTTGGTACCAACATTGTTACCGACATAACCGACAAACTATCCTCTCACATACCTTATTATCATAACCGTGCAAGATGTCACCGCCCTTCTACTTTTAACCCACATGGTGGGCCCATAACCCACAGTTCCACATGATCGAAACCTGACTCTCTTGGACCCCCTATTCCCAAGGTTGTTCCTCGCACGTGGCCTTGTAAGTAATTCTCGAGCCACCTTCCCAGAGATGATCAAATTCTGGTATCAGACACAATACTTATTCCAGTTGCTTTGAGCCCCTTTCAAACCCTCTTTTAGGCATCGAACGATAGCTTGCCCGCTCGAAACTTCCCATGATAACTTCTTACTTTGCTCTCGATATCTTCTTAAGTTTCAATTCGAGAGTTACTTTCCGCCACCTTCCCCGATGTTATCTACCAAATAATCAACCTTGAAGAGGTCCATTCTCCCGGAATACCCCCTTATTCTTTCGTAAGTACGATGGAGTTCCCGAAGAAGGATGACGACTTCATCATGATGGACTGAAGCAGAGAGATGAAGACATCGACGTAATGGATCGACCTCTTCGATAAGAGCAATCAAGACCGAGAAGATCCGTTAGAATTTCGTAACCAGGTCTCTCCCCCTTACTCCAACCCTTAAATCTCGGGACGAGATTTCTTGTAGTGGAGGAGATTTGTGACGCCCGGATAGTTAAGCTACAGTAATCATGTGCTAATGAGGCCACGTCATCACTGTTACTATTACTAAACTCGCTTGGGTTCGAAACTGGTTCAAATTCAAATTTAAAACAAAGTCAAATTTAAAAGTTTTCAAATGTCAAAACTAAAATGCTCAAGGTGTGTCAAATATTTCATAACTAATTATGATGGTGACCCAACACTTTTTGTAAAGTATTTTAAAGCTCTTTTGTGAGTATAACAGTGGCTTAAACAATTATATAAGTGCCTTTTATAATTTCTAAAATGTCAAACTAACTTGTTTGAGTACCAAACTTTTTGTGGCGGAGGTATAATTAGTAATACCAATTTATATACTAACATCATATTTTTATAAAGCTAAAATAATAAAAACTAAAAGGGAAAACAAAAAAAGGAATAAAAGAAAAAAAGAAAAAAAGGGAAAGCTGTAAAGAAGGATAAAACGTCCCCCTCCCCTGGGCCTTGGCCCAGCTAGCTGGCCAGGCCGGCCCACGAGCACCCTTCCCCTCCGCTCTGTTCACACGGGATCGTGGACAGAGCCGATGGCTGCCACGGCCGCGGCCATCGCCGTGGCGGCCATCCGCCGGCTCCCCCCGGCCTATAAGGCCGGCGCCCTCCCCCGGTGAACCCTAATCCCCCCTCAACTCCCCCTCTCGCTCACCCCTCTCACTCTCTCTGTCTGGTCGGCCGGGCGAGAGGTCACCGCGCCGTCGTCAAGCCCGCGGCCACCGGCCACCGTTCGCCGCACCGACTAGTCCAGGAGAACCGCCACCGTGGACCTCATCCATTCAGAGCTTCAAATCGACCAGAGCCGTCCCGTGCATTCGTCATCGAGCGCATCTCCGTCGCGTACATCGCCGGCGTTCGGCGCCGTTTTCCGCAGCTCCGGTCCACCTCCGGCCTCCTCTTCACCTCAGTTGGAACCATTGTGAGCCAATCTTCCTAATCCCCATTTTTCCCCTTCGATTCTTTGCCATAGTCGCCGTCCCCGAGCTCGTCCGAGCTCCCGCGTATGCGTAGACATATGTGCGTGCTTGGTGCCGCTTCTCTGCGTCTCTGGTGCTGCCTGTACTGCTTGTTGCCGCTGCTCCTCACACTGCTATTGCTCTTGCCGCTGCTGCTGCTTGTTGCTGCGCCGCTTGCTAATGCACTGACTGCTACTGCTGGCTGTGCTACTGCTGCTACGCCGCTGCGTCGCTGCCGCCAGCGCCCGCCTGCGTGCACCCCAGCCGCGTCGCGCACGCACGGCCACACCCACACCCACATGAGCCCGCGCCCTCCCCTGGTAGCGCCAGCGCCCGCCTGGGCAGTGGCCGACTGGCCGTGGCCATGGCCTGTGCGGCTTTGCCTCCCGTGCTGTTCGTGTGTGTGCACATGGGGCTGGCCCTGTTTAATACAGTACGTACTAAGATAGATACGTATTAGTCTAATTGCCTAACTAGTTCAACTACTAGTAGACTATGACGTGCGAGCCACCTCTTGTTAACTATTTGTTTTATAAATAAATCTAAAATAGGTTCTGTCTATGAAAGTAGGACCCACCCCCTATCTAAATTATTTAATTCTTTTAAGTTGCCTATGTGACTATGACAGCTGGGTCCCATTGACCTTGTTGACCAGTCAATTTGACTATGTTGACTTTGACACGGGCCCCACATATCATTGACTGTGGCTGGCCACCGCTATGTAATAAAAGTATATTCTTTTTTTATTCGAATTAAAATAATTTAGAATATTATTAAAACTTTGGAAAATCATAAGAAATAATCCGTAACTCGAATAAAAATGTTTTATATATGAAAGTTACTCAGAACGACGAGACTAATCCGAATACGCGATTCGTTCGTTCGTCACACGTCCCTAGCATAGAGAACCTGCGACTTTCCGCCTCCGGTTCGCCTGTCCGAAAATACCTAACACTGGGAAAACATTCCCAGATGTTATCCCTCTTCTCCAGTACCGTGTAACACCGCGTTAGAACACCCTAGCACTGCGTGTTAACCTGCTGTGCTTCTTTTTGCATCTGTATGCTTTGTATTTATTGTTTCTTCCCCCTCTTCTCTCCGGTAGACCCCGAGACCGATGATGCCTCGGTGATCAACTACGGTGTTGACGACCCCTTCTTCTTGCCAGAGCAACCAGGCCAGCCAACCCCCTTGATCATTCCGATATCGCCCATTCTCTTCTCTCTTATGCTTGCATTAGAACTGCTACTGCTTTTTGTATGATCCTATTCTGATGCATAGCCTGTTGTTGATACTGCTTTCATACCTTACATGTTTATACTAAACTGCTTAGTATAGGCTGGTTAGAGATCCACCAGTGACCCCCCTACCTTGTCCCGACTGCCCCGCTGGATTATCAGAAGACCCGATCAACGGGATCGAAGACCAGGACCCGGCACCGCACATCACTTTCCCCTTAGTTGCTCGACACTACTGGGTTACTATCGAGTGCCGAGGGTGAGACCTCATCAGCACTTCTGATGCTAACCTTGTAGGTTAGATCATCGGTAGTGGTCATCGAGGGTGATTCCTCTTTCTCCACTCCCGATAACGACACTGTCATGCAACTCCTCAAGAGTGGACCTCGAGGGTGACTCCTCTTTCGTTCACCTTGACGATAAACATCAGGTGGAATCCCATCGAGGGTGATTTCCTCAGGTTTTCCCTTTGGTGTTAGACACACCGTTACTATGGTTACTATGAATTTACACTGAACCTGGTGACTAAAGACGGGTCGACCCTGAGGGTACCCGCGCGAGCTTAATTGCGAGTGATGTGTAGTCGGGTTGACCTGGAAGGTGCCCGTGAGATAAATACGAGGCGTGGCCGGGCACTCGCCCTTGCCGCAAGTTCTCGAGACGGGGCGATGGGGTCACATTATCGTGAGTCTCTGCTCGTTACCGCGCGTTCCCAAGACACTAAACGGTTTGGATATTTGATCCAAGGGGCCTCTGGCCTGATAGCACTAACCATCACGTGGGCATAGTATGGGCGTTCTGCGTCGTATGCATCAGCCGAAGCTTAACTGACGTCATTGCGACTGAGCGGCGTGCGCTGGGTTGGACTGGTTAGGCTCCTACCTTTTTAAAGGAGGTTGCTAGGTCTGCTCACCGGCCGCCCACGCAACGTGCAGGAGTTCCCGGGGCGATTGGCCCATGACCCCTGGGGGCATAGGGTTTAGTCCGGCGTGCATGACCTCTCTATTAAGCCTAGGTCGGGTTGCGGCGTATTGTTTGGCCGAGGGCGGGCATGACCTGATGGTGTGTCCGGCCGGAGTTAAGCAAGCGTGTTGGGTAAGTTGGTGCACCCCTGCAGGGAAGAAAACATCTATCGATAGCCTGTCCTACGGTAACGGACACTTGGAGTTGTATCCCGATCGCTACAACTAGAACTGGATGCTGAGGCATTGTTTGGATATGTTGCTTCGGGAGTCGAGAAAGGATCCCGGAGCGTTGGAACAACAACATAATATGACTTATGATATACTACTATAATCCCCCTTGTTGCTGCAAGATGGTGGTTTCCAGAAGATGCTAGTCTTCGATAGGACTAGCTTCTCCCCCTCTTATTATGGCATTCTGCAGCTTAGTCCACATATACTACCCTTTTCATTGATACTGATGCATATGTAGTGTAGATCCTTGCTTGCGAGTACTTTGGATGAGTACTCACGGTTGCTTTGCTCCCCCTTTTCCCCCTTCTTTCTCCTTGCTGGTTGATGCAACCAGATAGTGGAGTCCAGGAGCTAGACGCCACCCTTGACTACTGCGACTACCCCGACGGAGCCTACTACTACGTGGAGACAACTGACGACCAGGAGTAGTTAGGAGGTCCCAGGCAGGAGGCCTTGCCTTTTCGATCTTTGATGCTTTTGGGCTTGCCTTCTTAAGGCAAACTTGTTTAACTTATGTCTGTACTCAGATATTGTTGCTTCCGCTGACTCTTGTGTTTTCGAGCTTATGTATTCGAGCCCTCGAGGCCCCTGGCTTGTAATATAAAGCTTGTATTATTTTAATTTGTGTCTAGAGTTGTGTTGTGATATCTTCCAGTGAGTCCTTGATCTTGGTCGTACACATTTGCGTGCATGATTAGTGTACGGTCAAATCGGGGGCGTCACAACAACTTGCTAAAATCTGCCCACAACTAAAATTGGGAAAATGATACGTTTTATTTGGTCAAGTAGTCTAATCATCCCCCCTCTAGACACACTTTTGATCCTACAAGTGGTGTTAGAGCTTTGATCTCCTTTAGCCTTGATTTTCATAGATTTGGTGATCATAGCCTTGTATTCACAACCTAGGAGAGTATGACGTCTAGTGAGGGTAACTATCACCATAGAGGTCCTTACTTTGATGGTACCAATTTTGCTACTTGCAAGCATAAGATGAAAACACATATTCTTGGTCATAACCCCATCATTTGGGTTGTTGTTAGTATTGGATTGCAAGGTGAATTCTTTGAGGATGGCACATAACCAAATTGTGAATCGTCCGCAGAAGAACTGAGGATGTTGCAATACAATGCTCAAGATTGTGATATTCTCTTCAATGGAATGTCTCCCAAAGAATTCAACAAAATCTGCCGTCTTGTGAAGGCGATGGAAATTTTGGATACTTTGGTTGATATGCACGAAGGTACCAAGTCCGTCAAGGAATCTGAGTTGGATGTGCTTCAAAGTCAACTTGACAAGTTCAACATGAAGGATGGTGAAGGAGTCACCGAAATATACTCTAGGCTTGCTCTCATCACAAATGAGATTGCCGACTTAAGAAGTTAAGAGATGACCGACAGATTCATCATCAACAAGATCCTTAGAGCCTTGGATGGAAATTATGATACCGTGTGCACATTGATCCAAATGATGCCCAATTACAAAGATGTCAAACCTACAGAAGTCATTGGTAGAATTATTTCTCATGAGATGACACAAGGACAAGGAAGAACTTCACAACAAGTCTAGTGGTACATACCAAGCTTCATGTGATGCTCCCACAATGTCAAGTGAGAAACAAGTCTTCAATGAAGAACTGAGCTTAATGGTGAAGAACTTCAACGAATGCTACAAGAATCGAAACAAAGATAGAAGGTCCAAGTCAAGATCCTACAATGACAAAACATCTTCTATTCACGATAGCAACAACTACAATTATGGAAGATCCGCACACTATTCTAATGTGTGTACAACTCCCTACAAGAGAAGAGATGATTCACCCAAAAGGAGAAGTAAAGGAGACGAATCACCCCATAGAGAGTGAAGGAGTAGAGATGATCGCTATGAAAGAAGATCCTCTCGAAGAAGCAAGCATACGAAAAGGAAAGACAAGTCATCCAAGAGCTACACAAGACAACGATATCAAGGTCACATTAGTGAATGGATTTCTAGTTCCGATTCCGACACTCACTCCGAGAGAAGTTGTCACCCCGACTCCGACAATAGTCAAGATGTAGGTGTTGCTAGAATTGCTCTAGTATCATCCAACTCCTACGACATATTTGATTCACCAAGTGAAGGAATTGGAAGATGCTTCATGGATAAAGGCCCCAAGGTATCACAACCCGAGTATCTTGATTTCAATAGTCATGAACATCATTTTCTAGGTGATGATGAGTTACTTGTTGACAAAACTAGTGATGAAAATTGTGATGAACTTGCTTGTAATCATGATAGTCAAGTGAAACTAATGACAATGATAAGAAGGAGATTAAGCATCTAACTAAAGAACTAAACACTCTTAAGTTAGCTCATGAAACAACTCTATAGGGTCATAGAGAGCTCCTAAAAACTCATGAGAAGCTATGCTTCGAGAAGCTAAATTTAGAGCAAGAGCATGCGTTTCTAAAAGCTATCAATGAATATCTTCAAATGAAGAGTTCTTCTCACATTGCCAAATGTATGCCCTTGTCTACTTATATGCCACAAGTAAAATCTAGCAACAAGAGCAAGAAAGATTGTTCTACTAGCAGTAACAATATCCATGCTAAATCCAATGTTATTGCTTCTACTAATTCTCTTGATTCCACTAACGATTCACTTAGCCAAGTCATGCTTGAGCAAGAAAATAGATTATGGAAGGGAATTATAGAGAAAGGTGTTTACAAGAGCCTAGCCGGAAGTAAGCAATTTGAGGAAATTGTACGCAAGAAATGAAGGCACTTGAAAAATCAAGGTGTTGGTTTTGAACGAAAGTTCAATGCCAATGGAATTGAATGGGAAGAACATCAATACCGTAAGATGAGGCTTGTTCCTCAACAAGAGAAGTATGACCCACTTCTTTTGTGCAAAAACAAGCTCAAGATGATCTTCCTCCACAAGACCATAAGATAAAAGGCAAGGACAAGCTTGAAGAAGACACTGACTCATTCGAAAAAGCTCCCAAGGCCATGGTCAAGTGGGTTATCAAGACTACATCAAGTTCTACTTCATCAAGTTCGACTACGATTCCAAGGATTCCCATCAAGTTGATTTGGATCTCAAAAAAGAAGAACTAGAGTGTTCTTGAGGGTGACTCCGCCAACATACTTCACTCCTATTTATATTGGCAAGGACTTCTGCAATGAACTTTCATATCTTGCATCAAGTTCATTGAGTCGCAAACCCTCTCATTAGTAAGACAAGGGACAAGGTAACCTAATGCTTTCGTGGACATCATCATATGTGCAATTCACTCTATGTGTATGGATATCCTTGTATGTTCCTTGTGGGACAAACCCATGTAGGTATTGAAAGTGCAACACTCCAAGGGATTGCTCCAAATGATCTACATTGACAGCATCCACATCTTAACTATCTACATGAAGTCATCATCGACAAAACCCAAGGTTATTTCATCCCTATTTCTAGGGATAACACATCTAGGGTGAGCTTTGCTCTAAAAATTGAGCTAATGCAACTCTAATGGTGTGAACACATTAATGCTTTATTTAAAAGTGGCAACCCCACTTGTGCTTAAACGATGAGTATGACCTATGAACAAATGTTCTCATTTGACTCCTAAGTCAACACACTCATATATAGATTACCTAGTCGTCGCCAATTGCTTGATAGATGCTAGAACAGTTTGTGCATGCTTTGACACATATTTGATTTGCTATCTTAGTGTGTGAGCATGTTTGTTGCATATTTTATTCATTCGAGGACATCCATTTGTTGTTTTGATTGTTTGGTTTTATTGGCCAAATGGATGTGTAAGAATGCCTAAGAACTCTCTCTAGCTATCTATGCTCTTCTTGTCTCAAATTCTATTAATCCTACATCACAAAATCTGAACAAGTCTTTTCGGACCCTCCGGGTGAGGAGCACTCGGAGTCACCGATCCGACAAGGGTTGCCTACCAAAATCTTTTAGTGCATTTCGGTCAGACCAACAATTCCAACTCGATCTCACTGAGAGCAATAGATTGATCTAGGTTTTCCATCTCAGTGATGCCGATTAGACCTACTCGGTCTCACCAAGTTGCTGTAACTGCTTGCAGTTTTGCATATCGGTGCCACCGATTAGTTCCACTCTGTGCCACTGACAGCACATGGGTATATAATCCAGCGACCCATAAGGTTGAAACACTTCTTAAAACGTCACACACTGCACCCCATTGCTGCCTCCCCCTTGGTATCAGGATCGTTGTCGTTGTCTCATGTGTGTCTCTGCTGCAGGAATCCGTCGCCGTCAATGGGAATCTCCACTGGTGTTGTTTCCATAGAGTATCATCACCGAGTTAGGGTAAGATTCGATCTCCTTATGCTATCCACTTTCAGTTTAATGCACAAGGATTTTGCCTAGTTCCTCTCCACGCATGAGATTCATATATCCACCATAAATATCCATTAGAATAGATCTGATGAAAAATTAGGTTTAGGTTTTCGCAGAACTCATCTCGGATTGATCGAAATGAAATTTTCGGTCCCACCGATTGGTTTTGTCCTTTGCACTAGTACAACTCGGTTCCAACGGAATGTACTGATCCGTGAGACCAAAAGTAAAGTCTCGGTGAAACCCTAGGTTCTCTGAGCCACCGAACCACAACTCAGTTAGACTAAAATTGTGTGTTTAGGTTCTACGTATGCTTCGGTGTCACCGAGATGATCTATTCTGTAGATCCGAAATGATTTATGTTTGGACTCACATTTTTTGAAAAATTTCTGCTTGTTGTGATGCTCATCTACTCTATTTATATCCATCTATTCACAGGATATGTGTTTGCAAGACATCTAGTGCCCGTGATAGCTAGAACAGATCTAAACATGATGCTGATCTCAGTGAGGGCTCAAGCCCTAGTGAGAGTTATGATGAGGGTAGCAAAAGTACGCCAAGAGATTTGCCAAAGGCTGCTACCAAGACAGAGAACAAGAGAACCTCAAACTGTGAGGATGAGGTTTTATTACAGATGAGGCCACTTCTAAGAAAAAGGTTGTGGTCAGAAATGAATATGCCTCTGCAGCCACTTTCAAGGCAAAGCTGAAGACTGTGAAGAAGAGAGTTCCCACTTCAAAACCTCGGAAAGCTTCAGTTGTACAAGAAACAATGGAATTCACACCTGAGGATCCAAGTGATGAAGAAGCTCCTTGTAAGAAGAAGAAGAGGGCTAGGAAGACTGCAACCACAGTTCTTGGGAAGCCTTCCATGAGAAGAGATAATGCAGAAGAAGAAGAAGAAGAAGAAGAAGAAGATGAAGAAGAAGAAGAAGAAGAAGTGGAGGAAGAGCAAGTTGTAGCACCTCCAGCTAAGGCTCAGAAAGTCATTGGAGATTCCATGTAGCAAGTTGCTGCTCCCTCCAAGGCTAAGTCCATGCATAAGACATTTGCACTCAAGAGGTCAACTAGGAACATTCCAGCTTTTGAGAACAACAAGGCCCCAGTGCCTGAAGTTCAGAGTGACGAGGAGCCACTAGTGCTCAAGATTCTAGATCACAATTATGATCATCCAGTTGCTGAGAACATGAGGTGAGGAAGGACAGTGGACTGAGAGAATGGAGGAAAGTTGATCCATATTTTGTAAGGAGAAGGAAAGCTTGTGATTACCATTTCCACACTCGTGAACAACAAGCTTTTTATGAGACATTATTGCTTGACAAGAAGCCCATCGTCAGTGACATGACTTGGGTGGATTGGAAGTATATTGATGCTAATGAAGACTTCTTCCCCCATGTTCTTTAGAGTTTCATAATAATAGGTGTTGACAAGTTTGTTAGATAGAAGTTAACCAAATGGAATGATGTGAAGATCATGCAGTACTATTCCACAGCACACTTCGAGTGGGCTGCACTTATTCATGCCCCTGAGGAAGAAGAAGGAGATGTTGATGTGTATGGCAAGTCCACGATGGATCATAACTCTATGGCCAACATGTACAAGCCCATTCCTGACAAGGATTTGGGAACACATAAGCTTGGATCTATCTAACACTTGCTTGCTAGTTTGGGAACCACAAACTATATCTTGAGGCACACCCTACTACCCAAATCCGGAGATGATAGAATGATCTGTGGCCATTCCATCAACTTACTTCACTTATTTGATGTCCCACAGAAGTTTAAGGTCATTAGTTTGATGGAGAGACAATCAAGAGGACAGTTGCGCACCAGAAGAGGTCATGTGGATATGGCCCACACATTCAGATGCTTATCAACTCCAAGGTTACTACATGCACATACCTACTAGATTGTGAGCACATGCCTCTTTAGCCAGAGTTCGAGAACAATGTAGTGGTGATGGATCCTTCACACTATACATCTATTGAGGCCCAAGAGAAGGCTCAAGCAGCAGCTGCAGAAAGACCAGCAAAGGAAGCCACTGCACCAAATGCCCCAATAGCTAATCTCAAGTCTAAGCAAGACCAAATACATATCTGCTGGAAGGAACACCGAGAATTGAGCAAAGTCTGGCCAACTTAGCCAAGAATCAAGAGAGCCTAGAGTGGTTAGTGGAGGACAAGATCTATAATCTTGATGTCAAGGTCACAGAGAGCCAGTTTGTTGTGGAGAAGCTTCGAGTTGATGCTGAGGATGGAGTTGAGCACACCACTACCAACATGTTTTAGACTATGCCAAGGGAAAGTAGATCTTCAGTTGTGCAAGTTGCAGACACGAGGACCGCCCATTCTGCTCCTTGCACTACTGCACCAGTGCCACCTGTAGTGTCTACACCACCTATGCAATAGACATCATCAGAAGCCTTTGTAGATGCAATTCTCTACACGCCATCTATGCACACTGGAGCCACAAGCTACAAGACCCCTTCCAGAGCTTTAGAGGATCAAGCCTAGAGAGAAGTATAACTCTATGAGTTTTTCAAGATTTTTGGTAACTTGTTTCCAAAGGGGGAGAAAATGTATAGATCATAGGCTGAGAGAGAGAGAGAGAGTATTTTTCCTCTTTGGTTTTCATTGCCTTGCTACTTCGTTCATTTGACTCGTGCGACTTATTTGCTTGATGCTCACGAGGTACAACATTTGGTTGTGCGATTGATCATACTATGCTTAATATGTGCTTAATGCTTATCCCTATCAATTCTATGTATGATCATTCACTTTACTTATGTTTTAGTGATGCGTGCATGTTATTTCACTCTTATCATTTTATGCGCTCCACCAAGATGTATGTGACTTGGAAAAGTGACCCATCATCCTAATAGATTGTGCATTCGCATTCGAACACAAATTTTTAATAATGCACAAATGTAGGGAGAGCTCTTGCTTATCACATACTTCTCAAAGCGATGATGTAATTCATTTATTTGATCATTTGTCGAAGCTTTGATCTACATGTTGTCATCAATTACCAAAAAGGCGGAGATTGAAAGTGCAACTAATCCCCTGATGGTTTTGCTAATTCATAACAACATATAGCTCTTTGAACAAATATCCATTCAAGATAAATATTTTAGGATGTTCAATTATTGACATCGCATGGATTAGCGATGTGGACCCCTCAATATTCTGAGGACAAAGATTGGGAAAATCTCAAGACACTTCATCTTTATTTTAGTTATCCAAGATCTGAGTCCATAGGAAAGCTAATACTATTAAAAGGGGATGAGGTGTTGCTTAATGATCTGGTTGCTCAAATGCTTAATGATATTGCTCCAAAACCATGAGCCACTTTCTCCATAGAAATGTGTCTAAACACTATTTCCAAACTTGGCCCCACCGATTCTTTCCATCTGGAGCCACCGAGTTCATTTGAGAAAGTTGTTGCCAGAAACCCTAACAAGTTGTCTGACTGATACGGATCTCGGTCTCACCGAGATGGCCCTGCCAAAGCACTATGATCAATTGCATTCACTTTGGTCTCACGGAGTTTATGCAACCGGTCTCACCAAGTTGACTTGACAGATACTCTGTTGCTTATTACTTCACTTTGGTCTCACCGAGTTGATGCAATCGGTGCCACCGAGATGATGTTTGCCCTAAGCCCTAGCACACCAGTCCCATTGAGTTGTTCCAGTCGGTCCCTCCCCGATTCCTAATGTTCACATATTTGAACTAATCGGTCTCACCAAGTTGCATTATTTTGTCCCACCAAGATTGGTCAAATGTGTGTAACAGTTGGCTTTTGTGTGGAGGCTATGTATATGCCTCCACCCCCTCTCCATCAGTGAGAGAGCCATCAGAACGTGCCTACACTTCCACCATTCATGTTCTGAGAGAGGACCTCCTACTCATGTGTTCAGTTCAAGACATTCCAATCCTACGACAAGAATCTTGATTTATAGCCTTCCCCAAGTTGCTTTCCACTCCAATTCTTCTTCCACCATATCCAAATCTGTGAGGAAGAGTTGAGTGTTGTGGAGACTATTGAAGCACAAGAGGAAGGAGTTCATCATCAACACACCGTCTATTACCTTTTGGGAGTGGTGTCTCCTAGATTTGTTAGGTGTCGATTGGGAGCCTCCGACATATTGTGGACTTAAACCAAGAAGTTTCTAAGGGCAAGGAGATCGCCTATTTGTGAATATCTACCCGAGTGAGGCATGTCCTTTGTGGAGGATAGCCATGGTGGGACAGACAAGGTTGCTTCTTCCTGGACCCTTTGTGTGTGGAGCCCTCCGTGGACTCCCGCAGCCATTACCCTTCGTGGGTTTAAGTCTCCAGCAATGTGGACGTATGATAGTACCACCTATCGGAACTAGGCCAAAACCTCCGTGTCTCGGTTTCGTTTGCATTCTCCAAACCCTTCCATTTACCTTCATATGCAATGTTTTACTTTCCGCAGCTAAACTCTTAGAATTGCATGTGTTGGTAGATTGCTTCGACTGTACAACTTGCTAAAATATGCCCACAACTAAAATTGGGAAAATATTAATTTTTATTTGGTCAAGTATTCTAATCACCCCCTCTAGACATACTTTCGATCCTACAGTGTACCGCAGATGGCGGCCGGCATCGTCTAGTTAGCTAGGAGTAAGTTAGTACTTGGACACTAGAGTATTAGTGGGAGTAGATAGTGTACTTGGCTATGATGGTTATCAAGGTGGAAGTTCAGTACTCTATATCTGGATCAGATCTGTTACTTTGCTCTGAATGTTGAACTTTTTGTGTGAACATATGGAATGGGTTGTTATATTTTAAATAGGTTATACTTGTCCGCCACGGGTTTAGAGGCTGACTTTTGGGCCTACTAGGTTGACGCGTACACACTTAGGAGATGATTGTACGTGGAGAGGGTGATAGCACGGACCCACCAGGGTGATGGCAGACACAAGCAATTGCCTCCTTATTTGCAGCCAAAAAATATGGTTCCTCCTAATGGATTGCCTCACATCTGGGTACCATGCCATTGTCAATGTACTCAATAAACGAGAGAATTGCACAACAGCGTGACACTGGGGACCCAGTAGCTTGCCAAGTTCATTTTGTTTTTGAGACGGAGCAGGGTGTCAACTTTGGTGTGTGGGGGCACTCTGGCCTGTCTACACATCCTTTTATTTTATGTTTACCACAAGACCAGCTCAGTAGTTTTTTTTTTCTTTCTGAAAATGGCTAGCCTAGATTTTTCGTTCTTTCGGAGAATACCCAACCGAGGCCTACTTGCTTTCGTCAGCCCTACTAGGCTGCAAATCTTTAACACTGGGAGAGTTTCATTCAGCTTCCCTAGAAAATGGGCTATAAGTAATGAGAAATGGGCTTTATATTTTAAAACACCGCAAACTGGCAATTAGTTTAAAATTTCTATTTTGGCATTTTGAGATTTTAAAATTCATTGATTTTTATGGATGGAAAATTATTTGGATTTTATATTGATATGAATTTAATTTTTAAATTTGTTTGAATGTGACTCAAAATTTCGGGATTAAAAACAGTTCGGACCGCATCGAAATATGCAAAAGTTCGTAAAAAATAATCGTGGCCACAATATGGGCTGTAATGCTAACAAAAAGAATACGAGCTCCAAAAAATCCTTAATATATAGCAAATGGGCTATAAATTATTAGAAATAATGGCAGAGGGTTTGTATGCTGTTTTCCACATATTTGAGGATGACTTGTGCACCTACTATTGGTTGACGCGTACTCTTTTCTAAAAAAGGTTGACGTGTATGCAAGGCCGTGCCAACTTAGTCCACACATGAGAGAAGTGACTGTTGGATGGCCATCCAATGTCCGTCGTGCTTCTTCAATCTCTGATTTTCCTACTCTAGCCGCACAAGCTAGAGCCGGCGGGACTACCTACTCCCTCCTCTGGTGGCCGGCTGTGCTGCCGCGCTGGCCTCACCGGCCGACCCTACTGCCACCGCTCGCCAGGCCATCCCTCTACCCACTCGCACCTCCTGTTATTTTTGGGTGATGTCAGCCTCGCCCCATAGCCGAACCAATCACAACGCTCGTACTCCCCTAAGTGTGGGCATCCACTACTATGGCTTCGCCACCTCCAGATCATTCTCTTCATGGGCCTTGCTGTCGTCCATCGCGTTGATGCTCTCGGTGCGGCGTGGTCAACGTGGTCAAAAAATGAAAACCATCGAAAGAGGGACCCACATGGTGCATGGCAACACGCAAGCAAGTGCCACCTTATTAGGCAAAAAATGAATCCCCCTTACAGCTAGGACCCACCAGCTATATGTTCGCACGCAAGGATATGCCTCTTTATTAAGCAAAAAATGTCGATTGTTGCCCTTGACAATTGGGGCCCATCATATTTGGGGATTGTCGGCGTTCTGGGAATGGGGGTGCCTAGACGTGCATGCCTGCGGCCCAAGACGCGGCTCACTCAACGCCCTGGCAGGGCCTAGTTTCAAGGCTGCTCAAGGAAAGCCCTCGTGAGGGGCCCTTGCCCTCACGAGGCAAGGTGTGCCAGGGCCTCCTAGGGGCGGCTTCGCAAGGTGCCTCCCAAGAGGCGGAGATTCCAATGCAAGTGCAACTCATCATGAGTGTGCGGTGACATAAGCCATGACGACCGAACCTACGCAGGTGCCAGCGGGCACAGAGGGCACAGTTTCCTCTTTGGTGCTAAAGGAACAAGGTCGTGCGTGCATTCCCGAGGGATCTCCCAAAGGTTCCCATTCTGGTGCAACACGACCAAGACACAGAGCTCAGCAGGATGGATGTCATTGCCGAGACCACCCCTACATCATGACAGAGACTTTGCAGGCGAAGTCCACCTTTCATCAGGATAAGATATACCTCTTGTCCCCTTTTGTATTGGCTGTTGTGGGATCCCTTCCCGCCTACATTTTTCGGGAAGAGGACCAGGCCACTACAATTATAGGCTAGCCACTACCCTAAGGGCGGATCGACTGACTCTGACACGCTGAGACCTTGCGAGGTCCCTCATCCATTGTACTAGTTTATCTTCATACCTCCTTGCGAGGCCAATCCACCACAAAGCAGGAGTAGGGTCTTACACCGCAAGGTGGCCCGAACCTTGGTAAATTTCCCTGTTCATCTTCTTCCCCATTCACGCGAATCACGCTAGGCTAGGCTGTGGGGCAACGGGCTCAAAGCCGGGGAAGTCGAGATCTTCGCACACGCCCTAGAGTTTGAACCATCTTGGCTCTACGGAGCCTTGAATACGACAATTGGCGCGCCAGGTAGGGGCGTGTC
This sequence comes from Secale cereale, assembly GCA_902687465.1. Classification (NCBI taxonomy): domain Eukaryota; kingdom Viridiplantae; phylum Streptophyta; class Magnoliopsida; order Poales; family Poaceae; genus Secale; species Secale cereale. Next base: position 351,447,019 of record LR738710.1, read on the forward strand.
AAAGCTCCGCCTCTTCTCCAACCCCGCTCCGCCTTCGCTTCATCATCCACATGGCGCATGCCACCATGCAAGCATGGCCACCCGAAGCTTATGGGGGCACCGCGGGCTGCCCGACCTTTACTCCAGGCCTGCGCCGAGTAAGGTGGCATATGAAATTCAGGCCGGTGCTGCCCCAGCTCTACGACGGTGCTGCCGGCCCCGAGGCGTTCCTCCGGTTGTACGAGCATGTCATCCAAGCGGTGGGCGGCGACGACAAGGTCGCGGCAAATTTGTTTCCATAGGAACTCATGGACGTACCTCAGTCTTGGCTCTGCGGCCTCCCGGACGCCTCGATCTCCTCTTGGGAGGAGCTCCGTAACCAATTCGTCACACGCTTCGTGGCCCAAGACCCAATGCGGTCTCCTATATCGTTAGTGGGTCACAGGCGCCTGTGTCGAGCCGCCACGCCAAGCAGTTTCTCCGCCAGGCGAGTTCCGCTAGGCCGAAGCAGGATCCTTTGTAGGGCCGAGCGGGGCCGGAGACTGACATCGTCTTCTATTCCAGAGAACACCCTAGGACCGTGGACGCCGCCGGCACGATCCCCAAGCTTTGCACGCCCATCATCAACAACATTGAGGTTACCAAGACCCTCATCGATGGCGGCGCCGGCCTCAACGTTCTCTCCATGGCGGCTTTTTACATGCTCCAGGTGTCGCGTGACCAACTCATTCCCACCAAGCCCTTCGCGGGGGTGACCGGGGGCCCCACCATCCCTCTTGGGCAGGTGCACCTCCAAGTGACTTTTGGCACCTGCGACAACTACCGAACTAAGACAATCGACTTCGATGTGGCCTACATCAGCCTCCTGTTCAACACCATTCTGGGGTTCCCGACCCTCGCTGAGTTCATGGCGGTGACCCATCCGGGCTACAACATCATTAAGGTGTCAGGTAGGAGTGGCATCGTGACGGTAGCCGAACACACGAAGGAGGCAGACCGGGCCCTCAACCACGTCTTCAAGGCCGCCGCGGCCTCGCGCCCCAATGTTTGCGGGTGCTTCGGAGGCCCTGCAGACTGCACCAACGAAGAAGAAGAAGTTATTCTCCCAGGACCGGGCCGAGATGAAGCAAGTAACTATCGAGGAAGGGGGCTTACGGCTCACCTTCACCATCGATGCCAGCCTCCCCTCGGAGCAAGAAGAGGCCCTGATCATCTTCCTCCAGGACAACAAGGATGTGTTTGCATGGGCGGCATCTGATCTAGTGTGAGTCCCTAGAGAGGTAACAGAGGATCACCTGGCAGTGTGCCCCAGTGCGCGACCAGTGAAGCAGAAGGCGGTACATCAAGCACAAGAGAAGCATACATTCCTCGTCCAAGAGGTGCGCAAGTTGCAAGAAGCTGTGGTTATCTGCGAGTTGCGGCACCAAGAATGGTTGGCCAACCCTGTCGTCATCCCTAAGAAAGGTGGGAAGGAGCACATGTGCGGCCTCAACAAGGCTTGTCCTCAGGACCCCTTCCTGCCCATGCCCATCGACAAAATAGTAGACTCCACCACCGAATGCGACGTTATGCTTCTTGGATGCTTTCTCCGGGTATCACCATATTAAGATGGCAGCAAAAGATGTCGAGAAGATGACCTTCATCTCGGTGCACGGTGTGTATTATTATACCTGCATGCCCTTCGGCCACAACTCAGAAGGAACGCTGAGGCATACTGAAAGTGCAACTAATCCCCGGGTGGTTTTGGTAATTAATAACAACATATAGCTCATTGAACTAATATCCTTTCAAGATAAATATTTCAAGAAGTTCAATGATTGGCATGGCATGGATTAAAAATGTGGACCCCTCAAAATGCTAAGGACAAAGATTGGCAAAAGCTCAAGATCTACATTTTAATTTTAGTGATCCAAGATCACATTGAGTCCATAGGAAAAGCCAATTCTATTAGAAGGGGATCAGGTGTTGCTTAATGGCTTACTTAGTGATATGCTCCAAAATCCCTCAACAACTTTTTCATTCCCACATATGTCCCAAACCTAAAAGTCAAACTCGGCACCACCGATTTGATCTATCTGGCGCCACCGAGTTCCTTGACATAGCCACTGCCACAAACAATAATCAGTTCGGTCTCACCGATAGGGATCTTGGTCCATCGAGATGGGATTGCAAACTCTCTGTTTCCCTTCGTAACATTTCAGTCTAATCGAGATGAGCGAATCGGTCCCACCAAGTTGGTAATGCAAACTCCCTGTTTCTTTTTCGTAACATTTCGGTCTCACCGATATGAGCGATCGGTCCCATCGAGATTGCCTGACCAAGTCTCTGTTAGGGTATTACTCAAATCGGTCTCACCGAGTTCATGTGATCGGTCTCACCGAGATGAGGTTTTCCCTCACCCTAACGCATCGATCTCACCGAGTTGAAATTGTCGGTCCCACGGAAAAGCCTAACGTTCACATTTTGAACTACTTCGGTCTGACTGAGTTCATTTATCCGGATGTGACCGAGTTGGGTCAAATGTGTGTAATGGTCAGATTTTGTGTGGAGGCTATATATACCCCTCCACCCTATCTACATCATTGGAGAGAGCTATCAGAACGTGCCTACACTTCAACTACTCATTTTTTGAGAGAGACCCACCTGCTCATGTCTTGAGACCAATATATTCCAATCCTACCACAAGAATCTTCCTACACTTCAACTACACCTAACCAAGATATTCCAATCCTACCAAGATATTCCTGCTCATTAGCCTTCCCCAAGTTGCTTTCCACTCAAATCATCTTTCCACCATATCCGAATCTGTGAGAGAGAGTTGAGTGTTGGGGAGACTATCATTTGAAGCACAAGAGCAAGTAGTTCGTCATCCACCATTTATTACCTTTTGGAGAGTGGTGTCTCCTAGATTGGTTAGGTGTCACTTGGGAGCCTCCGACAAGATTGTGGAGTTGAACCAAGAAGTTTGTAAGGGCAAGGAGATTGCCTAATTTGTGAAGATCTACCCGAGTGAGGCAAGGCGACGACCATGGTAGGATAGACAAGGTTGCTTCTTCGTGGACCCTTCGTGGGTGGATCCTGTCGTGGACTCGCGCAGCCGTTACCCTTCGTGGGTTGAAGTCTCCATCAACGTGGATGTACGATAGCACCACCTAGCGGGACCATGCCAAAAGCATATGTGTCTCCATTGCGTTTGCACTCTCCAACCCCTCCCTTCACCTTCATATGCAATGCTTTACTTTCCGCTGCCACAACTATAGAATTGCATGTGTAGGAAGATTGCTTGACTTGTGCTAAGTTGCTAAAATCTGCCAAAACTTAAAATTGGGAAAAGGCTAAGTTTTTATTTGGTCAAGTAGTCTAATCACCCCCCTCTAGATATACTTTCGATCCTACACCTACGTCGACGACATTGTGGTCAAGACACGACAGGCAAGGACCCTAATCGAAGACCTGGAGGAGACGCTCGCTAACCTGCGCTGAATCGACCTGAAGCTCAACCCGGAGAAGTGCGTCTTCAGGGTTCCGTGTAGCAATCTTCTTGGATTCCTCATGTCACACTGAGGACTCGAGGCCAACCCTCAGAAGATCAAGGACTATTCCTTGTATCAGAGCTTTGATCTCCATTTTCCTTGATTTCAATAGCTTTGGTGATCATAGCCTTGGTTTCACAACCTAGGAGAGTATGGCATCTAGCAAGGGAAGTTACCACCATAGAGGTGCTTACTTCGATGGTACTAATTTTGCTAGTTGGAAGCATATGATGAAAATGCATATTCTTGGACATAACACCGTCGTTTGGGATATTGTGTGTATTGGTTTGCAAGGTGAATTCTTCGATGGGAAAGAACCAAATTGTGAAGCTACCGCTGAAGAATTGAAGATGTTGCAACACAATGCTCAAGCTTGCGATATCCTCTTCAATGGATCGTGTCCCGAAGAATTCAAAAATATCAGCCGTCCTGAGAATGCAAAGGAAATTTGGGATACTTTAATTGATATGCAAGAACGTACCGACTCCATCAAGGAATCCAAGTTGGATGTGCTTCAAAGTAACCTTGACAAGTTCAAAATGAAGGATGGTGAAGGTGTCGCTGAAATGTACTCTAGGCTTGTTCTCATCACAAATGAGATTGCCGGCTTAGGAAGTGAAGAGATGACCGATAGATTCATCATCAAGAAGATCCTAAGAGCCTAGGAAGGAAAATATGATACCGTGTGCACATTGATCCAAATGATGCCCAATTACAAAGATCTCAAGCCAACAGAAGTCATTGGTAGAATTGTTGCTCATGAGATGTCACTTAAGGATAAAGAAGAGCTTCACAACAAGTCTAGTGGCTCTTACAAAGCTTCATGTGATGCTCCTACATCATCAAGTGAGAAACAAGTCTTAAATAAAGATCTGGGCTTAATAATGAAGAACTTCAACAAGTTCTACAAGAATAGTAGCAAAGAAAGAAACTCCGAGTCAATGTCCTATAATGACAAAAGATCTTCTAGTCATGATTGGAATTGCTACAATTGTGGGAGACCCCGTGTCGGTGTCAAAACCGGCAGATCTCAGGTAGGGGGTCCTGAACTGTGTGCTTGAGGATCGATGGTAATAGGGGACTGGGGACACGATGTTTTACCCAGGTTCAGGCCCTCTCTATCGAGGTAATACCCTACTTCCTGCTTGATTGATCTTGAGGAATATGGGGTTACAAGAGTTGATCTACCTCGTGATCGTAATGGCTAAACCCTAGAAGTCTAGCCTATGATGTTGTGAATCTGTCCCTAAGGAGTAAGCCCTCTGGTTCAATATGCACCAGAGGGACCTAGGGTTGTACACGATCATCTTGCAGAGGAAGGAAACATTACACCCGGACTTTAAACTTGCCATTCTACACATATAGGAGTCCTATCCGGATACTGGGATGATCTTCAGCGATGATCTTCACCGCAGACCAGTCTGGCCCATAACAAGTAATCCGGCCACTCGATGACCCCTTAATCCAGGACTCCCTCAGTAGCCCTTGAACCAGCCTTCGATGACGATGAGTCCGGAACGCGTACTATCTTCGGCATTGCAAGGCGGGTTCCTCCTTCCGAACATATTGAAGTGTTATTTCCTGCACAAAGGAACTATGTCCGGCTCTGGATGATTAGTACAACCCTTAGCCGCGAAGGCAATGTGTCAAAGACGGATAATGTGTCTTTACTGACAACTTTTCAGTGAAATGTCATGTTTGACCCTTTAATATTTTGAACCGTTTTCCTGGCTCTGGTTTCGCGTTTCGAGGCATAGCCCCCATTGGCACGTCTTGTCGAAGCAGAGATCATGCCCGCTTATTATGGGATCTCATCAATATGACATGGGTAACCCAACCGCGCCTTACGCATGATTATGCTGGGAACAGGCGAGTTTTACGGTGGGAGTGGGGGACGTTTGGTATTTACCATCTATAAAAGGACAAAGATCCTTCCCCTTTCACCTGACGCCCTCCTCAATCCCTTGCTTCCCAATCTCTTACCTCCAGTGCCCATAGCCCCAGTGCCCGCAACTCCCATCTCCTCCACCACCGCCTCCATCTCCAGCAACGGCTGGATCCGGTTCCAAGGGCAAGTGGTAGGCCTCCACGGTCACGGAGAAGAACGTGAAGAGTCTCCGGAGCGCGGGCTACCTAGACGACGACATAGTGCACTGGGTTCTTGATAAGGATCAGGTGATCCCCATCCCTGAGCCAGGTGAGAGGGTGGTTTTCATCCCTCACTTTATTCGGGGGCTGGGATTTCTGCTTCACCCCTTTGTTCAGGGTGTCCTATTCTTTTACGGGCTAGATATCCATGATCTGGCCCCGAAATCTATCCTCCACATATCGGCTTTTATAGTTGTATGTGAGGCTTTCCTCTGTGTTCCCCCACACTTCGGCTTATGGCTCAAGACATTCCATCTGAAGCCGAAGGCGGTCGGAGGGCAGCATGCAGACTGCGGGGGAGCTATGGTGAACAAGCTCCCGAACGCTACTTGGCCCAAGGGGGCTTTTGTGGAGACAAACAAGATATGGCAGAAGGAGTGGTTCTACATCACCGAACCCCATGATGCCAAGTGGGCAGCCACGCCCGAATTCAGATCTGGACCCTCAGATGGGCTAACCTCATGGACCACCAAGGGCCTTGATTGGGGTCCTAGACGGAGGTGAAGATGCTCTGAAACCGCATCTCCAGCATGATAGCGAAGGGCACCCACCACAATAATGTGATCCAGGTGATGATATTCCTCCGCACTCTTCCCTGCCAACTCTGGGCCACCTACTTATGGGAGTTCAATCCGAAAGAACCACGGACCTTGAAGCGCTTCTTCAGCACTACGCACGAAGACATTTGGAAGCAGCTCTTCAAGGCCCAGAAGGAGTGGCCTGAGGAGACCGAAGACAAGGGCTTCAATAGCGTGGCTTCAGCCTCAGAGGTAAACTCAATTTCGTCGAATATGTATAATGTCTGTATTTCAATTATAGCAGAAATTAGAACTCTTACGTTCCATTCAGGCCTGGACGAAGAAAGCGGAGCGGATCTACTGTCTGGCTCCGTCGCCCGAAATCCCAGCCATTCCTCGGGTGACGATGATGCTCGTTCCAGCGCCGTACAAGGCGCCGGAGAAGAAGGCCAAGAAGAAGGGCAAGGAGGTCAAGAGTGACTCTCTCTCTAAGGGTCCTTCAGACACAGTGTCCAGAGAGACCGACGCCCACTCCTCCCACGATGACGAAGAAGGGGAAGAGGAGGAGGAGAGAGACTCCCCCATCAAGGCAAGGGGGGGGGGGAAGAGGGCGGCCCCGTAGACACGGGAAAAGGGGCACCCAGGAAGAAACTGAACATCCTGGACAGCTCGGACTCAACATCCGAGGCCACTTCCGGAGTACAGCCCAGGATCAAGCCCTTGGCTAAATCATATGTATTCGGACTATTACTGTTGTGTTCGGTTTAGGTATCTTTCATTGTTTAAGCAACTTGATCTTTTTGTTTTTTCAGCCATCCGCACACATACCCTGAGGCTTCACTATCATCGCGGAATTCTTTGCCAGCTGAAATGGTGGAGAGCGACACACCGCCGCGGGCCTAATCGCCCAACCTAGGGGGCACCGAAGTTTCTTCCCTACGGGCGTCCCCTGCACGAGCGGGCGGGAGCGGGGCAGATGAGAGGGTGCCCGAGGTCAACACCTCGGCCACCGTCAGCCAATGGGAGAAATCCCTATGGCGACTGATGGCGGGGAGCCCAAGCAATCTAGGATCCCGTCGAACACTAATCCGGAGGCCAGCTATCGGTGCAACAAATCCTGGGTCCGTTGCCCAGACTGTGCACAGGCGCGAGGACAAGATTGAAGAACCAGCCCAAGTCATACTATAAGAGACCAAGAGATTCAGAGTACCAGCTTAGAGCAGAGAGACCAAGGCCATGCCAGAGAAGCAAGACATCACCAAGGGAAGGGCCTCCTGTGCCGGGCAGGCGAGCCCCGTCAGGGCCTGCTGGGGGCTTGCGAAGGCCAAACCACCTCACCAAGCACTCAAGTGTAGCCCACGTCATCAATCAATGTGATGTAAAGCCGCAAGATGATTAAGTGGCAGTCATTAGCCACATGGAGGCTAGTTCCTACAAGAAGAACCCGTAGATGACACCCGTCCTGCGACGTGTCAAGAAGACAGGCGCAGAGCTGGCGAGATAGCCTGGCAAGCCTTGTCGGGCAGCCATTGATGTGACATTGAGTGGCTCATTTAATGCACCCTGTGAGCGCGCAGAGTTAGGTATGATAGCACTGTTTGCTATCATGTTAGTGCATAATGACTAATTTGCCACTTTGGTCGCCCCTTGATCTATAAAAGGAAGGCAAGTTTACTACACTCCACCACCACCATTCCATTATCAACCCACCAAAGCAGGAGTAGGGTCTTACGCGTCACGGCGGCTCAAACCTGGGTAAATTGCTTGTGTGCTCCACGCTCTGCTGTCGTGCGCTGGTCTGCTCTTTGTGCAACGGGACATCCCCCTGCCGAACCAGCAAGGGGCCTCCTGGTCCCATAGGTGGCCGTGGATATCCGGCGACATCTTTGGCACGCTAGGTAGGCGGGCTCGCTTGCACGAAGCTGAAAGCTTGCGCACTGCGTCAACATCATCGCCATCTCCATCTTCGACGACGCCATCAGCTATGGCGCCCAAGAAGAAGTCCGGTGCTTCTGCCCATCCATCCACCTCAAAGGCTCCCCCGCCCACGGCCACTAATGTCGCGGGGGACCCGGATGCAAGCCGAGACGCGAATTCTGCTGGGGATGTGGTTGGAGTAGGCGGCCCCATCACCATACCCCCCGCGGCCGACGCAAGGGCACGAGACGTTGGGAGAGAACATCATCAGCAGCGCCTCGACGGCCACGTTCCGCAAGATGTGAGTGAGGGGTCACTCTGTCTGCACCCCAACCTCCCACCTATGGACACAGCCGCAGCAACGGCGCTCAGTCCGGGACAAGCCATCGTCCTCCAGTCGTCCCCACCACGGGAGCGAACGCGACGCATGTGCCTCCTCCCAGACGAGCCTCTGCGCTTAACAGAGCCGCTGATCCTCGAGCACCACCACCGCGTGACCCCCTGCCTAAGTGGTCGTTCCGCAGCAGCATGGGCGTGACGCCGCGGCCATTACCGCCGCTGGCACCGTTAGGAGCCAGGCGATGATACGGTCGACATCATCAACATCCATGCCGAGCACAGCACAGCCACAGAGGCTATGGCGCGAGCTCAGCTACTGTTGAGGCTTCCGCCAGCAACCGAGCAGATGGATGAATGGCGTGCCCCCATCCAAAGCCTGCTTGGTTTTTGCCGAAACTGGGGGCTCTCGCCACATTAGCCTGCCACGGCCTCCCCAAGCAACAGCAACCGCCCGTACCGTTGGCCGAACGAAGGGTGCCGTCCCCATGGTGCAGTCCTCGCCACGGCAGCCGATGCGGGCGCAGCAGAATCAAGAACCCGACAACGTATTGATGGCCTCTTCTGGCCCTTGAGCACGTCCTGGCCAAAATGAAGCCCCGGGGGATAGGTGACAGGGAGACGCGCGTCGTCACAGGTCGACGCCGCGATGACCTCTGCAAGACCGACGGGTGCGTCGGCCTCAACATCGACGAGCCTGTGCTTGGTGTTGGCGGGTGCCTCCCATTTGAGGTCGGCTGCCTTGCCTTCATGCAAGAGCTGCGGCAAGTCCGTTATCCGTCCATCCGCACATTCAAGCCACAGATACCTGAGAAGTACAACAGGAGGCTGAACCCGGCAGAGTTCCTAAGCATCCACACCATCATTGTTCAGGCTGTCGGGGGAAGAGACGAGAAGGTGTTGGCCAACTACTTCCCTTTGGCCCTCAAGTCCAACATGAGGTCTTGGCTGATGCACCTACCAGAGGGCTCCATTTCTTCATGGGCAGACCTGTGCCAGGAGTTCGTCGGTGCTTTCACCGGTGGCAACCAGGAGCCCGTCAAGCCCAGTGACCTGCAACTCCTTCAGCAGAAGGAAGGAGAAACCATCCGTAAGTATTTATAGAGATTCATTAAAGTTCATAGAAATATTCCAAATATCCATCCGGCAGCCATCATAGCAGCTTTCTAGTCGAATATGCGCAACCTTCGAGTTCATTCCAAGATGAACGTGGAGTTTCCCACGCCAGTGAAGGAGCTATATACACTGGTGGATAAGTGTGCTCGGATGGAGGAGGGAAGGAAGTTTCCCGGAGAGGGAGATTGTGTTGATGTTGATTCAGAGGATGAGGATGAATCAACTTGTAAGAAAAAGGGCAAGAAGCACAATAAGAAGCCAAGGGACAAAGCAGTGATGATTGTGGAAGGATCAGGCACACCTAGTGCCGGCAAGAAGGCCAAGGAAGAGGCCCTCGGCAAGGAATCTATCGCTTGCGCTGCATTCTGGGAAGCCACTGCCGCTGAGAAAGCTGGGAAGGGTGATGGGCCATACTGCAAGATCCATCGGAACAAGGGCCATGACCTTCATGAGTGTTACCAGGTTGAGCAGCTTGTCAAGAAGCAGAGAGCAAAATATGATAAGTGTGACAAGGAAAAGTGTCAGAATGCCACTGGTGTGAAGGGACGAGTGTCGGGGAAGCTGATCCACGAGCACCTATGGGACCGGCGGACCGAGTCCCTTTCGGTTCGGCGGGGGCAAAGATCGCACGAAGAGCAGATCGAGGCGAAGCACACGAGCAGTTTACCCAGGTTCGGGCCGCACGGATGCGTAAAACCCTACTCCTGCTTTGTGGTTTGTATTGAGTTCTTGCTCGGGAGCGCTGAGTGCTACAGTACACACCAGCAGCTAACGAGACCGAGCGTGAGTGTTCTTCTCCGTCCGTCTCCCCTCTATGTTGCGCATGGGCCTCCTTTTATATGCTCAAGGAGTCACCGACAGGTGGCAACGTAGGAAAGGGTAAAAGTGGAAAGGTGTTGCGGTTGGTACAACTACTTGTACAGTGCATCATACCTAACTCTGACGGCAGGGGACAAGGGCATTGAATGCTCGTCTGCGTCGCCCAAACAGTGCAAAAGGGACCGTCAGGGACGCCACCGCTTGCCACGATGGCAATCTTGTCAGCGCCGCTTGCCACCACGCACCGCTAGCTGCACAACCTCCCGCCACGTACGCCTGGAAGGGTCCTAGAGCGACACGTTGGTGGATGTGCTGGAGCGCGGGTACAGAGTGGTAGCTTGCCGCGGCAAGCGCCCTGCCGCGGTCGTTGTCTTGTCGCGTCCGGGAGCTTGTCGCTCACCGGGCCTTGCCGGGACGCGTGGCGCGTCGCGGCAAGTTCCTCGAGATGCTTTGGTTGGCCTTCCCGACAAGCTCCTCTTGCCGGGTTCTTGTGCCTTGATTGGCCTTCCCGGCAAGCTCCTCTTGCCGGGGCCTTGTCTCCTTGGCTTGAATACTTTGTTCTTGAATGGCTCCAAAGGAACCACGGAGGACCTTGGCGGTCCCCCGGCAAGCCTTGCCGCGGGATGCTGCGACTGCCCGTGCACAAGTTCGAGATACTAGGGTACCCCTACTCTAGTACACCGACAGAAGCCCCCAGGCCTGGGCCATACACGGTGCCGAGCGCTGTTGGGCCAAGCCCAAAACAGGGCACGGGCACGCGCGGCCTGGGTTACGCCGTATCTCCCTCCGACGAGAACCTCCAACCCAGCGCCAAGCTCACCTTGTTCTTCAAAGGCGTGGCGACGGCCCTCCAGCGACTCCGAGAGAAGATCCCAAAGCAGCTGGCCGACGAGTCGCGCAAGATCTGCGCGGGAGCTGTTCAAAAGGTGTTGGTGAAGGTGGCCTTCTGCAACCCGTGCCTCAACCACACCAACGTCCTCAAGACCCTGCTGCCGGATGCTGATCTGGAGGTGCTCAAGACACTTGTCGCACCCATTGTGGACAAGGTGAGCGGGATCAAGAGGATTGAGGGCGATCGCGTTGACTAGGCCGCCCGTTTTCTTCTTTTCTTGTCGCTGCTGGTCATGTTATGAGAGCAATCTGTTAGAGCCACGACAAGCTACCTTGTAACATAACTCTATTTTGGGTAATGATTGCAATGTTATTTCCTTTACTTGATCCCTTCCTTTGTATGTTTTTGCCCTACGCTTTTAGGGAACTTGTCGGCGTAGGCACCTTAGCCGCGAGCGCTGAGTGCGGGACGTCAGCAGCCTGCTGGCGGTGCCGTTACCGACAAGAAACCTTGTCGCAACTAGTCGCAGCTCACTTAAGTTGTTGAGCGGACTCGAAACAAAGTAAGGGCGCAACTAGCTACGAGTTGGTTCCTCCGCGCACAGGTTTTCCATACAAAGCACGGTCGTTCAAGGAAGATAACTTAAAAATTTAAAAAATCTGATTGCTCAAACTTTGGCAACTTAGCTTTTCTGTTGTTTGCTGCCCGGTAAGGCGAAACTTTCTTGAACGACGCCTGGGCCATACCATTATCTTCTCCTCCCCCCCCCCCCGGCAAACTTGTGGGCGAGGGAACCTTCCTTTCCTTGAGAAAAAGAAAGAAGAGAAAACAAAGGTATGGAGCCTTACGGCTCGTTATTGCTTACCGGGGGTAGGTGCTGCACAAAGTGTCAGATAACACATGCAAATAATAGAAAGCATGAAATTGACAAGATGTGCGGAGCACATTAGCTTAATCTGCGCACGGGGTCTGCACCCGGCTTTGTACAAAGGATTACATGCAACAGCGACAAGACTTGTACAAAAGGTGGTTGCCGGAATAGGTTCCGGCAACCGCGCCTTACGGGTAAAACTTACGAAGATGCTCAATGTTCCAGGAGTTGCTCACCGGAATGCCATCTTCGGTCTCAAGGCAGACAGCGCTAGGCCTAGTGACTCGTTTCACCCGGTAAGGGCCTTCCCACTTCGGCGTCAACTTGTTGGAATTCTTGGCGGACTGAACGCGCCGAAGAACAAGGTCGCCTTCCTCGAGACTTCTGGCGTTAACTTTGCGGCTATGGTAGCGGCGCAAAGCTTGCTGGTAGCGAGCAGCTCATACAGCAGCCTGAAGACGGTCTTCCTCAAGGAGCAGCGCGTCATCTTGTCGCAGCTGCTCTTGCTCAAGCTCATCATAAGCGAGCACTTGAGGTGACCCGTATACGAGTTCCGTGGGGAGAACTGCCTCTGCTCCATAGACTAGAGCGAGAGGTGTCTGGCCAGTGGCTCGATTTGGCGTCGTCCTGATCGACCAAAGAACCACCGGCAGCTCCTCAATCCAGTTTCTTCCGCACTTGCGCAGCCTGTCGAAAGTCCTGGTCTTGAGCCCGCGCAGCACTTCAGCATTTGCCCTCTCCGCTTGACCGTTGCTCCTCGGGTGAGCAACAGAAGCGAAGCAGACCTTGGTGCCAAGGTCTTGGACGTACTGCATGAAGGTGCGGCTCGTGAATTGCGTACCGTAGTCGGTGATGATCCTGTTAGGGATCCCGAAGCGGCAAACAATCGACCTGAAGAACTTGACTGCTGACTGTGCTGTCACCTTCCTCACTGCTTCCACTTCCGGCCACTTTGTGAACTTGTCGATTGCAACGTACAAGTACTCAAAGCCCCCGACTGCCCGGGGATAGGGGCCGAGGATGTCGAGCCCCCAGACCGAAAATGGCCAGGATAAAGGGATCGTCTGGAGAGCTTGAGCTGGCCGGTGTATCTGCTTGGAACGGAACTGGCACGCTTCACACTTGGTTACTTGTGTAGTTGCATCCTGGAGGGCTGCCGGCCAAAAGAAACCTTGCCTACATGTTTTTCCGGCAAGTGCTCTTGCGCCAATGTGGTGACCACATATGCCTCCATGTATCTCTGCCAACAGCTTTTGTCCGTCTTCCCGGTGAATACACTTCAATTTCACACCGTTGAGTCTTCTTCTGTACAGTGTATTATCGACAAACTGGTACATACTTGACTGCCGGGCTACTCTTTCCGCTTCTTCTTGCTCTTCGGGAAGTTCTCCTGTCTGAAGGAAATGGACAATCTGTTGTGCCCATGCTGGAGCTTGTGGCTCGACAACAAGGACTAAAGGCACATCTGCTGCTGCGGGAACGTCCGCTTCTACGGCGAGAACCTGCGGCTCAGCCGGAGCTTGACGTTCCCCGGCAAGCTTGCCGGAGCAAAACTTGTCGGGAGCCTCTGCTTGAACGGAACAAACCCTTGGGCTTGCCGGAGCAGACTGCTCCTCAGCACTCTTGGGGTTGATCTTGGGGACCTTCTTGGCGGCGGCTTCGGGAAGCTTTGCCGGAAAATAGTCACCAGAAATCAACTTCCTCTTCTTGCTCTGTCCAGTTGATGGCGTTACAGACGGTTGAGTCAGCTTGAGAACAAAAATCCCTGGTTCCACAGGTAACTTAAGTGCGGCGCACTTTGACAGGCCATCGGCAATGTTGTTCTGAACTCTTGGAACATGCTCCATCTGTAGGCTGTCAAAGTGCTCTTCTAGCTTTCTCACTTCGTCAACGTAGGCTTCCATCAACGGACTCTGATAACTCTTGTTCACTTGGCGGACGACAAGCTGCGAGTCACCCCTGACAATGAGTTTCTTGATCCCAAGGTCTGCCGCGATCCTGAGACCGGCAAGCAAACCTTCATACTCTGCGGTATTGTTTGTTGCTTGCTCCTTGGGAAAGTGCATCTGGACTACGTACTTGAGGTGCTCTCCGGTGGGTGCGACAAGCAGCACGCCAGCGCCGGCGCCTTGCAGCGAGAAGGCACCATCAAAGTACATCAGCCACTCTTTGCTTGCTTCCTTGACGGGGATGCTCGTTTCTGGAATTTCTTCGTCTGGTGTTGGCGTCCACTCTGCTATGAATTCTGCCAATGCTCTGCTTTGGATAGTTGAAGTGCTCTCAAACTTGAGGCCAAAGCTTGACAGTTCCAGTGCCCACTCAACAATCCTGCCTGTTGCTTCTGGATTCTATAGTATCCTCTTCAGCGGAAAACGAGTGACAAATGTGATCTCATGTGCTTGGAAGTAATGGCGCAGCTTCCTCGAGGCCATGAGAAGGCCGAAAAGCAATTTCTGCACACCAGAGTACCTTGACCTAGCCCCCTGCAGAAGGGAACTGACAAAGTAAACTGGGCGCTGCACCATTTTCTTCTGCGTCTCCTCGCGCGCCTGTGCAGATCCATCTTTGTCGGGACCAGAGCTTGTCGGGGAAGCCCCCTGCTTGTTGCTGGATGTGCCTGCCGTGGTTGCTGGCTCATCATCTGCCTCCCTCTTCGCTACTAACGCGACACTAACCGCTTGATTGGTTGCCGCTATATACAGCAGCAACTTCTCTTGTGGCTTAGGTGCGACAAGTATTGGAGTGGAGGACAGGTATCTCTTCAAGTCTTGTAGCGCAGCCTCCGCTTCCGGAGTCCATTTCATTGGACCTGCTGAGGGATCGAAGAAGGTGAGAGTGTCTAGAGAGGGGGGGGATTAGACTACTCGACAAGATAAAAATTCTGTCTTTTATCAAGGACAGATTTTGGCAGATTTTGCACAACACACAAGTCAAGTAGCACACTACACATGCAATTCTAGAGTATGGGCAGCGGAAAGTAAATTGCACAAGTAGTAAAGAGAAGTGGAGAAGATCAAACGCAATTTGGAGACGCAATGATTTTTCCCGTGGTTCCGATAGGTAGTGCTATCGTACATCCACGTTGATGGAGACTTCAACCCACGGAGGGTAACGGCTGCGCGAGTCCACGGAGGGCTCCACCCACGAAGGGTCCACGAAGAAGCAACCTTGTCTATTCCATCATGGCCTACGCCCACGGAGGGCTAGCCTTACTCGGGGTAGATCTTCACGAAGTAGGCGATCTCCTTGCCCTTACAAACTTCTTGGTTCAACTCCACAACTCGATGACGGAGGCTCCCAAGCGACACCTAACCAATCTAGGAGGCACCACCCTCCAAAAGGTAATAGATGTTGTAGATGATGATGAACTCCTTGCTCTTGTGCTTCAAATGATAATCTCCCCAACACTCAACTCTCCTCACTGATATGGCTGTGGTGGAAGAAAGGATTGAGTGGAAAGCAACTTGGGAAGGTTAGAAATCAAGTTTCATATGGTAGGAATGGAGCAACTTGATCTCAACACAAGGGTAGGTAGTTCTCTTCTCAGAAAGTGTAAGGTAGGAGTGGTAGTTCTTTCTGATGGCTCTCTCCACGAATGAAGAGGGGGTGGAGGGGTATATATAGCCTCCACACAAAATCCAACCGTTACACACATAATTGAGCAATCTCGGTGAGACCGAAGTGGAAACTCGGTCAGACCGAAAGTTCAAATATAGTGAACGTTGGGGTTTTCGGTGGGACCGAAAATACCATCTCGGTTTGTCCGATTTGAGTCAAGACAGGAACTTGCCAGTTTCGGTGGGACCGAAAATGCAATCTCGGTTAGACCGATTTTAGCCAAGACAGGAGCTTGCCAATTTCGGTGAGACCGATAATGCAATCTCGGTTATTCCGAAATGAGGACAGAAGGATACAGAAGCTTGGCAGTCCATGTTTCGGTGAGACCGATCTCAAACTCGGATTGACCGATTTTTCTAGGGTTTGGCTTATGGCTGAGGTGGTTCATCTCGGTGGGACTGAGTTTGGAAAATCGGTTTGTCCGAGATTACTTATGAGTGTGTATAGTAGTGAAAGTTGCTGATAGTTGAAGGAGACATATCACTAAGCACTTGAGCAACCAGATCATCAACACAACCTCATCCCCTTTTAATAGTATTGGCTTTTCCTATGGACTCAATGTGATCTTTGATCACTAAACCAAAAATGGAGTCTTGAGCTTTTGCCAATGCTTGCCTTAGCATTTTGAGGGGTCCACTTCTTCAGTCATTGCCATAGCCAATGTGATTGGATTTCCTGAAACATACTTGATAAAAGCATTAGTCCAACCACAAAGTATGTTGTCATTAATTACCAAAACCACCCAGGGAGCAAATGTGCTTTCAATCTCCCCCTTTTTGGTAATTGATGGCAACACACTAAAATCACACTAAGCAAGACATCAAAGCTTATTGAAAGAAAGACAGAATTATCACGAAAGCTTTGACAAGCATGTAGTACACAGGCTCCCCCTACAAGTGTGCAAGATTTTCATAGATTATGGTTTTGGACTACCACAAGCACACAAGAGAGATAAGCAAGATGTGCTACATGCAGCTTGGCTATATGCATCAGAGCAGAAGAAAAAGAAGTGAGTGATAATACGTATGTGCATGGTGATTTCTTGCAAACAAGTATTTACAAGCAAGTCACCATCATGCACATTCTGCAAGGTGCATATACTTACCTTGAGGTTCCTTGACATTATACCTGAAGGGATAAACTTGAGAAAACAAGGTTAGATAACACAAGAGTATTCCTTCAACCAACTGCAAGAACATCAAGAGTACCAAGCCAGGGATGACATGTATAAGGAGTGTCTCATATCGAGCACAGGCTTGAATCAACAAACATGTCTCCGAAACTAAAAGATTTTCAATGAACTCTGAGAGATTTTGCTTTCCATAAAGATATCAATTGTGAAGATTCCTCTCCCTTTGAGTTCTCTCAGAACAGGGATGTGATGGAAACAGCAAAATCAAAAGAATGATGCCAAAAGAGAATGATGTCCAATGTAAGACACGACAAAGCTTTGATGTGATTCTCTCCCCCTTAAGATAAGATTGCTTTTCTTCTCCCCCTAAGTCTTCTCTTCTCCCCTACTCCCCCTAAGTCTTCTCCCCCTTTGACATCAAGTGCCGAAAAGGACAGCAAACTAGGAAGGGCAGAAAAAATGGAAAGAAAGAAGTGGGATCCTTAAGAATCATAACATGGCAAATAAGAACATGCATAGAGAAACAATGAGTGGAGCTGCAGGAGATGATATCCTGGAGGAAATAAGTCAGTGACACCGAATTGAGTTAGGGTAGACCCTTTTCGGTTAGACCGAAATAAATAAATCGGTGACGCCGAGTTTAATTCCAAGGAAATACAGAAATAATTCAGCTCACTTTGCGAGGAATGTTTCAAAAGATTTGCAATGAATTTGTAAAAGATTTTCGGGGAATTGATCAGAGCCAGAAGGATATTCAAAGAAACATAAGAATAGAAATGAAAAAGATTCCTAGATGAAGTTTTTTTTTGTTTAAAGAAAACTCAATGAGAGAACATAAGAGAAAACAGAAAGACTCCAAAAGCATATGTACTTCATCTAGATAAAGGTCGGCGACAAGGTCACCTATGTTTGAGTATGTTGACTTAGGAGTCAAATGAGGACATTTGATCATAGGTCATACTCATCATTTAAGCTCAAAATGGGGTTGCCATTTTTCGATTAAGCATTTGATGTGATCACATCTTATGAAGCTGCTTGTACTCATGACTTTGAGTAAAGCTCCTTAAAGATGTGAAGAACATACCTTGGGCTTGTTGATGCTTTGCTCATGTAGGTAGACTTGATATAGGTGCTCATTGAATGTGAAGTTGGAGCGCCATCTCTACTTGTATAGTTCATCTTCCTACATGGGTTAGGCAAGCAAGGAAATACTCGAGGATATCCAAGATGACAAGAGTGAAATACAAGATGTATTAGATGTCAAAAGGATATGTGGAATTTTGTTCCTTGAACTCAACATCCCAAAGGGCTAGATACTTGATCAATGACAAGATTACTCATGATTTGAGTGTGTGGTAATCTTGTGGAATGTAGATCATCCAAGTACCTGCAAAGAGTTAGATGCAATACAAGGAGGCAAATGTGTCCAAGACATATGATCATCATCATAAGAGAAATATTAAGGATTAGTCAAGTGAGCTCATGCCTTGCATGCATCAATGGAGTTATCACTCCAAGTTTGAAGCATCAATGATGTTCAACTCACTCCTTAAGCGACAAAACACCTTCTCATCAAGAGGTTTTGTAAAGATATCAGCAAGTTGTTTGTCAGTACGAACATGCTTAAGATTAATGTCACCCTTGGCAATATGATCACGAATAAAATGGTGACGAACTTCAATATGCTTTGTTCGAGAGTGTTGCACTGGATTGTGTCCAATTTTAATTGCACTCTCATTGTCACAAAGCAAGGGAACATGTCTCACATGTATCCCATAATCTTTAAGCGTTTGTGTCATCCATAGCAATTGAGCACAACACGAACCAGCAGCAATATATTCCGCTTCAGCAGTGGATAAAGATACCGAATTTTGTTTCTTGGAGGACCAAGATACAAGGGATCGACCAAGGAATTGACATGTACCCGAAGTTGACTTTCTATCAACCTTGTCACCGGCATAGTCCGAGTCGGAATAGCCAACAAGGTCGAAAGAGGCTCTCTTAGGATACCAAATGCCAAAGTTTGGTGTGTGTATCAGGTATCTCACTATCCTTTTAACAGCTTTAAGATGACATTCTTTAGGGGCTGCTTGATATCGTGCACACATGCATACACTCAACATTATGTCAGGACGAGAAGCACAAAGATATAGTAGAGAACCAATCATAGAACGGTAAACCCTTTGATCAACGGGTTCTCCATCTTTTGTCAAGTCATTATGTCCACTTGTAGGCATGGGGGTACTCATACCTTTGCTTTCTTGCATGTTGAACTTCTTGAAGAGATCCTTGGTGTACTTTGTTTGTGAGACAAAGGTACCCTCCTTAGATTGCTTGATTTGCAACCCAAGGAAGAATTTGAGTTCACTCATCATGGACATCTCATACTTCTCCGACATGAGCTGTCCAAACTTCTTGCTAAAATGGGGGTTAGTTGAACCAAAGATAATATCATCAACATATATTTGGCACACAAATAGTTCACCATTAACCCTTTTCGTGAACAGCGTTGAGTCTATCTTTCCAATTTCAAAGCCTTTTTCAAGAAGAAAGCTAGTTAAGCATTTGTACCAAGCTCTAGGAGCTTGTTTAAGACCGTAAAGAGCTTTGTGCAACTTGTAAACATGATTAGGCTTTTTGGGATTCACAAATCCGGGAGGTTGTTTCACAAATACTTCCTCCTCAATTTCACCATTTAGGAAAGCACTTTTGATGTCCATTTGATAGAGAGTAATATCATGGTGATTGGCATAGGCAAGAAGAATGCGAATGGACTCAAGTCTAGCAACGGGGGCATAGGTCTCACCATAGTCCATACCTTCGACTTGTGTGTAACCTTGAGCTACGAGACGAGCCTTGTTGCGGATGACTTGTCCATCTTCATCTTGCTTGTTCCGAAACACCCATTTGGTTCCAATGATGTTTTGATCATCCTTGGGCTTCTCTACCAAAGTCCACACCTTGTTCCTCTCGAAGTTGTGTAGTTCTTCGTGCATAACGTTCACCCAATCCGGGTCTTCAAGTGCTTCTTCTACCTTCATAGGTTCAATACTAGAGATAAATGAGTAATGCTCACAAAAGTTAGCTAAGCGAGTTTTAGAGCGAGTAATTCTCCCGGAGTTGATGTCGTTCATCATTTGTTCCACGGGATGATTCTTCTTGACTCTTGCTCGGACTCGGGATAGCTTTTGTTGATGTTGTGGCTGAGCTTCCTCATCATCTTCATCTTCCTCTTCTTCTTCTTCATTGTTGTTGGTGTTGTCTTGAGGCGGTGGAGAAGGAGGTTGTGGTGGATCTTCTTGTTGCACTTCCTCATCTTGGTGAGTTCCACTTGTGGAGGCCTCCGTATTGCCTTGAGGTTCATCTTGCCGTGAGGTAGGTGGCTCCACATATGTAGATGAGGTACTCTCCTTCACTTCCATGGGACGGATCTTTCCAATAGATAAATCTTGGATAGCTTCCGATGGGTCCTTGTCTCCTACATCAATAGACATTTGCTCTACTTGCGAGCCATTAGATTCATCAAACTTCACATCTACCGTCTCTTCAACCTTTCGGGTGAAATTATTGTAGACACGGTAGGTGTGGGAGTTTGATCCATAACCAAGGAGAAAGCCTTCATGAGATTTAGGAGCAAATTTAGACCGACGATGCTTATCAAGGATATAGCATTTTGAACCAAAGACACGAAAGTATCCCACTTGGGGTTTGTTACCGGTGAGGAGCTCGTATGATGTCTTGCCGAGGAGCTTATGAAGATAAAGCCTGTTGATAGCATGACAAGCTGTCTCGACCGCTTCTCCCCAAAAATGCTTCGGTGTCTTGTATTCATCAAGCATCGTTCTCGCCATCTCTATGAGCGTTCGGTTCTTCCTCTCAACAACTCCATTTTGTTGAGGAGTGTACGTGGCCGAGAACTCATGTAGAATCCCTTCCTCATCGAGAAAAGAGTCTACATTGGCGTTCTTGAACTCCGTTCCATTGTCACTCCGAACTTTCTTGATCTTCACCTCAAATTGATTTTGGGCCTTTTTGGCAAAGGTCTTGAAGATTCTCTGAACCTGCGATTTATCATCAAGGAAAAATACCCACGTAAATCTGGAAAAATCATCAACTATAACTAGACCAAAGGAGTTACCACCAAGGCTTTTGTAAGCATTGGGACCGAAGAGATCCATATGAAGAAGCTCAAGCGGTCTCCTTGTGGTCATGATGTTCTTTACGGGATGACTTCCACCTACTTGTTTTCCTGCTTGACAAGCACTACAAAGTCTATCTTTGTCAAAGAGAACATCTTTAACACCAAGAATATGATCACCATTGATTAGCTTGTCTAGATTACGCATACCAACATGTCCTAGCCTTCTATGCCACAACCAACCTTTAGAGGATTTAGCAATGAAACAAGCTCTAGGTTGGGCTTTCTTAGTGAAATCAACAATATATAGATCACCTCTACGGATACCGGTAAATGCCATGTTTTGATTGTCACGACGAAAGACTTGGCAATCTACTTTGGTGAATAGCACATTGAATCCAAAGTCAGCTAATCTAGACACGGAAAGTAAATTGTATCCAAGAGATTCTACAAGCATGACATTTTGAATAGAGCTATCATGAGATATGGCCACCTTACCAAGGCCAAGTACCTTACCCTTGGAGTTGTCTCCAAAAGTCACATACTTGCGTGGACCATCGTTCTTTGCAAGCTCTCGAAACATGTCTTTATCTCCGGTCATGTGATCGGTGCATCCGCTATCAAGAATCCACTCTTTCCCGCCGGACATGTAGTCTCTCAGGTTTGCCATAAGATTGAGACTCTTCATGACCTTGTCTAGCTTGGCGTCCGAATTGAAGTAATCATCATCATGCTCATGCTCATCATCATATTGACCCATAGATTGTTCATCATCAACACCTAGGTCAATTTGATAAGTACTTGCATTAGTTTTGTCAATGTGACAATAATCTTCGGAATGCAATGCAAGAGCATTTCTAACTAAAACATTGATTAGAGCGGGATCACCCTTCTTTTTCATAAGATCACGAAGCTCAAAGAAGCATTTATCAAAGTTAGGATCATTGGGGTGCATCTTATCAAATTCAATAGTCTTGTATAGAATTTTATCAAGACCTCTCATAGAGTAGTCCGGATAAAGTTCTTCCAAGAACTTCCATATAGCATAGGCACACTCAAAGTTTGTAACAAGCTTAAGCAAATCATCGGGTAACCCTCTAATGATAAGATTTACAGTTCTAAGGTTACAAAGCAAATCAAGCTCTTCATCCATGGTAGGGTGCAAGGGATCAAAAGGAGGCACATAGGGGTTCTCAATATATTTGCACAAATTGTACTTCTTAAAGATACTAAGCATTTCAAACCTCCATGAGTTATATGACTCTCCATTAAGAATAGGCACTCTATGGCTAATACTCCCAAACGTAGACACGTCCATCTTCCTCCAATGGTGTGTAAACCAAAGCAATGGAGACCAAAGCTCTGATACCAATTGAGGGATCGAAGAAGGTGAGAGTGTCTAGAGGGGGGGGGGGATTAGACTACTCGACAAGATAAAAATTCTGTCTTTTATCAAGGACAGATTTTGGCAGATTTTGCACAACACACAAGTCAAGTAGCACACTACACATGCAATTCTAGAGTATGGGCAGCGGAAAGTAAATTGCACAAGTAGTAAAGAGAAGTGGAGAAGATCAAACGCAATTTGGAGACGCAATGATTTTTCCCGTGGTTCCGATAGGTAGTGCTATCGTACATCCACGTTGATGGAGACTTCAACCCACGGAGGGTAACGGCTGCGCGAGTCCACGGAGGGCTCCACCCACGAAGGGTCCACGAAGAAGCAACCTTGTCTATTCCATCATGGCCTACGCCCACGGAGGGCTAGCCTTACTCGGGGTAGATCTTCACGAAGTAGGCGATCTCCTTGCCCTTACAAACTTCTTGGTTCAACTCCACATCTCGATGACGGAGGTTCCCAAGCGACACCTAACCAATCTAGGAGGCACCACCCTCCAAAAGGTAATAGATGTTGTAGATGATGATGAACTCCTTGCTCTTGTGCTTCAAATGATAATCTCCCCAACACTCAACTCTCCTCACTGATATGGCTGTGGTGGAAGAAAGGATTGAGTGGAAAGCAACTTGGGAAGGTTAGAAATCAAGTTTCATATGGTAGGAATGGAGCAACTTGATCTCAACACATGGGTAGGTAGTTCTCTTCTCAAAAAGTGTAAGGTAGGAGTGGTAGTTCTTTCTGATGGCTCTCTCCACGAATGAAGAGGGGGTGGAGGGGTATATATAGCCTCCACACAAAATCCAACCGTTACACACATAATTGAGCAATCTCGGTGAGACCGAAGTGGAAACTCGGTCAGACCGAAAGTTCAAATATAGTGAACGTTGGGGTTTTCGGTGGGACCGAAAATACCATCTCGGTTTGTCCGATTTGAGTCAAGACAGGAACTTGCCAGTTTCGGTGGGACCGAAAATGCAATCTCGGTTAGACCGATTTTAGCCAAGACAGGAGCTTGCCAATTTCGGTGAGACCGATAATGCAATCTCGGTTATTCCAAAATGAGGACAGAAGGTTACAGAAGCTTGGCAGTCCATGTTTCGGTGAGACCGATCTCAAACTCGGATTGACCGATTTTTCTAGGGTTTGGCTTATGGCTGAGGTGGTTCATCTCGGTGGGACTGAGTTTGGAAAATCGGTTTGTCCGAGATTACTTATGAGTGTGTATAGTAGTGAAAGTTGCTGATAGTTGAAGGAGACATATCACTAAGCACTTGAGCAACCAGATCATCAACACAACCTCATCCCCTTTTAATAGTATTGGCTTTTCCTATGGACTCAATGTGATCTTTGATCACTAAACCAAAAATGGAGTCTTGAGCTTTTGCCAATGCTTGCCTTAGCATTTTGAGGGGTCCACTTCTTCAGTCATTGCCATAGCCAATGTGATTGGATTTCCTGAAACATACTTGATAAAAGCATTAGTCCAACCACAAAGTATGTTGTCATTAATTACCAAAACCACCCAGGGAGCAAATGTGCTTTCACCTGCCTTTTTCAATATTTTGAAAAACGGCAGGGCGCGCTCAACAGACTTAGAGATAAACCTGTTGAGAGCAGCCACGCCACCGGCAAGTCTTCGTACATCCTTGACGTGCTTCGGTGCTTCAATCTGCTCAATGGCCTTAATCTTGTCGGGATTGGCTTCAATTCCCCGCTGAGACACGAAGAACCCGAGAAGCTTGCCGGAGGGGACTCCAAACACACACTTCTCGGGGTTGAGCTTGAGGCTGATCTTGCGCAGATTTGCGAAGGTCTCGTCTAAATCTTGAATCAGAGTTGCCTTTTCCTTGCTCTTGACCACTATGTCATCCATGTAGGCTTCCACATTTCTGTGTATTTGTGGTTCAAAAGCGACATGGACTACCCTTGGAAAAGTTGAACCAGCATTCTTTAAACCGAAAGGCATCCGTATGAAACAGTACGTGCCACATGGAGTGATGAATGCGGTCTTCTCCTCATCCTCTTCTGCCATGAAGATCTTATGGTATCCTGAGTATGCGTCAAGAAATGGAAGCAAGTCACATCCGGCCGTGGAGTCAACAATCTGGTCTATGCGCGGCAAGGGAAATGGGTCTTTGGGACAAGCTTTATTGACATCGGTAAAGTCGATACAAAGCCTCCATTTCCCATTTGCCTTGCGCACGACTACAGGATTGGCCAACCACGTAGGATGGAGCACTCCTCTGACAAGGCCTGCTGCTTCCAACTTCTTGATCTCTTCTGCGATGAATTCTTGGCGCTCCACTGCTTGCTTCCTGACTTTCTGCTTGACGGGCTGCGCATGAGGACAGACGGCAAGATGCTGCTCAATTACTTTCCTGGGAACACCGGGGATGTCGGACGGTTGCCACGCAAACACGTCGACGTTCGCCCGCAGGAAAGCAATGAGCGCGCTTTCCTATTTAGGGTCAAGAGTGGCACTAATGGTGAAGGTACCACCAGTGCCGTCCTCCTTGGTGGACACCTTCTTGGTCTCTGGCGGAGCTGCCATTGTCTTCTTACACTTGCCGGTGGGGCTCGATGGTGCATCCTCGACGGTAGCGCAGCACTCCGAAGAGGTGCGCTTGCCGGAGTGGGCATCAAAACTCTTGCCGGACTTGGTCTTCTTCTTCCCCCCGGGAGCTTCAACGGCAGGTGACTTGCGATCTGTTGCGGCTGCCGCTTCCCGATAGATCTTGTCGGCGCAGATAAGAGCATCCTTCTTGTCGCCAGGGACAGAGATGACACTTATCGGGCCTGGCATCTTCAGCATGTTGTTTGCGTAGTGAGAGGCTGCCATGAACTTGGCGAGTGCTGGATGGCCGAGTATCCCATTGTAAGGCAATGGAAAATCGGCAACGTCAAAAATGACCCTCTAAGTCCTGAAGTTCAACTCGCTGCCAAATGTCACCGGCAACGTGACCTTCCCCTTCGGCTTGCTCCTTCCCGGGTTGATTCCTTGGAATGTGCCGGTCTCTTCGAGCTCGCTGTCAGGGATCTGGAGTTTCTGGAGTACAGCGGAGGAGATCAGGTTCAAGCCGGCCCCGCCGTCAACTAGTATCTTAGTGACCTTGAGGTTGCGGATAGTTCGCGAAACCAACATCGGCAAGCACCCAACCGCAGTTGTGCGATCAGGGTGGTCCTCAATATCAAAGATGATAGGCGTGCTGGACCATTTCAGAAGCTTGCGCGACTCGACAGGTGGTTCTGCCGCATTGACTTCCCGCACCCACTGCTTGAGTTGGCGGTGTGAAGTATGCAGAGAAGCACCGCCGTCAATGCACAAGATCTCTGTGGCTTTCTGGAACTCCTGCTCACTGGTCTCGACATCATCCATATCTTCATCGTCGTCGTCATCTTCATCCTTGCCGCAGCCGCGGGGAGGTCTGTCTCCTTGCGGCTGCTTGGCCTTGCCGCGGCGTCCTACCCGGCCGGTGCGCTTCTGGTCGGATCTTTCAGCACCTCCTTGGGCCTTCTCCTTGCCGCGTCGCTCGTATTCCGCCTTTTGCTGCTCGACAAGCTGCTTGACCTTCTTGCAGCTCTGGAGGTCATGGCCCTTGGTGCGGTGGATCTTGCAGTACTGTTTGTCAGTGCCGTCCTGCTTGTCGGCGACCGCCACAGCCTGGCAGTTGGTGCATGCGACAATCTCCTTGCCGGAGCTACCAGCTTTGGCTTTCTTGGCGCCACCTCCATTGCCGGACTTCTCAACGACTAGCACATCTTTGCCTTTCTTCTTCCTGTTGTTCCGCCGCCGGTTTTTCTTTGCCGGGGCAGCATCCTCACTGTCAGATCCTCCTGCTCCTGTATCCTCTCCAGGGAGTTTCCTCCCTTCCTCAGCACGTGCACACTTGTCGGCCAGGGCATACAGCTCACTGACGTCTCTGATCTTGCACATCGCCATCTCCTCCCGCATCCTGCGGTTACGCACGTTCTGATGGAACGCGCTGATGACCACGGCAGGGTGGACATCTGGGATGTTGTGCTGTACACGGCTGAATCTCTGAATATAATTGCGCAGAGGCTCTCCTTCCTTCTGGGCGAGCAGATGAAGGTCACTTTCTTGGCCATGGGGTTTGTGGCCGCCTGTAAAGGCGCCGACAAACTGATGGCATAGGTCTGCCCAGGAGGATATGGAGTTGTCCGACAAGTGCATGAGCCAGGACCTGACGTTGGGCTTGAGCACCAGCGGGAAGTAGTTGGCAAGGATCTTGTTGTCCCGCCCCCCGGCAGCCTGCACCGCGATGGTGTAGATGCTGAGGAACTCCGACGGATGCGACTTGCCGTCGTACTTCTCTGGTACGTCTGGCTTGAAATTCTTCGTGCTGGGCCACTGGACTTGCCGCACCTCACGAGTAAACGCAGGGCAACCTACCGCGTACGGCAAGCTGCCTGGTTCCCCTGGCGCATGCATGTCGACAGAGGGCCCAGCACGCTGGTCCGATTGACGCCCCGCTTCTCTTCGGCGCTCGATGCGAGTACGAGCGTCTTCTTGCTGTCGTTCGTGAAGAACTTGGCGCTGATCGCGACGAGCTCATGGATCTGATGACGCGGTGGAGTCGCTGTCGAGGTGGATCCGGCGAGTCGGCGATCTTGGCCTTCGGGGCGGAGAGTGCACGGTGGTTGCACCCCCACCGGTCTTGTCGCCACCGGCTTGTGCCTGGCTGACCTGCCGCGACTACGATGTACTCGGCTGCCGTGGAATGTCGCCATTGGCGAAGCCGATGAGACTCTGAATGGTGGCCCTCCAGTCGTCGATCTTGTCTGCCGTTGGAGGGTAGTCCAGGAGCAGTTGAGCTCCCGCCAAAGCTTCTGCTGAAGTGGCGGGTGGCGGTGGCGAACGGTGTGAGGAGCGGGATATGCTCGGACTTCTAACTATGTTAGAAGGAGCAGTATCCCATCCAGGCGACCGTGCCTCGCTCGTGCCAGCATGTTGGCGTGCATGCTGGTCTTGAGCATTCCGAGATCCACTAGCTCGATCTTGGTCCAGCAGACGTATGGTACCGTGAGTACCATGACGCTGCCGGTCCCGCGCCTCTTGAGATGGGCGCGGTGCATGTACGGACGCCGAGGTCTTGGAGTGCGCCCGGTCGTTGTGGGAGCCGGCTACGCCGCCGATGGGCAGCGCAGCCTTGTCCTTGGACCTGGCAACACAGTGAGCTCCCTCGTCGACGCCCGTTCGTCCGCCGGCGTCTACCCCACCAGCCGTTTGCTCTGGCGGTGGTGGGTTCGACGCGGACGGAGCAGCCGCCTCCGGAGCCTTCTTGTTCGGCGGCATGTCGATGAAGACGATGAAGATCTAGCTCGTGTGAACGCCGGATCAGGTTCACACAACCTCGACGCCCCCTACCTGGCGCGCCAAAGATGTCGGGGAAACTGATCCACGAGCACCTATGGGGACCGGCGGACCGAGCCCCTTTCGGTTCGGCGGGGGGCGGAGATCGCACGAAGAGCAGATCGAGGCGAAGCACACGTGCAGTTTACCCAGGTTCGGGCCGCACGGATGCGTAAAACCCTACTCCTGCTTTGTGGTTTGTATTGAGTTCTTGCTCGGGAGCGCTGAGTGCTACAGTACACACCAGCAGCTAATGAGACCGAGCATGAGTGTTCTTCTCCGTCCGTCTCCCCTCTATGTTGCGCATGGGCCTCCTTTTATATGCTCAAGGAGTCACCGACAGGTGGCAACGTAGGCAAGGGTAAAAGTGGAAAGGTGTTGAGGTTGGTACAACTACTTGTACAGTGCATCATACCTAACTCTGACGGCAGGGGACAAGGGCATTGAATGCCCGTCTGCGTCGCCCAAACAGTGCAAAAAGGACCGTCAGGGACGCCACCGCTTGCCACGATGGCAATCTTGTCAGCGCCGCTTGCCACCGCGCACCGCTGGTTGCACAGCCTCCCGCCACGTATGCCTGGAAGGGTCCTAGAGCGACAAGTTGGTGGATGTGCTGGAGCGCGGGTACAGAGTGGTAGCTTGCCGCGGCAAGCGCCCTGCCGCGGTCGTTGTCTTGTCGCGTCCGGGAGCTTGTCGCTCAGCGGGACGCGTGGCGCGTCGCGGCAAGTTCCTCGAGATGCCTTGGTTGGCCTTCCCGGCAAGCTCCTCTTGCTAGGGTCTTGTGCCTTGAGTGGCCTTACCGGCAAGCTCCTCTTGCCGGGGCCTTGTCTCCTTGGCTTGAATACCTTGTTCTTGAATGGCTCCAAAGGAACCACGGAGGACCTTGGCGGTCACCCGGCAAGCCTTGCCGCGGGATGCTGCGACTGCCCATGCACAAGTTCGGGATACTAGGGTACCCCTACTCTAGTACACCGACAACGAGGCAGTGAAGCAAACCGCCCCGGCAAACCCTTTCAGAACCATGGAAAACCCTCCAGGGTTCAAGAGAAGGAAGTCTGTGATAATTTGAGTGATGGAGGGGATGAAGAGGAAACCAGTGAGCATGTGTTTTAGAAGGACACTGACGCCCTATGCATTGATGGGGGTGCATCTTTGCACACCTCTCACTACCAGCTCAAGCGGTGGGCACGAGAGATCAATGATGTGGAGCCAGTGCCAGAGGCCCGGAAGCCGCTCAAATGGTCCTACACGCCCATCATCTTTGACAAAGAGGATCACCCTAGGCGCACCACTGCGGTAGGATGTTTGCCATTGCTGGTCTCCCCAAGAATTCGCAACCTCAAGGTCACAAAGATGTTAGTGGATGGCTGGGCTGGGTTGAATCTGATCTCCCCGGCAGTCATCAACAAGATTCAGATAGGATAAGAAGAGCTAGAGGTTACGGGCACATTCCAAGGAGTCAATCCCGGTAGGAGCCATCCCTAGGGAAAGATTACACTGCCGGTAATGTTTGGGGGAGAACTGAACTATCGGACTGAGAATATTATGTTTGATGTGGTTGTTCTCACCCTGTCGTACAATGGGATTTTTGGACGCCCAACCCTGGCCAAGTTCATGGCAGCATCTCACTATGCTTACAACACTCTGAAGATGCCTGGGCCACTAGGGGTCATCACTATCCCATCAGATGAGAAGGATGCAATTATCTGTGTGGACAAGGTGTACCGGGATGCAGTTGCAGCAGAGGCAGCGGCAGCAGAAGTTCTCGCCAAGGAAAGCAAAGGAAAGGGAAGGGATGGTAGCACCTCCGGCAAGGAGTCCGGGAAATGTGCCCCCTCCGAGTGAACGGCATGCGTTGACAATGTGCCGGAGTGTTCCAACAGTAAGAGATCCAAGGTTGCTGCACCCCAAGTGAAAATGGTCCCGGCAGGGCTGGCTGGCGTTGATGGTACTTTCACTATCAGCGCCACCCTCGATGACAAATAGGAAAGCGCGCTTGTTGCCTTCCTGCGGGCGAATATCGATGTATTTGCATGGCAACCATCTGATATCCTCGGTGTTCCAAGGGAGGTAATTGAGCACCACCTTGTTGTCTGCCCACACGCCCGACCTATGAAGCAGAAAGTCCGAAAGCAGGCCTTAGAGAGGCAGCAGTTCATTAACAAAGAGATCAAGAAACTAGACGCAGCTGGTTTGATCAGAGGAGTATTGCACCCTACTTGATTAGCAAACCCAGTGGTAGTCCGGAAGGCTAATGGGAACTGGAGGCTTTGCATTGATTTCATAGATCTCAACAAGGCTTGCCCAAAGGATCCATTTCCCTTGCCGTGCATCGACCAGATCATGGATTCCACTTTAGGATGTGATTTCCTCTCCTTTTTGGATGCATATTCTGGATATCACCAAATCTTCATGTCCAAGGAAGATGAAGAGAAGACGTCATTCATTACTCTGAAACCCTAAAGCTACTAGCAAAATAGTGGAGTGGGCTTTGGAGTTATCCAGCTTTGTATTGAAGTATGAGAGCACATCAACTATTCACAGCAGGGCATTGGCAAAGTCTATTGCATAATGGACACCAACCCTTGATGAGGAGATAACCGATACAGCTATCCCTGGCAAGGAATCACCCCAAGAATGGATTATGTATTTTGATGGTGCTTTTTCCCTGCAAGGTGCTGGAGCTAGCGTGCTTCTTGGTGCCCCCTCCGGGGAGCACTTTAAGTACGTCGTCGAAATGCATTTTACCCAGGAAGAAGCCACCAACAATACAGCAGAGTATGAAGGGCTCCTTGCCCGGCTCAGGATTGCAGCTGAATTGGGAATTAAGAAATTGATTATTCGAGGAGATTCACAGCTTGTGGTGAGACAAGTCACCAAAGATTACCAAATTCCATTGATGGAGGCATACGTTGAGGAAGTGAGGATATTGGAGGAGCACTTTGATGGGCTGCAAATACACAATTATGTCAGACAAACAAGCAAAGAAACCAAATAAGACATAAGGGCAAACGAAAAAGGCAAGCGGGAAGAAGGCAATTTTTTTTGTGTTTTTGTAAAAAAAATGGAAGTGGGGAGATGTGTGGGGACCCCGACTTAGAAGTCGAGATCACCGAATGCACGTGTACAGTGATCCCAGAGATCAATGCTCACTGAACACACAGAAGCTGAGATAACAAGAGTCTTACATCCATACATATAGTCTTACACGAATTATGGCCATTATGGCCAAGTCTTACATAGATAGAGCCTCATGGGCTGAATAGCAAATAACTCGAGTAGCGGAAGTCTTCGATAAACGGGTAGAACCCATGCCATCTGCCTTAACCCTACAGGCATTCTGACTGGGATAGCGTCCTAGTTCGCATGTTCGTCTCCAAAGAACTCTTCCTCATATTCCTGCTCTTCCATGCCTGGCCAATTAAATAACCAGTGGCAAGCCAATGAGTACTTTGAATGTACTCGCAAGCAACCCATGATGTGGTAACAATGCAATGGAACAATAATGAAAAATCTAGCAGGAAGCTAGAACAATATGCTATCATCAAGTTTACGCATTAATAACCTCGCGTAACCTCGAAAACAGGTTACCGATATCAACATGAATATGATTCAACTCATCGAGTCAAGTCACCATCCTTGACTTAGCACACACATTCCAACACCGATGAAGTAAAATTCTGGACATAGTTTAAGTAGCACCACCCAACTGTCCATGCCCGTGGACACGGCTATTCGAATAGTTTTACACTCTGCAGAGGTTGTGCACTTTACCCACAAGATCCAGGGAACTTCCGAGTCATCCACGACCCGCGGTACCTCAAGTACCCGGGGTAAGCACCCGGTCATTACCTTTCCTTAGACGACACTAACATAGAGTCCACTCATTGGTACACGGCCCTCGGGTACAAACAATAGATCACGGGACTTGCCCTAATTTCAATGTCACGCGTACCCGAAGGGACCAACGGTGTGTCCGGTGCCCTGTAAAAACAGTCATGGCCGTCTATCCAAGCACGACCCCATCCCGGGAAAGACCTCAAGTCTTCCCGTCACTAGTAATGCGGGCACCATGCTAGTATCGACCTAAGTAATCAATAAAGCCCCGTCCCATAAGGGGTAGTGTGGTTGCACATGTTTGGTTGGGACGGTAGTCACACATAAATCTAATCCATCATTCCACCATGCATAAGATCTACCAGCACATCACTTCTTTCTCAAGTGATGACCTAACACATCATCACCCTCGGGCATTAGGGGCACCCGATGGGTTCATGCAAAGATTTCAACTACGAGGGTTCATATCACACATGCATCATATAAGCATCATGACCAACTATTTGCATGTCATCTGGCACATAGCAAGATTAACAATAAGGCATGCATCATGTGGTGGTTCATCTAGGTTACCATCGTAACCCTAATATCATGCATCGGAAACAAACGGGTTCCGAGGAACAAGTGTATCATGGTCAAAGGGCTGCTTGCCTGGATTGGCTTGGTCTTCAAAGTCTTCAAGTCCTTCTCCTTCTTCTTCCACAACAACTTCGTCAAATACGGGATCTATACGTCGCATAATAACCACGGGAAAATAAGAATACAAACAAAACAGAAAAATCAAAGTGCTCATAAAAATGTTAACTCATTTTTGTAAAATACTAGAGGAATTTATAAGATGGGGAAAAATCTTAGTTGGAGTTTTGGAGTTACAGAATAGAATATATTGATTTTTGAACAGGAGTATTACTGCCCAAATTTGAATTTAAATTTGAACAGTACAGCAAAGGTTCATGGATTTGAATGAAAGTAGTACCATTAAATAGGTTGGAATATTACAAGATTTTTGGAGTTGGAATTATTTAATTTGGATCAATATTCTTTTCTGTAGAAATGTTTAAAACATTAACAAAAAAAAAAGGAAAAAGGGTCCTGTGCACTGGGCCAGAGGAGGCCACAGTGCACGGCCCAGATGGATCGGCCCGGCCGCACGGGAGCCTGCGCGCGCACGTCAGGTTTTCAAACCTGACGGGCGGGGCCCGTGGGTCAGTGGCACTGAGGAGGGAGAGAGAGGTGGGGGGATGACATGCGGGGCCCGCCTGTCATCTCTAACCCCACGGCCACGGCGACGACGAGCTCACCAGCGAGGATTCCGGCCACGGCGACGGCAACGGAGGGCAGGAACGTGACCAGCGTCGTGTCGCGGATGCAGCGGTGGTGGTGCGGCACGGCGGGGAGGTCTGGTTCGCCGGCGACGAGGTGGGGCGGCGTAAGCTCGTCGGAGGGTCGTGGTTGAGGTTGTTTCCGGCTGCCACAGAGAAGGGAAACGAGGGGGAAAGAGTCAGGGTGGCTCGGCGGCTCCGAAACAGGTGAAAGGAGGGGCAGGGAAGGCCCGTACCACGAGATCACCGGCGGCCCGACGTGGCGGAGCTCCGGTCGATCCCGAGCACTGGGACCTCCTGGGGTCGAACTGGAGGTGCTGGGGGGATCAGTGGAGTGGAGTGAGGCTTGTGGTGCTGTTGGAGAGGCTCGGGAGGGGCTATTTATAGGAGCTCGACGGAGACCCGTGGTCCAGTGCGCCGGCGAGCTCCGGCTCGAGGCTACAGCAAACGGGAGGCCAGGGGAGTGAGTCCGTGGAGTTCCTGGACGATCTCCACGTCCAGCTGAGGGAGAAAGAGAAGCGGGGGAGCGTCAGAGGAGTGCGCGCGTGCGAGGCAGAGGAGTGGCCGCCGCGGGCGGCCAGCGCGCGTGCGACGACAGCCACTGGAGGGCGCAGGAGGAGGGGGGACAACACCGGGGAGGTCGCGGACGTCGAGGGGCCTCGACTGGCGCGAGGAGGAGGCCCGAGGCTGTCGGGGGAGGCCGATTGGCCAAAGCTACAGTGCTGGTCTGCACTGTTGCGCGCTCCAGAGCGTGCGTATGGCTGGCATCGCCGCGCTCTCGCCGTTCTGGTCAAACCCAACGTGTCCAGCAGTGTCTAGCACGTTGTGGGAGGAGTAAAGAAAGGGCCTGAGGCCTTGGATGCCCTGGAGATGCTGAGAGAGAGGGAGGAGGCTGGTGAAATGGTGAAAGCTTGCTGTACAGCAAGGTAAATCAGGGCTTTCACCCCTCAATCATGGAGCTGGGGTGCTGGGGGAGTTACTGGAGATAGCTGGTAACTCAATGAGCATGTGGTAAGAAGTTGAGGCCATGGAGAAAAGTAAAAGTGATCAAGTTGGGGTTTTTAGAAATTCTGCAGAAGGTGTTTGATTAGTGTTTGGTCAAGTAAATGAACTCCACTTGACATGGCACTTGACAGGGTTGAAAGACATGAGAAAATAGGGTGCTTCACCAAATTTGGGCCCATTTGAAGAAACTAGCCAATGTAACTTTGGTGAACCCTAGAAATCAACAGAAATAGTTTCATCTTGATTGAGTCAAGCAAACCATCTCCCCTTGATGCACCACTTGGTGTAGCATCATCATTTGGGGTATTGATCATGCCCACAAAGTTTGAAGCTCCAGAAAAAAAGTTGGTAATGTAAAGTTGTTCAAATTTGCATTTGAACAGAAAGGGTTTTGAGGTGATCTGATCAAGTTTCTCTATTCCAAATCTTGTGCCATTTGGTCTACATGCCTTATTAGGTCATTCTAGCATGTGCACCAAGTTTGAGAGTATTTGGACAAGTTTGGCAATGTAAAGTTGCTCAAACTTCAAATATGGACAGAATGGTTATGAAGGGGTTTGAGGATGTTTTCTTGCTTCCCAAGGCATGGGACTTGGCAAGATCATCAAATATGCCATATATGACATGATAGCATTTCCCTGGAATTTTTGGAGAAAATTTCCTTTGTAAATATTTCAAAAGCTTGAAATATCCAGAAAGGGTTTTAGAGGGTTTAGCCCATTATTTTGAACATAAGTAAGTGTTGAAACTCTTATATATGGAAAATATATGTCCTCTGAGTCTCTCTGAATTTTGGCAAATATTTTTGAAACAGTTAAATAATTTTCCCCTATTAAAGACCATTTCTGGCCTTAAGAAAAAGCTTTTAAATAAAATAGGAAAATAACTTTTAAAATTATACCTTTGTGGTTTCTGGGAGTCCAATGACTACTAGGTCTCAAATAAACCTTTTGAAATAATTTTCTCACCCTAAATCAAGTACTTGCAGTGCAAATCTCAATTCAGGGGTTTTTGGAAAACTAAATTTATAAAATACTTTTTGGCCAAATTAATTTTGTAAGAAAATACTATACTGTTATATAACACTTGGCATGATCGTTGGGCAGAAGTTTTGGGTATGGAGATGAAATCTACAAGAGATCATAGTTGACTTTAATGAGCACATGAAAAGCAAATGAAGAAACTCAATTCCAAATAAAAGCCAAATGATGCTAAAAAATTTTGCTGGTCCAAATTTTCATGCTTCAAAGTTACAAACAACATGTTACAAAATGCAGGGTGTGACAGACCTACCCCCCTTACAAGAATCTCGTCCCCGAGATTCCTAAACTAGGGCTTAAAAGAGGTCGGGAAACTCGGATCTAAGATAGTCTTCTTGTTCCCAGGTTGCTTTTGCTTCGGTGTGGTTGCTCCACTGGACCTTGAAGTACTTGATGGTACGGCTCCGCGTACGTCGTTCTGCTTCGTCCAGAATACGAATGGGCTTCTCGCGGTAGGTCAAATCAGGCTGCAGATCAATGGCTTGGTGATCCACATCCTTGTAGAGATTGGGCTTGTCTGGAACTTGGAGACATTTCCGGAGTTGTGACACATGGAATACATTGTGCACATCGGATAGCTCAGGTGGTAGTTTCAACTGGTAAGCCACTTCTCCTCGTCGTGCAGTGATCTCAAAGGGTCCAATGAACCTTGGTGCGAGCTTCCGCTTGACATGGAAACGCTTGGTTCCCTTCAGAGGAGTTACCCGCAGGTACACATGGTCCCCGACATGGAAACTCATGTCTCGGCGTCGAGTGTCAGCATAACTCTTCTGCCTTGACTTGGCTGCCTTTAGTCGCTCTCTGACTAGTTGGACTTGCTCTTCTGCTGCGCGGAGATTATCCGGTCCAAAGACTAGTCCTTCTCCAGTCTCTGACCAGTTGAGGGGTGTGCGACATCTGCGTCCGTACAACGCCTCAAATGGTGCCATCTGAAGGCTTGACTGGTAACTGTTGTTATAGGAGAACTCGGCAAAAGGGAGATAGTCTTCCCACTTGGCTCCATATGCCAGGACACATGCTCGGAGCATGTCTTCGAGAATCTGATTGACTCGCTCAGTTTGACCTCCGGTCTGTGGGTGGAAAGCTGTGCTGAAAGACAACTTGGTTCCCAGGGCTTCTTGGAACTTCTTCCAGAACCTTGAGGTGAACTGGGTTCCTCGATCTGACACAATCTCCTTGGGAACACCGTGAAGACTTACGATTCGGTCGATGTAGAGAGCTGCCAGCCGGTTGCCATCATAAGTGGTCTTGACAGGAATGAAATGGGCTACCTTGGTCAAATGATCGACTATGACCCAGATGGAGTCATGTCCCCTATTCGACCTTGGTAATCCAGTGATGAAGTCCATTCTGACTTTATCCCACTTCCACTCAGGAACCATGAGTGGTTGAAGCAATCCAGCAGGTCGCTGATATTCAGCCTTGACCCTTTGGCACACATCACACTTTGCAACATAGGTTGCAATCTCTCTCTTCATACCGTGCCACCAGAATCGTGCCTTCAAGTCTTGGTACATCTTGGTTCCTCCGGGGTGGATGGAATACGGAGTGTCGTGGGCTTCTTGCAGAATCAGCATCTTCAACTCGGTGTTGTTTGGTACGCAGAGGCGACCTTTGTACCAAACAATCCCGTGCTCGTCTTCGGAGAATCCTGGGGCCTTGCCCAGCTTCATCTTCTTCTTGATGCCTTCGATGCTTGTGTATCCATCTTGAGCCTTCTTGACGTCGTCCATCAGGGTTGGTCTGACTTCCAAATGATCCAGAAATCTGGGGGTGACCAATTCCAAACTGAATTGTTCGATTTCCTTAAACAAGGTTGGCTGCCTTTCTTGAATAACGGCATTCAAAGAGCAAGCCTTCCTGCTTAAGGCATCGGCCACCACGTTAGCCTTCCCAGGGTGATACTGAACACTGAGGTCATAATCTTTGATGAGTTCCAACCATCTCCGATGCCTCATGTTCAATTCCTTTTGGGTGAAAATATACTTCAGACTTTTGTGGTCTGTGTAAATCTCACACCATTTCCCTAGGAGGTAATGCCGCCATGTCTTCAAGGCATGAACTACTGCCGCTAGCTCAAGATCGTGAGTAGCGTAGTTCTCCTCATGGGGTCGTAGCTGCCTGGAGAGGTATGCTATGACGCGGCCTTCTTGCATCAGAACGCTTCCCAATCCGGTTCGAGAGGCATCACAATATATCACGAACTCCTTGTGAATATCAGGTGTTGCCAGAACTGGGGCGGTGGTCAATCTCTTCTTGAGCTCTTGGAAGCTCTCTTCGCATTTTGGCGTCCACTCGAACTTCTTGTCCTTCTTGAGGAGCTGAGTCATTGGTCGTGCAATGCTAGAGAATCCTTCCACGAACTTGCGGTAATAGCCCGCTAGTCCGAGGAAGCTTCTGAC
The DNA here is from genome assembly GCA_902687465.1 of Secale cereale. Lineage (NCBI taxonomy): Eukaryota > Viridiplantae > Streptophyta > Magnoliopsida > Poales > Poaceae > Secale > Secale cereale. Next base: position 351,484,352 of record LR738710.1, read on the forward strand.
TTCCTTGACGGTCGTTGGAGATTGCCATTGGGTCACAGCTTTGATTTTTGCAGGATCAACAGATAATCCTTCCTCAGTCAAGACATGACCTAAGAATCCAACTTTATGCAGCCATAACTCACACTTGCTGAATTTGGCATACAGTTGGTGCTCACGAAGCTTGTCTAGGACCATCCTCAGGTGCTGCTCATGCTCTTCCTCCGACTTCGAGAACACAAGAATGTCATCAATGAAGACAACAACAAACTTGTCCAAATATTCCATGAAGACTTTATTCATGAGATACATGAAGTAAGCTGGGGCATTGGTTAACCCAAAAGACATGACCGTGCACTCGTACAGGCCATATCTGGTTACGAATGTCGTCTTCGGAATATCTTGGGGTCTGATCTTCAGCTGGTAATACCCAGATCTGAGGTCGATCTTGGAGAATACCTTGGCTCCGCTGAGTTGATCAAACAGATCTTCGATCTTGGGAAGTGGGTACTTGTTCTTGATTGTAACTTCATTGAGGGAACGATAGTCAATGCATAAGCGGATGGTACCGTCCCTCTTGGCCACAAACAGTACATGAGATCCCCAAGGGGAGGCACTCGGGTGAATAAATCCCTTCCTTAGCTGCTCTTCTAGCGGCTTCTTCAACTCGGCTAATTCTTCCGTCCCCATTCTATAAGGCTTCTTATAGATGGGTCCTGCTCCGGGCACGAGCTCGATGATGAACTCAATGTCACGGTTAGGGGGCATTCCCGGTAGTTCATCCGGAAAGACATCAGGATACTCACATACCACCGGTACTTGATCTAGCCCAACTTCAGACAGACAGTTGACTTTAGCGGCTTGAGCGGAAGAGGAGTTGGGAGCAAACTTGACTTCGACTCCCTGGTCATTGGTCACAGTGACTGTCCAATTGGCATAGTCTAACAAGCCTTGGTGCTTGCTGAGCCAATTCATGCCTAGGATCACATCCAAGCCTTGCGATCTCAGGACGATGAGGTCTGCTAGGAAGTCTACACCGTTAATGGTAATACTGACTCCTTTACAGCCTATCTTGGCTCTCATCTCGGCTCCGGGGGTTTGTACCACCATAGGGTTATTCAGGGGTGTAGGGGTCATGCCACTTTTTAATGCAAATCTTTGAGTGACAAATGAATGCGTTGCTCCAGAATCAAACAAGACAGTTGCAGGTGCTGAGTTGACAAGGAACGTACCCAGCACGACGTCCGGGTCTTCCTGGGCTTCTTCAGCAGTGACGTGATTCACACGCCCCTTCCCATAGTTTGGTGGATTGCGAGGAGCTGGGTTCCTTGGTGGCATTCCACGGCCTTGTCCCTGGTTCTGCGCATTGGGGCGCGGGGCATCAAGCTTCTTGTTGGGGCACACCCTGGAGATGTGTCCGGGCTGACCACACCCAAAGCAAGTGACTTGGTTTGGAGTGATCTTGTTGCCACTATTGGTATTGGGGTTGAAGGCTGGCCTGGGGTTGGCATACTGCTGAGGCTGAGGATTGGCACGAGGTGCAGGAGCTCTTGGTTGCCGATAGGTTGGCTTGGCCGGGGCTGACTGCCACGGACGAGGTTTCTGGTTGCTGGAACTTCCCTTACTGACCAACTTGCGCTTGCGAGTGTCTTCCAAAGCACGCCACTTGTCTTCAAGCATAAGTGCCTTGTTCACCAGGTCAGGGAAAGATGGGCAGTCGCACACGACAAGCGAGTATTGCAGAGTCTGATTAAGGCCTTCCATGAAGCGCTCCCTTTTGGCAGCATCAGTGCTAACATCTTCAGGGGCATACCTTGACAGAACACTGAACTTCTGCATGTACTCCTTGACAGTGCCACTTCCTTGCTTCAGGGCTCGGAACTCACGCTTTTTGATAGCCATGATTCCGGAAGGAATGTGGGCCTTGCGGAATTCTGCCTTGAAGTTCACCCAAGTGATGTCTTGTTCAGCATGCATGACCTTGAATCCATCCCACCAAGCTCTAGCAGTTCCCCCGAGGCAGTGGGCTGCATAAGCCACCTTCTTGCGGTCTTCGGTGCATCCGACTAGTTCCAGGATTTCCTCAATGGAACGGACCCAGTCATCTGCATCCAGGGGTTCAGCAGTCTCGATGAAGGTTGGCGGTGCATGCTTCTTGAACTCTGCCAACGTGGAACGTCCATTGCCATTCCCCGCCGGCTGGCGGTTGTTGGTGACAGCTTGAGCAATCAGCTGGAGAGCTGCAGTGTTGGCTTGGCGTTCCTCTCGGAAAGCTTGGAGAAGCTGAGCCATGTCCATGCTTGGAGGAGGTGGTGGTGGAGCTTGGTCGTTGGTTTGGTCGTGGCCTGCCTCTGGCTGAGAGGATGCTCCGGCTTCGGGCTGCTGGGTAGAGGTACCAGTACGAGTTACAATAGGCATCCTGTGGAGCGGTAAAAGGTCTCATGACTCGGAAGAGGGAAAGCAAGATAGATAGGTGCCTAGTGAGGGGGTGGGTGTGACACTAAATCAAATCATGCAAGGGCCGAAAGGCCAAAACACATCCATAAAAATCCAAATGGGTGATGTAGTCGTTTACACATTCCCGAAGGAAGAATACGACATACATCCAGACACAACAAAAGCAAACACTAGATGGTTTCATATGAACCATACAAGGACTCGACTGCGCATAGGGGTTACACGACCTATCCTACCGTAGAGGTTACAACTGGCATATCCGAGTAGCGAATAATGCCTAAGCGGCGGAATGCTCGGTCGCGTATTCCGGCTCTTCTGGGTCTTCCTCCTTGTCTTCATCTGTCTGGGCTCCCTTGTCGCTTGAGGGAGTGGGGGAGTGGAGGAGTTGGATACGACGGTGCTTCGACGGTGGTGCAGGGAAAAGCTTGCGATATTCCCTTGCCATCATCCGGCGTCGCCGAGGTGGTTCTTCACCCTTGGAAGATACGTCCTCGGAGGGCCGTCCGCCTCGATATGCGATAGCGGATTGTCCAGAAGGTGCTCCTTCCTTCTTGATCCTGTTTGCCTTCTCTTGAGCTCGACGAAGAAGTGCCTTGGTCTTGTGAAGTTCTTCTCGAAGCTTCATTGATTCCGAGGCCAAGTCTTGTGCCAAGCTGTCGGCACATAGACTAAAGTAGGTCTGGAACCGAAGCGAGAGTCCTTCCTTCAGTGGAGGGGCTAGTGCACTGCTTTCTTCGTCACCTTCCTTCCGGTAAGGTAAGAAGCGAGTTGCCATCTTGGCTGCCATCTCCGGAAGAAGCTCGCGGAGACGGGTTAGTGCCTTGAGTGCAGCAGCCTTGACAGCGAGTGGTAGTGTTGCCATCTGGGGTCCCTCGAAGAACCAACTTGTGGGAGGATCGTTTGCCTTCACGATCACTTCCACATGGTACTCCACCTCAGTATCGCTCACCCAATGCTCAAGGTAGGTGAGGATGGGTGCTCGGTGGAACTGACACTTCTGGAGGCTATCCTCGAGAAGTAAGGGAAACCCAGTGGTCAGGTGCTCTTCGGGTACAGCGACCATCTACAAAGGTGGAATAGGAGGGGTTAATAAGCTGATGAAATCTCAGGTTTAGAAAAGAAGAGAGGTTCAGAAGGTTTTTGAAAAGGGGGTCTCAACTAACTAACGCCCATGCTAACTAAGGCTTCCTACAGTCAGGATGGCTGGCATCGCCGCACTCTCGCTGTTCTGCTCAAACCCAACGTGTCCAGCAGTGTCTAGCACGTTGTGGGAGGAGTAAAGAAAGGGCCTGAGGCCTTGGATGCCCTGGAGATGCTGAGAGAGAGGGAGGAGGCTGGTGAAATGGTGAAAGCTTGCTGTACAGCAAGGTAAATCAGGGCTTTCACCCCTCAATCATGGAGCTGGGGTGCTGGGGGAGTTACTGGAGATAGCTGGTAACTCAATGAGCATGTGGTAAGAAGTTGAGGCCATGGAGAAAAGTAAAAGTGATCAAGTTGGGGGTTTTAGAAATTCTGCAGAAGGTGTTTGATCAGTGTTTGGTCAAGTAAATGAACTCCACTTGACATGGCACTTGACAGGGTTGAAAGACATGAGAAAATAGGGTGCTTCACCAAATTTGGGCCCATTTGAAGAAACTAGCCAATGTAACTTTGGTGAACCCTAGAAATCAACAGAAACAGTTTCATCTTGATTGAGTCAAGCTAACCATCTCCCCTTGATGCACCACTTGGTGTAGCATCATCATTTGGGGTATTGATCATGCCCACAAAGTTTGAAGCTCCAGATAAAAAGTTGGTAATGTAAAGTTGTTCAAATTTGCATTTGAACAGAAAGAGTTTTGAGGTGATCTGATCAAGTTTCTCTATTCCAAATCTTGTGCCATTTGGTCTAGATGCCTTATTAGGTCATTCTAGCATGTGCACCAAGTTTGAGAGCATTTGGACAAGTTTGGCAATGTAAAGTTGCTCAAACTTCAAATATGGACAGAATGGTTATGAACGGGTCAGAGGATGTTTTCTTGCTTCCCAAGGCATGGGACTTGGCAAGATCATCAAATATGCCATATATGACATGATAGAATTTCCCTGGAATTTTTGGAGAAAATTTCCTTTGTAAATATTTCAAAAGCTTGAGATATCCAGAAAGGGTTTTAGAGGGTTTAGCCCATTATTTTGAACATAACCAAGTGTTGAAACTCTTATATATGGACAATATATGTCCTCTGAGTCTCTCTGAATTTTGGCAAATATTTTTGAAACAGTTAAATAATTTTCCCCTATTAAAGACCATTTCTGGCCTTAAGAAAAAGCTTTTAAATAAAATAGGAAAATAACTTTTAAAATTATACCTTTGTGGTTTCTAGGAGTCCTATGACTACTAGGTCTCAAATAAACCTTTTGAAATAATTTTCTCACCCTAAATCAAGTACTTGCAGTGCAAATCTCAATTCAGGGGTTTTTGGAAAACTAAATTTATAAAATACTTTTTGGCCAAATTAATTTTGTAAGAAAATACTATACTGTTATATAACACTTGGCATGATCATTGGGCAGAAGTTTTGGGTATGGAGATGAAATCTACAAGAGATCATAGTTGACTTTAATGAGCACATGAAAAGCAAATGAAGAAACTCAATTCCAAATAAAAGCCAAATGATGCTAAAAAATTTTGCTGGTCCAAATTTTCATGCTTCAAAGTTACAAACAACATGTTACAAAATGCAGGGTGTGACAAGATGAAAACGAGAGGCAAGTGGAAAATAATGTAAATTGCGAGGAGATGAGAGTTTATGCGTGGGAACCTGATAGATCTTGACTTCATCCTCCCCGATAATGGCGCCAGAAATTCTTCCTGCTCTTGCGAACCACGTCAGTAAATTCTACGAAGAGGAGGGGATGATGCAGCATAGCGGTGGTAAGTATTTCTATCAAATGTGAAACCAAGCTTATGAATCTAGTAGGAGAACCAAACAAGTTATGTAAGTGGCACCTGCTCACAAGCAACAAATCCACGCAACCCGACGCGTAGAGGCGTGGTCGATCCCTCCTGGGTAAGGTAGTATGATAAAAATATGGATTGGTAGATGCAAATAAAATAAAAGCAAATAAAACACAACAATGTATTTTTGGGTTTTGATAATATAGATCTTAAAATAAAAGAAGCAAATTAATGGGAAATGCAAATAGAAATATAGATCTGCAAATATATGATGAGAAATAGACCCGGGGGCCGTAGGTTTCACTAGTGGCTTCTCTCGAGAAAATAGAATACGGTGGGTAGAGAAATTACTATTGGGCAATTGATAGAAAAGCAAATAGTTTTGATGATATCAAAGATAGTGATCATGTATATAGGCATCACGTTCAAGATTAGTAGACCGACTCTTGCCTGCATGTACTACTATTACTACACACATCGACCGCTATCCAACATGCATCTAGTGTATTAAGTTCCAACTAGAAACAGAGTAATGCCATAAGGATGATGACATGATGTAGACAAGATCTATTCATGTAGGAATAGACCCCAGCGTTTTATCCTTAAAAGCTACATCACATGCTTGCCATGTCTCCTTCTGTCGCTGAGATTGAGCACCGCAAGATCGAACCCATGACAAAGCACCTCTTCCCATTGCAAGATAAATCAATCAAGATAGACAAACAAAACTGAAACATAAAAGAAGAAATACGAGGATATAATAATCATTTATGGATATGAATGCAAATAGATCTTATCATAAACTCACAATTCATCTCATCCCAACTAACACACCGCAAAAGAGTTAGATCAAATAGATCTCTGAAGAGAACATTGTATTGAAGATCAAAAAGAGAGAAAAAGTCATCTGCTACTGCCTACGGACCCGTAGGTCTGTGGTAAACTACTCACGCATTATCGGAGAGGCACCAATGAGGAAGATGAACCCCTCCGTCATCCTGGTTTTGGAACTTGCGGCGGCTAGAACAATTTTTATCCGATTCCTCTACGGTTTCTGGAATATCTAAGTATTTATAGAGCAGAGAGGCGGTGGAGAGGATCCCCGTGGGCCCACTACCCTCCAGGGAGCGAGGGGGCTAGGGCGCGCCCTGGTGTCTCGTGGGCACCATGGGCCCTCTCTCGCGGACTTCTTTGGCCCTCTGGATGTCTTCTGGTCCGAAAAAATTCTCCAAAACATTTCGTTGCATTTCGACTTCGTTTGATATTGATGTTCTACGAAGTAAAAAATAAGCAGAACACAACAACTTGCACCGGGCACTATGTCAATAGGTTAGTCCCGAAAAATGATATAAAAGTTCTACACAATGATTGTTAAGCATCCAAGAATGACAATATAACAGCATGGAACAATAAAAAATTATAGATACACTGGAGACAAAACATTGTGTGATGATATTTGCACCTTGTCCTCGTTGGACCGTATTGCATAACCAAAAATTTCCAGATTTCTTGGGTGGGAATTCAAGTAGTTACCTAGGCTTATCTTCCAACAAATGCATGAGGGGTTATGTATTTGTTTACGGCTTAATAGGCAAGACAAATCCTTCATTTTGCTTTGGTTGTGGTGTTTAAATTGCTTTCAAGTCAAGTGTTAATTCCATACCTATATTAAATGGTGTACTCATATTTCTATGGGAGTGTTAATCCTTCTTGATCATTCAAGATTGTCATGTCAATTCTTTTTCAACTCGAGTGCTTGTCTTCAAATTAATCCGGTCCTTTCAATATTTCCATGTCAATTGTCTGTTTTCTCAACGGTGTCTGTTTCATCCGTCCCAAGTTGCCTTGGTTTTTCTCACCCCCCAATCCCTTCTCTTCTTAGAGTCCGAGATATCAAATCAAGTATCCATTCTGTTCTTGTGAAGTATATTCATTATTTTACTTCAGTGTTCTTATCTGGTGATTATCATGAAGATGTGTAGGAGCTATAAGTTTATCATTCTTCATTCTACTTTTCTGCTCCAATGGATTCAATTCAAGCTTCGTTGTTGATCTTATCTCTTCCTTTTGTTTCACATGTTTTCCATATTGGAATTTCTTATCCAAGGCTCTCTTATTTTTTTCACCTCTCTCTATTCATATCTGGAGTATAGAAGTATCTCAGAAGATTTGTGTTTCCATTCTTAATTCGGTCGAGCTAATTCGAGGTTGTTATATCGTTAAATCATTTAATTCAACCGGTGCAATCCCTCTCTATAAGTAATATTTGAATGGTTTTTTATTTTTGTGGGCCCTAACCAACAGGTCTTTCCCAAGATCTTACTTGTATCTTCTAATTGTTTCTAGAGTTATTCTCATATTATTTCCAAAGTTTGACATAAGAATGAATTTTCATCAGTCAGCTGCCTCCTCCAAGATCGCTCTCAAGTTATTTTCATCTTTAGCTCATCCATTTCTTTCTTTTCATTCCAAAGTGTCTCAAATAATTTTAGTGGTGTTTCTCATCATCATTCTCAGCATTCAAGGCCAAAGAAGAGTTTCTCGTAAATTTGTATCCATTCTCCCAAAGATTTGTGGTTGAAGATATATGCTATCCTGACAACTTAATTCAGGTCATGTGAAGTTCTTTTCATGACCATCCCTAATCCTTTTCATGAGTTATTCTTATTTTGATTCTCTGAGACCATCTGTCGATGCAACGGACTTTGGGTCCGTTGCCCCAAACTGTGCATAGGCTCAAGGGCAAATTTACAGCATCACGCACCAGATCAAGACACAAAGAGATAAGCTCCTTGAGGAATTAGAGGACTGGTCAAGGAGATCAAGACAACTAAGCCTAGCCAAGGATGCAAGATGCCACAAGGAGAAGAACCATCCTTGCCAGGCATGCGAGCCTGGCGAGGAGCCGGGTTCCCCCCAGCAGCAAGCCACCATGATCGCCCCGGAAGGCTTGCCGGGGCATGCGGAGGTAAAACTCCACCTCGCAGCGACACCCAACACTGATCAGTGCGTTGTCCAGCTCCAAGGAGGATTAGTGGCCGCCTCTTGCTACGTGGCAGCCATCTCCTACCACAAGAACCACCAAATGACACCCTTCCAGAGACGTGTCAAGCAAGCAGGAACGCAGCTGGCGAAATGGTCCAGTAAGGCTTGACGGACGAGTTGTGATGTGACACTAAGCGGTGCATTTAATGCACTCTGTCAGCTACAGAGTTGGGTATGATAGCATTGTTTGCTATCTAATCAGCTTGGAAAGACTAACTTGCCACTGTGGTGACCCCTTAACCTATAAAAGGAGTCCCATGGCAACCGTAAAAAAGATTCGACCATTCTAACCCGGACACACTCATACGCGCGACCACTCTCGCCCCAAGGCAACCCTGCCGGGCAAGAGTGACACGTCCATTTTTTCACCATTCCACCATCAATCCACTAAAGCATGAGTAGGGTTTTACGCCTCGCGGTGGCCCGAACCCTGGTAAAAACTGCCTGTGTGAACCCCCGATGTGATGCTCTGTGCTTCTCTGCTCTTTGTGCAACGTGCCCATCCCCTTGCCGAACCAAAAGGGACCTCCGTCCCATAGGTGGCTGTGGTTATTCCCTGACATCTTTGGCACGCTAGGTAGGGGGATCACTTGCGCGAACCCGAGAGCGTAAACAACATGTCATCTTCATCGCCAGCTTCGCCTTCTTCAACTCCATCAACCATGGCGCCCAATAAGAAGTCTGGTGCTGCGGCCCATCCGTCCTCCTCAAAGGCCCCATCGCCCGCGTCTGCTGAAACCGCGGGGCATGAGCGGGTGTACGAAAACACGGACACGGCGGAGAACGCGGTCGACGCAGACGGCGTTACCATCGCCTCTCCAGCGGCCGAAGTGGAGGCCCGAAATGTTGGAGAAGAGCAGCACCAGCAACAGCCCAGCGGCGATGTTCCACGAGGTATGGGTGGAGAGGTCATTCCTTCTGTGCATCCTCGTCCGGCCGACCGGGTCAGCCACGGCGGTGCCACTCGCTCTGGCGCGAATTGCAACTCTCCAGCCGTCCTCGCTGCGGGCATGACCTTGGAGCTTGCGCCACCCCCAGGGCGGGTGGACCCGGCTGCTGCGCTCAACGGAACCGTTGGCCCTCAAGCGCCTCTGCCTCGTCACGATGTTTTCCAAGCGGCTGGCTCTAAGCGACGAGGGCATGGCGCAATGGCCGCTAGCACCACCAGGAGCCGAGCAACCCTGCAGTCCATGTCATCATCATTCCCAAGCACTGCTTCGGAGGCTATGGCGCGGGCCCAGTTGCTGCTGAAATTTCCGCCGGCAACCAATCAGATGGATGAGTGGCGAGATACCATCCAAAGTCTGATTGGTTTCGCCGATGTGGAGATATCATGGCAGGCTGGCGCGCCACGGCGTCCCCAAGCCACAGCGACAACCAACGCTACTGGTCGCGCCGAAGGCGCCACCCCCATGGTGTAATCTCCACCATGACCACCAGTGTGGGGGCTACGCATCCAGGAGCCCGACGACGTATCGATGGCTTCGTCAGACCCACGAGCGCACCATGGCCAACAACGAGCCCCGGAGGGCAGGCAGAGGGAGTGCGGGTGCGTCACCATCGAGCAACACCGCGGCGACCACCGCTAGCCCGACGGGCACGGCCGCTACAACGTTGACGAGCTACTGCTCGACGGGGGCGGGTACTTGCCTTTCAAGGCAGGGTGCCCTGCCTTCACCCGTGATTTGCGACAAGTCCGTTGACCGTCCGCTCGCACGTTCAAGCCCAAAATTCCGGAGAAGTAGGAGGGGAAGCTTAACCCGGCAGAGTTCTTGAGCATGTACACCATCGTTGTTCAAGCTGCCGGAGGAAGAGATGAGAAGGTATTTGCCAACTATTTCCCATTAGCACTCAAGCCTAATGTGAGATCTTGGCTAATACATCTGTCGGAGAACTCCATCTCGTCTTGGGCTGACCTACGTCATGAGTTCGTTGGCGCCTTCACAGGCGGCCACCGAGAACCTATGCCATGATTTGCAGTTGCTCCCACAAAAGGAAGGGGAGACTCTGCGGAACTACGTGCAGAGGTTTAGTCGAGTCCACAGAAACATACCATACATCCACCCGGCATCAGTGATAGCAGCCTTCCAGTCTAACGTGCGTAATCGCCGGATATGTTCGAAGATGAACGTTCGGTTTCCCAAGGCTGTGAAGGAGCTTTACACCTTGGTGGACAAGTGTGCTTGGGTGGAGGATGCGATGAAGATCCCTGGGGAAGAGGATAGTGTCGACATCGATTCAGAGGATGACGACGAGACCACCAGAAGAAAAACAAGAAACGCAGTAAGAAGCACAAGGTTAAGACAGTGATGACAGTTGAAGGATCAAGCACACCTAGTATCGGTAAGAAGGCAAAAGCGGAGGCCCCCGACAAGGAGGCTGCCCCATCCAACGATTGCTGGGAGGCCGCGGCCACCGCCAAGGCCGGGAAGAGTGATGGCCCTTACTACAAAATCCACCGGACTAAGGGCCATGATCTCCAAGAATGCCATCAAGTTGAGCAGTTTGTCAAGAAACAGATGGCTGAGTATGATAAAAGAGATAAGGAGAAAGGTTAGAACGACACTGGCGGAAAGGGCCAAGTGGTGAAGCAAACTGCCCTGGAAAAGGTGTTTGGAACAAAGGGAAACCGGCCAGGGGCCATGAGAAGGAGGATTACAATGAGGAAAGTGATGTACAGGATGAAGAGTAAACCAGATTCAAGAACTCTGGGTCATTGGACGGAAAATAACCCAGTCCCGGGGGCTACTACCACAATGGTGAAAATTCAAAAGGCTCTCACACAATTTCCAGCTTAAAAAGTGCCTGGCAATAAAAAAAGTTCCGTCTCAATAGAAGAGCTTCGGGTTATCAGAAAAGATTCCGGTTCAAAATGCGGCTCAAGGAAAATCTCTCTCCTACAACATTTTTGAGCTCTCAACATCCGGCTCAACATTGGTTCAAGAGGAATTCATCTCTCGCAAGTTCGAGTTCTAAGAAAAATTAAAGGCTGCCAAACAGAATTTGCTGCCATGATGCACGGTTCAAACATGGGTATCCTTGCCTTATGGGCTTATCATATTATGATCAAGACAATAAAGCCGGCATCCCTGATAATTCAGGGCTTCTGTCATTACATTTCTGAGTATCTGAGTCTTTATTATCAATTCATATGATCACCTGGGGGCTTCCTCCTCATTGAGCATAGCTGTGACTACCCTCTTGATCTGGTTTACATGCCTTGTTGCAAATTACTTGGGGGCTTTCTGCCCAAGTTAAAGGTTACCAAAGAGAACTTGCTACAGTGCGCAGTTCAGATATAGGTATCCCACCTTGAGGGCTCATTATATGTCACTTGAGGGCTTCCTGTCCAATGGACATAGCTGTACTTACCCTCTTGATCGGCTTGTATGCCAAGTGTAAACACCAAATTCTTAGTTATCCTGCCTATATGTCCTTATCACTCCGCACATGTAATACTGGAATGACCCGCCATACTCTCAACATTTAATCTTCTAAAGACCCTGAACTTGTTGAGGTTAGAACGGCGGTTGGTCATGTGAGGGCTGGCTTATTGGTTTGAATGAAGGATTAACTTAGTGGTTGTGCGGCCCATGAAAGCACTTGAAATTTCAGCTTCGCAGCCTATGAAAGCCTTGTTTTTTCTGATTTGTTATTTTATCTGAACATTTTTTTGGTTCATATCCTTGTTCCATATTAACATATGGTTTAAAACAATCCAGGTCATGTAGCTTTAATCTTTATGACTCATATTTGAGCATCTTCGGGGTTTGATAACCTGTTGTGGCTTTGGACGTTAAAGTCGCCAGTACACTTTGAATTGCGCCATTGGAATCGTGCGCTTGTAAATATTTGGGTTGTCACCCTCACTGCATATGGCGATGTAAGGCGACAGTATAAGTTTATTCTACAAGTATGTTTTCCTGGTTATATAAATATGCAAGGTTTGATAACCCGCCCTGGCTTTGGACATTAAGTCGCCAGTATACTTTGGATTGCGCCATTGGAATCATGCGCTTATAAATCTTTGAGTTGTCACCCTCACTGGACATGGCGATGTAAGCCGACAGTATAAATCAATCCTACAGGTATGTTTTCCTGGTTATATGTGTATGTGAGGTTTGTAACTCGCCCTGGCTTTTGACTTTAAGTCGCCAAGTATATTTTGGCTTCAATGTCCTTAATTCTATTTTTTTCCATAATTGCATAAGACTATATTATGTTTTGGTTGTTACCCGCCTTGGCTTTTGACGTTAAGTCGCCATGGCATATGTTGTTTAAACTTTGTGTAAGTCATGCGGAGTTTTACACATAAGTAAGAAGACTGCTATTGCTCATATGAATCATTGCGTTTAAACCCATCATCTGGCCATCTGAAGATATTGCTGGGATATCCAGCTCCGGGTTATATTGCTCCATATTTAGTTTATTGAGGCTATAAGCTGCCAAAGTGATCTTGTCAAAAACTGGATATGACAATGAGCCGCCAAGGATGGGCTATCAGTTATTGACTTTTACAAAGGCTATAAGCCGCCAGGTGACAAAAATCTCGGATTACAATGAATGCGCATTAAGTCATCAACTAAGAGAGCCACTGAATATTTAATTCTGGGTTTACTTGTTAACAGACAAGGCCTTGAGTGATTGCTGTCATACCAGATTATGTTATTGAAATTTTTAATATCCAACATGGCTGGATTTTTATTATGGTTATCAAATTACTAGTATTATGATTGAGGTTTTCAAAACCGCTTCAAAACAATAGATATTATTTCTTCATCCAAAAATACCAGCTCACAACATAGAGCATGGTTCAATATTGATATGCAAGGCTGTCAGCAACATCATTCGGACAATTTATGTGGTTTTATTTACAATGGAAGGAATAGTCCCAATTCGCTACGGGCTTACGACACGGCACTTGGTGGCTGCATTATTCAAATCATGATTATATCAAGTATGCAAGTCCCATGTCGCCGCAAGCATGCACCCCAACACTTGGGGCTACAATATTCAAATCAAGATTACATCAACTATGCAAGTCCCATGTCGCTGCAAGCATGAACCATGGCACTTGGGGCTAATGCAAGGTCATTTTTAACTCACCTCATTGAAGACCCGGCCCATCACATGGCCGGCCCTTGGGGGCTACTAATTGCTCCTGTCAAAGGTAACTCAAAACTCGAAAGTTACATCATATGCTATTATTTTCAATGAAGTACATACAAAGTCCCTGCTCATTATTACATAATGACCTGGCACTTGGGGGCTACACATGGGAAGTAAAAAATGGTCAGTTTATGATTGGAGACCTACATGAACAAACTGGATTTCTTCAACGTCTTAAGCTATCACTATGTTCTTCTCTTAAGACTAGGGGGCTACAGGTGATATGCATATAAGGGAGGAGCGTCCTCAAATTCTCAGTTTTGAGCAAACCACCAAGCACCAAGTCGCTATAAGATTGGCCCGGCGTCAGCAACAATTTTGACCTGGTGTCAGCAGCAATTATGATCCGGCATCAGCAACAATCATGATCTGGTATCATCTGTTTTATAACCCGGCAATTTTGGCAATCATAAAATGGCAAGATCTACATCTTCAAGCCGGTTGAACAACATATGAGTATTTCAAGACCAATATATTTGTCAAGTCAGAGCTTTGAAGGCCGACTCAAATGGATTATTTCTTACAATATTTTTCTACAAGAGACCAATGTCAGCAAATTGACTATGAAGCTGGCCTATTGACCCAGATTTTTTCAGAAGAAGTATCTAGATTTATTGCATTGGAAAAGTTTGAACATATCTGCTAAAGGAGATTTTCTATGAACTCATGGATACGTATCAAGAAGGAAATGACAAGGAATTAAGGATGATCAGGTGCCGATTCAGAAAAACTTTTAACCCAGAGCACAATCTGTCAAATTTGTTTTTGTGTTTATTTTACAGGATCAGTTTAACATGGATAAATCCAAATTAAACTGGGGGATAATGTCGGGGATATACCCCACGGTGTAACCCGGCCTGATGTATGACCCGTCCGGAGCTTGGCGACTCACGGGCGACCCACCCAGAGCTTGGCGACTCACGGGTGACCCGCCCAAATCTTGGCGAGTCACTGGTCGTGGAGACTCACTGATGACCCCGATGGCGGGTCAGATGGATGACAAGGCCTGGGGCCCAGAAGGTCGTCTCATGTTATGGTGGGCCGTCTTAAAAGGAAAGACATGAGGAATATTTCCTTTACAAGGAATCAAGACCCGGAGTTGTATCCGGCTTGTATTAGAAGATAGACTAGTCCTAATCCTACTTGGACTCCACATGTAACCCGCCCCTCCAACTTATATAAGGAGGGGCAGGGCACCCCAAGAGGGGAGGGGCAGAATAATCTCTAAGGTTAGACACAACTCGGGGAGAGCCGGCTTAAACAACAACTCCCTCATGCGCATATGGAATAAGACCTAGTCACAATCAACATGTAGGGTTATTACCGGATGATGTTTCCCGGGGACCGAAGCTGTCTAAAATCTTGTCTCGTGTGCTAACCCACTTCGACAATCTACAAGCGTCTCTCGTCCAGCTCAACCCCTCTCAAGCTACCAGTTAGATGCGTTAGCCTCACGACTAAGTCCTTTTGATGAGGACATCTGTCGTGACAAATCCACGACAAGTTGTGCTGCTGCACATCATGTTCTGATATTCATAAAAAATAAAATTCAAATGATTGGGTGCTGCGGATCATGTTCTAATACTCATACACTACTGGAAACAGGAGATTTGCCATCAGACAGCTCTTTGCCACATGGCAGCTACCTGTAGAAACTGGGAACACTGGGCTGCCTTTTTGGCCACTTTGTCGTCTACCAACAGACGACAAAGATTCGAAGGTCTTTATCGTCTGCTGGTAGACGGCAAAGTGCCCAAATAGGACTGGCAAACAGGGCCAGCTATGCCGTCCACCAGCAGACGACAAAGATTCAAAGCTCTTTGCCGTCCGCTGGCAGACGGCATAGCTGGCCACGTGGCAGCTTCCCAGTGTTGGCCGAGCTGAGCTCTTTGCCATCTTCCAGCAGACGGCAAAGAGCTTTGCCTCTTTGTCGTCTACTGCCAGACGGCAAAAGCATGTCGTTAACCCCTAACGGCTCTCACCCCACCCCACTGCCATCCATGATCTTTGCCGTCTGCTGGCCTCCAACGGTGGACAGCACAACCGTATGCCGTCCGCTTCTATGAAGTAGATGGCAGTGAAGGCCTTTGCTGGCACTCATTCAGATGGACAGTTTGCCGTCCGCTGGCTGACGACAAAGGACTTTGCCGTCCTCCATGGCAGACGGCAAAGAAGCTGATTCCAGTAGTGATAAGAACTATCCCAACTATATATACTACCCAACAAGAACATGATAGTCACAATTTGAGCTCCATAAAGAAAGTCTATGAAGAGATTGAACTCAACAAGGTAATATGGTGCACAACTAGATTGAAATACTGCACGCGTCTGCACCTAACACTCCAACAGTTACCAGAAGCAATCCACTCTATCTGAATGCTCCCCAAAATTCTAAACCAATAAAAGAGAACAACTATCAAACACTTGGTGTGCACTACCAAATTCAATCAAGGGAAGAGTAATTAGAAAGCATAGAAGGGACAGATCTGAACCGAGAAGGGGGGAGGCAAAATCTTCAAGTCATACTGGTATTTACCTTCTATTTCTATGAATCGGGTGTGGGGATTGATCTGCTTTCCATCCCAGTTCCTGAACAAGACACACCTCTTGTGCCCTTAACCTCAATGGTGGAATCCACGGGGCAAGCCATGAGACTCGGGAAGGAGGGAAGGTGATGATCGATTTTCTCAAGAAGGGATCCTTCGTACAAGAGGAGGAAGGGAACTGCGTTGATATGGCGGAGGGAGGTGGAAGGGCCCTGCGTTGATGGGCGAGGGGAGGAGGTGGTTTTCGATTTTGTGGCGTAGTTACCTCCACGCGAGAGGTGATGTTCATGAAACGCGCGCACTTTTTCTATTTTGACTAGAATTAGGGGCCCTTGGCGGGAGAGAATAGAGCGAAAGGGAAAAATTGGTGAAAAAAACAAGCAACTACAAATTCCAAGCGGTACAAATTATAATATTTTCTATTATCGTCTGGCCCTTGACAGACACTTGAAAATATATTTGTGCCAAACACAACGTCCTTCTTCTATGTTTCTAAAAATTCAATGCAAAATGGATGAACTAATAATGTTTTCTATTACTCAAAATGGGCAGATTAGCCGACCTGCCGCATGCGGTGTAGCCGCTTAGCTTCCTCCCCCGTCGCCGTAGGCCAGCGTCGGTCGCGAACGTCGCCCCGTTCCGCAGGCCCCTCCCCTTGAGGCGGCGCATAGGCCTCCGCCAGCACTGCGTTTGCGAGGACCTAGTCCGGTGAGACGTCTGACATCTCGAACACGACACGTTGTTGTGTGTTGCGCTGGTCAATTCACTTTCCCGCAGCCAGGACACTCCCGCGACGTTCTCGGTTCTCCAGCCGTCGTGTCGAAGGTAATGCACAATTCGCCCGTGTGCATTCGTGAGCGCCAGGTATGGCTCTTGCTTCACGGTGAGCGGGCACCGACAGGGAGGCGATGGCAGCAGTGGGGCCACAAGGGCAGCGACGAGGGCGGCGCTAAACCGTGATCACAGAGGGAGCTCAAACTGCCGCTGGAACTCCTCGCCTGTTGCGGTATCCTCGTCGAGGAGGGGCGGCTGATGTTGCTCTCCATCATTCGAGGAGAGCAAGACCTTCCTCCTTCAACGCCGCAGTGGAGGAGGATCGGCCAAAAGACCACGCGCGACGGCGCCATGATCTAGAGGAAGATCCCTTAGTTGGCACCGGGAACCATCATGGAGATCCTACTGATAGAAGGGTAGAGGGAGATTGGTGGAATCAATGTTTATTGCTTGAGCCTCGTGGGCGTATATATAGGAGTACATGATCTACTTGGAGTACAAGACAAACCAGAATACTTCCTAGTCTATCAAATGTTTCCAATCTAATCACGATACTCAACACCCCCCCCCCCGGTCAAAAAGGTAGCAGCGCATATGGTGACATTGGAGAAGAATCCCAAGGTAAACTGACGGAAATCCATCCCACATTCCTAACGGTCGATGCATCGAGGAAGTCGTGGCTGGAGTGAAAACTGACGAGATTGCTCAAGCAAGGCGGTAGCCTTTTGTGTAATTGTCGAGATAGCCATGATCATAGGGTGGTGTAGCCGTGGTCGAGGTAGCCATGCGCAGAACGTCATGGTCGATATAGAGTCGGGTCGGCCGATGTCGAGGAAGTCGTCATGGAGCCGCAGGCGTAAGGAGGAGTCGAGTTAGTCATGGGCGTAGTGGTACAAAGAATGTCATGGTCGATGTTGAGTCGGGGTCGTCGGCGTCGAAGTAGCGGATCAGGGTAGTCGGCGGGATGACCTTGGGGGACGACGCAGCGGTACGAAGGGACGACGCGACGACAACGTGTGGTTCGATCTGCTATAGGCACATGCTCGGGGCGTGCTTGGCGAAAACAGGCGCGTGATCGGTTGATCAGACCGACGACGGCGCTGTACACGAGTTCGCACACCCGCAAACCTCCCCCAAGTTTGATGCCCGTTCAAGGGAATTTGAGCGCGCATACTTAATTGTATATGTGTGTTTTAATATCATCAATATATTACTACCTCCATTCCAAAATAGATGACCCAACTTTGTACTAAAGTTAGTACAAAGTTGAGTCATCTATTTTAGAATGGACGAAGTATAATAAAAAGGTATGATTTTTTTAAAAGCGCTGCTGAAATTCCAACGTAGCCCTACGCCTCACGCCAAACCTGCATCAGAATTACTGGTCGCACGCTACACAAGACGCGGGGTGTGATGCACCGCGCGAGACCGCTCCCTCCTGATGATGCGCTGTACCAGACAAGGAGCAGTGCCGAAGCCAGCTATTTGGCCAGGTTTGGCGCATGGCATACCTAAATTCTGGTGCAAATACTTATATTTCTTTACATTTCTTTACAGAGGAAGTATGATTTTATGTCCTTTGGGTTTCTAGTTATAATCATGCTGTACATTTATTATTGTGCCTTCCGTTGATTAAAGATGAATTGGTTAGTTTCATCCAGTAACTTGGTGAACAGCCACCCATATAATTTTCATGTAGTGGTATTTTGAGTGTTAATATTTAGCTTTTCAAATTTGTGTTGTATATTTGCTAAATATAAACCTCCGTCCAGAATTACTTGACATGAAATCGATGTATCTATATATGAGGGAGTAATATACATCTGAAAATTATTTCTGCCTCTGCCACTCTCTGTTTCTCTCCTTTTCTCTTTCTCACTCTGTTTTGTGAACCAAAAACATTATGCAACTCACACTTCATAGATACTGCAACTCATGATGTATTGGAAAGAAGACAACCGACACCAATGTATTGATTGTGTTCGTGGAACCAGCCTATTTAATACTTTTATGTTGTTCATGGAACCAACATATTTGGGATCAAGTATTGACACTTTAGGCCTGTCACACCTAAAAATCTTCTTGTCTGAATTACAAAGTACATAAACATTAAAGAAAAACAAGCAATAACACTAATGAATTCGTCACTTCAACTAGGCTCCACATATTCAGATAGGTGACTTTTAGATTATCCATCAAACCTACATTCAGAAGCAATAGTGGTAAGTTTCATGTCCAGAATGACATAAGTTGCAGCAATGACACTAAGAATGTAAATAACTGAATCGCATTGAACCTGACCTTTATTCAGGTACTATGTCATCAATTGACACTATAGGAGCATCTATAGTTTCTCCCTCTATATCTCTTCTCATCCAATTTTTTTCTGATGGGCAGTATCAAAAAGATGAAAGAATTTACTGACATGATAACGTTCTGTTTCCACATCATTCCATTCTTCACCATATCAAAATTATCTCAAGGTGCATCTTCAAAACAATTGACCATCCTGGATAAACATGGTCATCCATGTAGAATACTTGGTCAACTTGATTGGCAAATACTCCCTCCGTTCCTTAATATAAGGTGTATTATTTTTTCAAAAAGTCAAACTTCTCTAAGTTTGACCAAGTTTATAGGAAAAAATATCAGTATCTAGAATACCAAATCAGCATCACTAGATTCATCATGAAATATATTTTTATATTTTATATAATTAGTATTATAAATCTTTATATATTTTGCTGCAAAGTTGGTCAAACATAGACACCAGTTGACTTTTTGAAAAACTAATACACCTTACATTTAGGAACGGAGGGAGTACAAAAGCTTCATCCTCTGCATTTTTACCAGTGTGAGTCAGACTAGAGAAATTCACAAGTCTACACCAATACTTATCTATTTGCATACCTTTTCCTTCGGTAGCATCAACCCATTCACATTTAAATAGCACCACAGATTTTTTTTCGAAAATAGTATAACTCAATTATGTCCACAATCCTTCCAAAGTACATGACATTTCCAAGAATAGGATTTCTATCACGTGCAGAAGAATAGCTTGATGTTTTTGCTGTCACAACAACTCCACTATTTTGAGTTTCTTTGTCATAACGCTTCGGTCTAAATCTGTATCCTTGAATACTGAATGCTCTATGTTTTGTTCCAACCTCAAGTGGACCACGGGCCAACCATCTAATTTACTCACTAATGCTGTCACTACCTTTCTCCCTCTCCAACTGCATCACCTATGGGAACACAAATAATAGAGTGCATAAGCTACATTCTAATACTATATAAACTGAATCATTGTACTTACATGATCCTTGAACCATTCAGGAAATTTTTCATGTTGCATCTTCTCTAAGGTCCTTGGATCTATGTGTTTCTTGCGATTCTTCCTTTCTCAATTAAGCCCCATGTTCTCTACAAAATACAAAGACCATTATTTCAGTTCAAAACTTATTAATTAACAAATGAAGAGGTAGTGGCATGACATTTACTCCAAATATGGCTTCACAGCATCACAGTTGAACAACACATATTTGTGGGCTTCTGTTGCTTCCTTGTCCATTAAAGTGTATGCCATTGGTCTTCCCAATGGTTTCCCTACTGGAGGAAACAACATAGATTGTTGTGGAAATATTGAAGATTCAGAGTCCTCTGGGTTGTCATCATTCCTTGATGGTTGGTTATGCTTGGTGGAGAAACCGTGTAGATATCTTGAACAAAATGCCATGCACTTATCCGATAAAAAAGATTCTCCAATTGAACCGTCTGGACGAGCTTTGTTTCGAACAAAGGACTTTAGCTCACCAAGATACCTATATCACATATATCCAATAAGTAATAAATGTATATAAAAAGATTGTAATAAATTTAGGAGAGAAAGATGTTCAAAAGTTATCAATGTATTACCATTCAATGAAGTACATCCACCGATATGTAACTAGTCCTTCTATTTTACATTCACTTGCTAAATGGACAACTAAGTGCACCATAACAGTGAAAAAATCAGGAGCAAATATCATCTCCATTTTGCAGAGTGTAATTTTGATTCTTTCTTCCAAACGGTCAAGCTCATCAACATGAAGAACTTTTGAAAATATGCCTCGAAAATATGATGACAGTTCAAATAGTACTGTTGTAACATCATATGGAAGAACACCTCTCACAGCAATTGGCAGAAATGGATGCAATAGGACATGACAATCATGTGTTTTGAGGCCACTAATTTTTCCTTCAGTATAATTCACAAATTTCGATATATTTCCACAATATCCATTAGGAACTTTTATATCATGAACAACTTTGCAGAATAATTGCTTTTCTTTCTTAGACATGGTAAAGATAGCTGGTGGCAAGTAATACTTGCCTAGAGGTTTTTTTTCTGTGGATGGAGCTCCCCTCTAATATTCATATCTTCAAGATCTTGATGAGCATGTACATTATCTTTTGACTTCCCATCCAAATTGAGAAGTGTGCCAAAAATATTATCGCACACATTGTTCTCTATATGCATCACATCGAGATTATGTCGAAGGAGATTAATGTCCCAATATGGTAATGTGAATAGACTACTTTTTCCTTTGTAAGTTTTTGAGGTACTAAAATCTCCACATGCAGCTATGTCATCTAATACGGAATGACCATAATAGGTTATAGGCTCTGTACTATTCTCAGATGTTCCATCAAAAGCAGAAGCATCATTACGAAATTCATGATCAGATGGCAAAAATCGCCGGTGACCCATAAAACAAGCTTTCTTGCCATATTTCAAGCGCTTGGTCCATTCATTTGCACCACAAGGCGTACATGCATAATCTCCATGCACCATATATGAAGCAAGCATTCCTAATGTAGGGAAATCATGTATGGTCCACAAGACAGTCGCTCTGAGTTTAAATGCTTTCTGTTCGGATGCATCATAATTTGTCATCCCATTCACAAAAAGATCTTTCAAATCTTCTAAAAGAGGCTGCATAAAAACATGAATATTATCTCCAGGGATCTTACTTCCAGGAATAATCAAAGACAATGACAGATAAGATTTCTTCATGCATAGCCATGGAGGCAGGTTATACATGGCTAGCACAACTGGCCAACAACTATATTTATTGCTCAGCATCCCATATGGATTAAATCCATCTGTTGCTATGCCAAACCGAATATTATGACAATCATCTGCAAACCCATGCTTCTCAACAAATTTCCTCCAAGCCTCGGAATCTACTAGATGCCGTAGCACTCCATGCTGCCTGGTGCGCCCTTCATCATGCCATCATGCTAGAGTTGCTATTTCTTTGCACATGAATATCCTTTTCAACCACTCTTTGATTGGAAAGTATCTCAGAACTTTCATTGGGGTAGCTCTTTTTCATTCCTTTTTAGTTAACTTGGTTTCGGGCATTTTATCTTTCCACCTAGAAGCCTTGCATTTAGAGCAAAAATCACCATTTTATGTCTATTTACAGAACAACTGACAGTTATTTGGGCAGACATGAATTTTTTGATATCCTAATCCAAACTTTGATGATCTTCTTGGCCTTGTAAATTTTTTGGGGGAGAGCTTTACCATTTGGAATATCCATGTGCAGAATATTAAGTAGATCTCCAAATGACTTATCCGACCATTTTTTCATGGAATTTTCTATTGGACAAAAGTGCAAGTAAGGAAAGCTGAGACAATTCACATCCTGGCCGCAAAGGCTTATCTGAATCTTAAATTAATTTGTACAATGCTTCTGCTTCTTTAGTTGCTCCATCTGGAAGTGGATTTGAAAAATCTATACTATCACTCATAGGCACATCGCCATCATATATTTTACTAATTGAATCCATAATCATTTCATTCATATTAGCATTTTCTTCAGTTTTAGGTTGTGGTTGTTGATCTTCATTTTGATCGGATGAACACTCACCATGAAGAACCCATTTGTCATAGCTTTGAAGCATTCCGTTCCATATCAAATGGTCACGGACATCATCCCTTGATAGTACTGAAGTGTGAACAGAATCTTCACATGGACATCGGATCATTGCATCTGCTGGTAAATCTTTATATGCAAACTCCAAAAATTCATCTACACCAGCTGAATACTGTGTACTTTCTCTTGGAAATCGCAATAGTAATTTGGTGGACTCTTAATCCATTGCACACCGCATAAAAATAAAAAATATTAGGTCCTGTTTGGATATGAAGTATTATCAAAATACTATGGATTCTACAAAAACTGTAGTTTTTAATATTGTGAGGTGTTTGGCTAAACTAACAAATGTAGTTTCGTAAATAGTTGTATTCCTAATACATTCTTTTTCGTTTAAGTTTTAAAAAACACTAGTGTCATAATGTCTTTGACTACCATACATCTTGGTTTGTAACCTGAAAGCACAATTAACAGCTATGGTTTCTACAACTACGGTAAAACAGTAACAGACAAACATATCAGTACTTTCATGAAACCTGATACAATTGATGTATTCAGAAACTGTAGTTTTGGAATAGTGCCGTATTTTAAAAACTACACTGCCAAACTAGGCTTTACTGCATATAAGTTTCATAATGTAATTTCATCCAAAGCATGGAGATTCACAGATCAGGGGACGCCGGGATGAGGTCACTCTCTGAGATGAGCAGGGGATGGGGATTGGGAACGACCGAAGGATCAACGGCTGATGAAGCGACCGCGGACCGGACTGGAAGTGGGCGGCTCCGGCAGTCCAGTCAGCAAGGCGCCATGGTGCGCCCTGCTCACCTGATTGGACATCAGCCGACCGGGCACTAAGCGGGGCAGGCAGCGGCAGGTCGCGGGTGTCAGACTTCAGGCTGGTCAGGATCACAGGG
>LR738710.1:351508202-351547321 GCA_902687465.1 Secale cereale
GGGGGGGGGGGTCTACCGGTGGCTTCGGTCGGGCGGCCGGTCAAGGACGGCGAGGCAGGCGGCTCGTCTGGCTTCCTGGCGGCGAATCGAGTATTCCCGAGACTGGAGAAACAAGGTTGACCGACCATGCGTGGCTGCTTTCGGTTCGGCACGACGCGACGAGCAGGGTAGGCTGTTATTAGGCTTCTTTTTTTCCTCCAAGCCCATATCTTATAGTATTACCATTTTTAGAGAGGTCCTGCTCGACGCTCGTTAGCGTCAAAGCGGGAGATCCTTATTTGACGCTTGCGAGCGTCCAGGTGTTGCGCTTCCGCTAAAGCGCTGGAGCGAACACCGCAGAACAGGCCGGCCCACTTCGAGCTTTAGAGCATTTTCAGGCAAACCTGTTTTGGGAATCTTCTAGAAAGTTGCCTCGACCGTTTTTTTTCCTGATTTTTTGTTTTGCCGGTTTTCTGGTTTGCCCTGTTTTCTTTTTCCCTTTTACTTCCTTTTTCAATTTCTGTTTCCGTTTTATTCTTTCATTTCATTTATCTTTTTTCTTTTTACTTTTATCCTTTGTTTTCATTTTTCTAATTCCTATTTCAAAAATTGTTCAAAGTTTTCAAATTTAGTTGAGTTTTTGAAAGTTTGTTCACAATTCATAAATTGTTCATCGTATATCACAAAAAATGTTCAATGTGTATTTAACTTTTGTTAGCGTATATCATAAAATTGTTCAATGTGTACTTAAAATTGTTCATCTTATATTACTCAAAATGCTCAATGTATATTTAAAAGTTTTTCATCATAAATCACAAAAATGTTCAGTGTATTTTAAATATTTTTTCAGTGCATATCGCAAAAATGTTTAATGTGCAGTGACAATTTTTTCATCGTATCTTGCAAAAATGTTCAATTTGTTTTTTTATAAAACATAAAAAAATCAATGAATGTTTGGAATTTCATAAATGTATTCATGTTTTAAATAATTGTTCACGTTTAAAAAAATACTTTTTTGAAGTTTCTTTGGGTTTTGAAATTTGTACAAGAAAACCTTATTCAATTCTTTTAAGGAAGATTCAAAAACAGATGTGGCCGTGCACATAATACTTCAAGTTTGGCTCTGTAATTTAACACAAACATAGTCCCTAGTTCCATCGGCTGGCACCACTGTTATTTAGCGTTAGAAAGATTCGTGCAAAACGGGCCGGCCCATTCCCACTTAAAAAGAAATGTCACGAAAAATAAAGCATTCGATGAGTCGAACAAGCGACCTAGTGATAACGCGCCACTGAACTAACGACTGGGGAAGTGTTAAATTACAACGCTCAAATTTACCTATTATGTACAGCGGCAGATCCTTTCTTAATAATTGCTTCGAGAAATAAAGAATGTTTTCCATAACAAATTTTGAAACTCAAACAAACTTTTTAAACATGATTTTTAGGAAAAAAAAGTGAATAATTATTGAAACCACGAACAAAATTTGAAATCCAAACATTTATTGAATTTTATAAGTTTCAAATATACATTTAAATTTTCTTAAACATACACCGAACAATTTTTAACTACACGGTGTACATTTTTGTGATATGTGATGAACAAATTCTAAATATACATTGAATATTTTTGTAATATACATTAAACAATTTTGAACAACACATTGAGCAATTATTTTATATACACTAAACAAATATTAAATACATATTGAATTTTTTGATATACGCTGATCTATTTTAAAATTGTGAACATTTTTTTAAAAAAAGTGACCAAATTTGAAATCCATGTACAATTATTGAAATCATGAATAAAATTTGGGATTTCAAACCATTGTCTTCAAAAGAAAGTATAAAAATAAAAATAAAAAGGATAAAATGGAAGAAAAGAAATTAAACAGAAACAGAGTGTAAAAAAACAGGGAAAAAGAAAAAAGTAGCAAAAGAAAAGAAACAGTTCACCGAACCTACTAGAAGGTTCCCGCTCGAAATTGGGTCGGACCGTGCGCCTGTTCGTTAGCTTCGCTTCAGCGAAGTAGCGATGAACGGACGCACACGGTCGTCATATAGGATCTGCCCATTTTAGGGGTATCTCTTATATCACGTATGTGTGGTATACAGGCTGGGCCAAAATTTCGGGATAGAGCATGGCCCACCATATGCCTCCTCCAATGATCTGGATTGGAGAATAAATGGAAGGGACTACGAAAAATTTGATTTTTGCCGAACGGATTTTTGCGCCACACTCCTTATGTGTACTGGCGACTAATTAACTTCTATGTTTAATTATGCATATTTGCGGTCTTATAGCATATATAATTTGCAACACATACATGACAACATATAAGATATGTTGCAATCTATGTAGGACACTATAGTCACGAACAACAAGTTGACAACACATATGCTACAATACTTATATGCGCATCACTTGTGAATTTTGCAACTTATAGTCAAAACAATGTACAATATGTGTTGATTTATAGGGTGTATCCTTGTAGTGTCGCGAAAACTACCGCATCGAGCTTATCGACTTCAATGTGACCCGCATCGGCCTCCCGTACAACGCCATCCTGGGTATCCGGCCCTCGCCAAGTTCATGGCAGAGACGCACCCGTGCCACAGCTCGAAGCGCGACCATCCGGCTGGGAAGAGCTAAAGGCAGAAAACGCTATCCACATCAAATACGACTAAGGAAAAACGCCGATTCAGGCCAAGCCGGCCTCTCGCCTCACCCATCCGGCTGCCCAGCAGCCGGCCTCGATTAGCTACGCTCTAGGCAGCCAAAGTAATTTGCCTATTCTAGGCGGCCAGGTCCCTGTCCCGGCCACAGACCGCAACACGGCTGTCCGGCTGGCAGGGAGGTGGCTAGAAGAACACGACAGAAGAAAAAGCTGAAGAGAGCAAAGGCAAAAACCGAGCCAGAACGCGGCACAATACACAAGCATGTGGAGACAAGCAAACTTATTTGTATTGCAAAAGGCCCAAGGCTAGCATTCACCAAAGTTTAAGATACAACCCTAGTGGGTGGAATTCTGCACAATTGACAATGTTTTCAAGAAAAAGACAGACAAGTCAAAAAGATAAAGGGCCGCCTAGGCCGAAGGCGCCGCAAGCTGGTCGGGCAGGTTGGCGGTGGCTGATGCGCTGGCTCGCGGGGCTCCCGGCTAGTGGGGCTCGGCCGGTCAGCGGCGCTGGCTGGTGACGCCAGCTGGCGGGGCTCCCTGCTGGTGGGTCTCGGCCTGGTCGTTTGGTGCCGGCTAACGGGACTTCTAGCTGGCGGGTCTCGGCCTGGTCGGTGGCTGCGGTTGACGAAGTCTCGTGCCGCTCGCCGGCCGAAGCCGAATCGGGTCGAGTCCGGCTGCTCGGATAAAGGAGGAAAAAGAGCCTTACGTTCCCTTCCACAATCAATTCCCTTATATAACTAAAGAATTTCTAGACACAAATTCGACCAGTTTGGCTTGGTAATCCTACACGCAGTCATGCTCTAATACCATAGCTATCGGGACCCCGATCCTAAGTCACACCGGTCTGGCATGAACACATCATATCACTTTGCGGCCTCATGCACGGTATCCCCACGGATGCCACCTTACCTGGCCCAGGATCGTTTGCGTATTTTGGCTCACGTATATGATAGTGTCGCTAGCATCCATATGACAGAGAACCCGGGCCGACATGACTGGTCGTAAACCCAAGGTGGCATTAACTTACAGGGACAGGCACGTGTCGGTCATCAACGTATGAACCCAATTTGTAGCAAGCTACAAGGACTTAAAGGAACAACGCGTGACATTTCCCCTAAGGGACAGACACATGAACGAAGAAGGACACATGTCGGCCAGCCTAAGTGTTCCGGAGCTGTAGCAAGCTACCATGGCTCAGTGGAAGAACTAGGAGACATTTCCCCATAAGAGAGGCTACCAAGAATAAACAACTTGGTTGTCGGGTCCCACACATACCAAGCATTTCAATAACATACACACAATATTGCTCGATATGTACAAATACAACATGGCATCACAAGAAAACTCTCTGAATGAAAGTATTTATTTATTAGGCTCTGAGGAGCCAGATATTACAAACATGGGTCTCATGACCCAACATACAGAGCATACAAGCAACAGAAGCATAACATGTCTGGGTACAGACAACTACAAATGAAAAAGGCTGTGAAGCCTGACTATCTGCAAGACCCTCCCAAGGGTATAAGATCGTAGTTGAGGTAACAAGCTAAACGTCAAAGTCCACACGGAACTACTAGTGATACTGAAGTCTCTCTGCAAAACATAAATTAAGCAAACATGAGTACAAATGTACTCAGCAAGACTTACATTAGAACTAGCTACATATGCATCAGTATCAACAAAGGGGTGGTGGAGTTTACCTGCAGCAAGCCAGCTTTGACTCAGTGGCTATCCTATACTACGACTACTGGTAACTCTTTTAAGATGGCGCACACGAGTCTACATATTCACCATATCAATACACCACTATGGATCCGCTCTCGTCTCCCTACGAGAAGGCCATCCATAGCACTCACGCTTATCTTGCACATTTTAGAGTATCCACTTTCACTTTTCTATTAACTGCATAGGCAACCTAGTAGTCCATTATCGCGTACGCGGCTATTCGAATAGATCATGTTAACCCTGTTGGAGTGTACTTCTTCACACACACTCTCGCCACTTACCGCCATGTACACGTCATGTATCTTGGCAACCTTCAAGCGGAAGTCTGGCGAGGGTGTCGACCACGACCTGACTAACCAGGCAAGTCTCTAGTCCAGGTTTATCGCCTATTCGGGTCATCCGCAAGGAAGTCCGACCGAGGTTTCACTCATGGCCCCAAACGATGTGTGCAGGCTTCCTGATACACCAAACGGGCGACTCGATACACCGTCCCACGGTGTATCTACCGCATCATAGCCCACTGTCACATCCCTAGTTAGCACTTGCATTAGGACTAGCTAGAGTGTGCATCATGTTTACTTATCAAAGAAACTTGAAATGGGAATGGCAGAAACCCCAACACCCCTCTCCTAACAACTAGGGTTTGATAAAATCTTTTCCAATGTACCCAAAATGCCCTTCAAAAATGTTCATCATTTCTGCCTTGGTCTTAAACCTTTGTCAAAAATGGTGCACAATTTTCTAGGACCTCTAAGGTCTTTGCATTAAATCATATGGTATTTGTATTTGGGCATTTAAATGCTATAAAATATTTTAAATGCTCAAATAATCATAAACAATAATGTTCCTTACTGTTCATATTATATACAGTGGGCATGACAAGTTTTATGAGTTATAAAAATGTTCTGGCATTTTTATTAATTAAACAAAGTTGCAAAAGAAATGAAACAGAAAAGAAATAGGAAAAAAAGAAAAAGAGAGAAAGAACTTACCTGAGCCCAGCACTGTTGCAGGCCGGCCCGGCCCACCAGCGCCGCTCCTGTCGCCTTCCTCCTCGTGCCAGTAGGCAGCGCGCGTGGCCACCGCGCGCCGGCACGCGCCCGGCCACCTCCAGCCTGCCTGCCTGCGTCCCCGACGGCCTGGACGCCTCTATGCGTCGCCACGCAGCTGCCCCGACCTCTCTCTCACTTCCCCTCGTCCTCATCTCCTTCCCCTGGCTCTCTCCCTCTCATCACCGAGGCCGCCCGTCGCCGCCGTTCGCCGTTGCCGCGCCTAGAGCCTCCCCCTCGTCCCGTGAGAGTGTCCAGAAGGATCGCCGCGACGCCCTCTTCCTCCTCGCTGAGCCACGGATCGCCGGGAGCCCTGCAACGCCTTCACGCCGTCGTCCCCAACCTCGGATCGCTGGAGCTCCTCGCCGTCGATTAAGGAGCTGCAGAGCGTCCCCGACCTCTCCGTCGAGCTCGCTAGCACCGCTGTGAGCCCCTACGCCGAATCCCTCCCTCCTCCGCTTCGTTTGCGCCGCGTAGCTGCCGCTCCGCTGATCACCGAAACCCGTCGCCGCCGTGCTTGCCGCCGGTGATGCTCCGGTGACCATTTGGTCACGGACGCACGTCCATCTCGCTCGCCGCATCACGTAGATGAGCTAGGTGCCACGCACACATCGCCTAGGCCACCGCAGCCGCGTCTCCACACACGCCCGAACGCCGGCCGCCGCAGTCGAGCTCGTTGACGTCGCCTTCGGCCACCACAGGGCCGGCGACCACCACCATTCGACACGCATCGACGAGGGCACTCCAATGCGCCCAACCGCAGCTCGAACCATGCCCTGTAGGCGATTTCCGAAGCTCGCCGCCGTGTTTGGCCTCGCCGGCGTCACATCGCCGGCGAGTTTGACTCATTTGACCGGGGGTTGACCACCCCTGGGTCACTGACGTGTGGGCCACCCCTCCCCTAATTAGCTAGTTTATTTAAGTAAATGCTAATTAAATTAGTTAGTTAGTTTAGTCACTGACCCGTGGGCCCAGACCCCACTGACAGCTAATTAGTTCCTAGCTTAACACTAATTAACTTTGTTAATTAGCTATGACACTGACATGTCGGGCCCACATGTCATGTTTGACCTGGACCAGCTCCGGTTGACCTGCTGACGTCAGCATGAGGTCATGCTGACGCAGTAAAGAGTTTCTGGATTTTAATTTAAATCTTAAATGATTTATGAATTTCAGAAAATACCCAAAACTTCTAAAAATCATATAAAATCAACCGTAGCTCAGATGGAAATAATTTATATATGAAAAATGATCAGAAAAAACCAATCTTTCCAATGGCACTGGTTTCATGCATGTTTGAGCAAGTTAACCTTGCTGTATACATTAAAACATGATAATGCACTTAATTAAATAATAGCTAAAGTGCCAATTTGAATCTTTGATTCAAATAGGCTCACACCCTTCTGGATATAGTTGCATTAGCCCAACACACATGCATATTGCCATGTCATGAGCATGCATCATATTGTTGCATTTGTTTGTTTAATGATTGTATCGCCGGTATTCTCTGTGATAGGTCCTGCTCCCGAGGATACTGCTGCGTATCCAGCTGAAGAGCAGTACCCGACAACCACTTTGTCAGGCAAGCAATCATTGACCATTCTGATACAAACCCAATCTTCTCGCTCCTGCTCTCTTTTACTGCATTAAGGCAACAACGTGTGAACTGCTACTTGCTGCGGTAGTTGAACCCTATTCCCTTGCATGACCTGTCATTGCCACAGTAAATATTTGAAACCCACTAGCATGTGTACGAGTTGATTGAGCCATGTGATGTGTGATCCACCATGCTATTTGCTTATGTTGCCTGCTATGCTTAGAGTTGTGTCTGGTATGGTTCATCTTGGTGATGGATCAGAGTGAAATGATCATACCGATAAAGAGAAGGAAGTGTGGAATATGCTTGGTAAAGGTATCGATGAAAGGCCATGTAGGAGTACATGGTGGGTTGTTTCATTGGAATCGTCCATTGGACCCGAGATCTGTATGTGTGGTTCAAGTTACAGCTACTACCACACATTGGGATCCTTAATTGACCCTCTCGGCTTATTAATTACCCTCGATCTCTGTCCAGGAGTTGCAACTAGTTTCTGGTGTTTATAGTTTACTGGAGGTCGTGCACAACGCTGACTCTCGGGGTGGGTTGTGATGCGACAGGTATGTGGCACGATGTACCAGTTGCCCGTTTGGTGACTCGGGAACCCTGTACACATTGTTTGGGGCCGTGAGCGACACCCCGGCCGGATCTCCCCACAGATGGAACCCAAATAGGCGATAAACCTGGACGAGAGACTTGTGTAGTTAGTCAGGTCGTGGCCGACACCCACGCTGGGCTTTCGCTTGAAGGTTGCCGAGTACACGTCGAGTAAACGGCGATAAGTGGTGGGAGCGTGTGTGAAGAAGTACACCCCTGCAGGGTTATCAATCTATTCGAATAGCCGTTGTTTGCGGTACGGACTACTTGGTTACTCTTACAGTTCATAGACAAGTTGATGGATACTACTAAAAGCCTCAAGATAAGTGTGAGTGCCGTGGATGGCCCTTCCGTAGGATGACGGAAGAGGATCCTCAGTAGTGTATTGTTGTGGTGAGTAGAGGACTCGTGTTCGTAATAACATCTTGCAATCCGTTGAGAGTTGTAGTATAGGTTAGACAAGAGTCAAAGCTGGCTTTCTGCTATGAACTCCACTACCCCCTGTTGATAATGTTGCATGTATGATAGGTTCTATGGTAAGACTTGCTGAGTACCTTTGTACTCATGTTTTGCTTAATAACTGTTGCAGAGGAGAACCCTGCCCGTGCTGATGGGTTCTACATAGACGTTGACGTCGACGAGTAGCTTGACACCCAGACGGAGATCTGGAGCTTGTGAAGGGCCTTGTAGATAGTCAGGCTACACCAAGCCTGTTTTATTTTCTAAGTTGTCTGTACTCAGACATGTAGCTTCTGCTTGTGCTTGTATGACTGTATGACTTGAGTGTTGGGTCATGTGACCCCTAACTGTATGGATATGTTATGTATGGCTCTTGGAGCCTCTTAAATAAAGTACTTTGAGTCATAGAGTTCTGTTGTGATGCAATGTTGTATTTGCACATATTGAGCATATTGTGTGTATGGTTGAAATGCTTGGTATGTGTGGGATCCGACACCTAGTTGTTTTCCTTTGGTAGCCTACCTTACAGGGAAATGCCTCCTAGTGATTCCAATGAGCGTTGGTAGCTTGCTACTGCTCGGAACACGTAGGCTGGCCGGCATGTGTCCTTCTTCGTTCATGTGTCTGTCCCTTAGGGGAAATGTCACGCGTTGTTCCTTTAAGTCCATGTAGCTTGCTACGACTTGGGTTCATACATTGATGACCGACACGTTCGTTGCTGGGTCATGGATGCCTGTCTCTGTAATCTAGTGCCACTTTTGGTTTATAACTAGCCATGTCGGCCCGGATTCTCTGTCATATGGATGCTAGCGACACTGTCATATACGTGTGCCAAAATGCGCAAACGATCCCGGGCCAGGTAAGGTGGCACCCATGGGGTTACCGTGCGTGAGGCCGCAAAGTGATATGACGTGTTACAGCTAGATTGGCGTGACTTAGGATCGGGGTCCTGACAGCGTTGGCATCAGAGCTGGACTTCCTGTAGGTTTCTCAAGCCAAACTGGTCGATGTTGAGTCTAGAAAAATTCTTAGTTATATGTAGGGGAATTGATTGTGGAAGGGAACGTAAGGCTCTTTTACTCCTTTACCTTATGTCCTTCTGATCCGAGTCAGTCTATTCTTTCTATGGGGATTTAGGACTAGGCCTCTTATCCTTACTAGGCTCACGTGTTACTAATCCGTAGACCATTAGGATTGTTGGTTTTAAGCCTCAGTTTAGTTTCTATCCTTTTAGTATGATGATTGTTGGACCCGGAACCTTGATATGGAACTGTTGAGTGGTTATGCTATCATTTGTATGATGTCTCAAATATTTGTTTGAGCATTTACAGTTGATATGATGCCCAATTTCTTCCAGATACACTAATGCCTTTGCATTACTTCGTGTTTCAGATGTCTGGCCGCACCCCTCACCAAGTGGTTCGTTTGACTCGGTGCATTAATGTGCCCAGTCACACGGCCATGCTAGTCTGTGTGCTGACTGAGACCGGTTAACGCTGGTATCCTGAGTACACCGTGGAGGAACAGTATCGGGATTTCAATCAGAGTCAGTATTTCTGCACAGTCCGGATATA
Organism: Secale cereale; assembly: GCA_902687465.1. Classification (NCBI taxonomy): domain Eukaryota; kingdom Viridiplantae; phylum Streptophyta; class Magnoliopsida; order Poales; family Poaceae; genus Secale; species Secale cereale. The sequence continues at coordinate 351,517,866 of LR738710.1, forward strand.
CCCCTCATATCCCGGAGCTAACGACCCCATCCATTGGTCTTATGGACTCGGGGTTACCATTGAGATGGCAGTACAGGACGCCGCCTATTCGATGATGACCATTCTTCGGGCTAGGCATGCCCTGTTGCTGAACACTGAGTTCTGTTACATGCCAGCCTCACTTCCCGGAGAGGAAGGCTACTACACTGGTCTGTATACTGATGCTGCTCATGAAGAGCCACTGCTTCAGACTACTGTTCAGTTGCTGGAGGATAGGGACCGTGAGGTCCGTGCCCTCCGAATGGAGCTGTATAACACTCGAGCCGCCCACTGGACTACTTTGACACGGCTTGCACCTGCTGTGCACACCGGATATCTGGACATGCGGGATTTGTACCCCGTGCGGACTCGTCTGCCTGATCGCATGGATTGGCGTGACGTTGGGGGTATTACACCTCCACGTGGGCGTCAGTTACCACCAGCATCGGGACCGAGGCCACATCCATGTCCCTATGGTCCACATCCTTCGAGTGCTCGCGAGTTTCAAGATCCGTCTATTCCACTTCCAGGCTACGGTGGTAATCTTTACGAAGATTACTACGGGAATGTCTGAGCTAGACCGTGGTAGTAGTAGTATTGTAGTAGTTGTATTTCTACAGACCTGCGTGTCTTGTGGAATATGGCTTAGTGTGTACTGAGTTCCGGAGGTGTAGTTAAATAATGTGTAGGAGCTTGGAATGCCTCTGATGGGATGTATCGTCTTTCACCGCAGTTGTACTTTAGCCTTGGCTTGTACTAAACTATGTATGGTGTGTATGACCACTGGTGTATATATAGCAGTTTCTATATTACCATGTCGTATGGATGAACATCTGTGCATTCCGTGTCATCCATTACATTCTGCACTCCTATGTCAAATTTTTGCCATCCTTGTCTAAACCATTGCTTTGTTTTCTTAGGATGGTCAACACTCGCAACGCTCCTGCTGCCTAGGAGCAGGGTGAGGCTAGTGGGGCTAGAGATGGGAATCTGCCCCAGCCACCCTCCTTGGCGGAAGTTATGCTCGAGGCAGAACGGAACAAGAGAGAGACCAACCGTCTGCTGGAACGCATAGAGCAGAACACTGGGTTCCGTCAGAGGAATGACGTGGTGTCAATCAATGACTTTATCAAGATGTGTCCACCGAAGTTCCATCACTCCACTGAACCTCTGGATGCGGATGACTGGCTATGTAGTATCACCCACAAGCTACACTCTGCCCGTGTGGCCGAAGCTGACAAGGTTACCTACGCCGCCTACCATCTTGAGGGCCCTGCCAGTCTTTGGTGGGAAAACTTTGAAGCTATGCGTCCTGCTGACCAAATCACTACTTGGGTTGAGTTCTGTGAGGCATTCTGTGAACATCACATCCCGGAAGGTCTCATGGATCGCAAGCGGGAGGAATTCTGCAATTTCACCCAGGGCCGGTTAACTGTGGATGGCTATAGTCGCAAGTTTAGCAACTTGGCACGCTATGCACCTGAGGAAGTATCCACCGATGCCAAGAAGCAGGCGAGGTTCCGCAAGGGACTCAGCCATGAACTCCGCCGAGATCTACGTCTGCACGAGTGCACTTCCTTCCAGAAGTTGGTAAACAAGGCTATCAGTGCTGAAACGGGCCAGACCGACTTCGAGGCCACACGCAAGCATACTCGAGACTTTGGTTCCTCATCCGGCTCTGGCTCTCACAAGCGCCGTGTGTGGGTTCCTAACACTGCTCTACCACCCAAGTACACACCGAGGCCATCCTATGAGGCGCCTCGCCCAACCCAACAGTTTGCACCTGCTAAGACCTATGGAGGACCACCTTCCAACTTTGCTCCACGCACTAGCACTGTGACTTGCTTCAAGTGTGGAGAACCGAGACACTACATGCGTGAGTGTCCCCAGAACCAACCAGGAAAACCCGTTGGCCGTGGTAAGCCAACCGGCAAGGTGAATTATGTCAAGCCAATCCCCACTGCACGTGGTCATGTCAACTATGTCTCTGCTGAGGAAGCTTATGAGGATCCTAACATTGTTCTTGGTACGCTTCTCGTTAACTGCCATCCGGCCTCTGTTCTTTTCGATACTGGAGCATCACATTCGTTCATATCTGAGAGATATGCTCGAATGCACAACATGACTTTTTGTGACATGCCTACTTCCATGGTTATTCAAACTCCTGGTTCAAAGTGGCAAACCTCTAGGGTAAGCCATGGGAACGAAATCCTTGTCGATAGACTTGTTTTCCTAGCATCTCTAATCGCTCTCAAGTCCTCGGACATAAACATCATTTTGGGTATGGATTGGATGACAACTCATTACGCCAAGATTGATTGCTATACTAGGACCATTCAACTTACGCATCCATCCGGCAAGATAGTCAATGTCTTGACCCGAATGGCTGAGCGTCAGCTCTACTCTCTTAATGCGAGCCCTCTACCCGAACTCGAAGATATCCCGGTAGTCCATAACTTTCCGGATGTTTTTCCAGAAGAACTGCCAGGAATTCCACCTGACAGAGATGTCGAATTCGTGATAGATCTTATCCCTGGAACTGTCCCAATCTCTAGGAGACCTTATAAGATGGCACCCCTAGAATTAGTTGAGCTTAAGAAACAACTCGATGAGTCCTTGCAAAAAGGTTTCATCCGACCTAGTTCTTCCCCTTGGGCTTGCCCCGTCCTCTTCGTCAAGAAGAAGGATGGAACGGAGCGGATGGTCGTAGATTACCAACCTGTCAATCTGGTCACCATAAAGAACAAGTATCCGCTCCCCAGGATCAACGACCTGTATGATCAGCTCGCTGGATCCTCAGTCTTCTCTAAGATGGATTTGAGGTTGGGTTCCATCAAATCAAAATCAAGAATGGGGACATTCCTAAAACGGCTTTTGTTACTCGTTATGGCCAATATGAGTACACCGTCATGTCCTTCGGATTAACCAATGCCCCAGCCACCTTTTCCCGGCTAATGAATTCTATATTCATGGAGTACTTGGATAAATTCGTCGTGGTATACCTCGATGATATACTCATTTACTCCAAGAACAAGGAAGATCATGCCGAGCATTTAAGGCTGGTATTGACGAAACTTCGAGAACACCGCCTTTATGCCAAATTCTCTAAATGTGAATTTTGGTTGCCGGAAGTAACCTATCTAGGTCATGTGATCTCTGGCAAGGGTATTGCTGTCAATCCCGAGCGAGTTCAAGCCGTCCTTGATTGGACTCCCCCTGAATCGGTCAAGCAAGTTAGGAGTTTTCTTGGCTTGGCGAGCTATTGCCGACGCTTCGTCGAGAATTTCTCCAAGGTTGCTAAACCTCTAACTGAACTCCTCAAGAAAGATAAAAAGTTTGAGTGGATCCCACAGTGCGAGTCCAGTTTTCAGGAACTGAAAAGACGCCTAACATCTGCACCTGTACTGGTACCACCAGACTTCTCCAAGGATTTTATAATCTATTGCGACGCCTCGCGACAAGGACTAGGTTGCATACTCATGCAAGATCGTCAAGTGATTGCATACGCATCTCGACAGTTGCGTCCACATGAGGATAACTATCCTACTCATGATCTAGAACTTGCAGCGGTAGTCCATGCACTCAAAACATGGCGACATTACCTCCTTGGTAATCGCTGTGAAATCTTCACTGATCATCAAAGTTTGAAGCACATCTTCACCCAACCGGATCTGAATCTCAGGCAAAGACGTTGGGTTGAGTTGCTCACAGATTACGACTTAGGAATCACTTACACCCCTGGAAAGGCCAGTGTCATGGCTGATGCACTAAGTCGTAAGTCTTATTGTAACAACTTAATGCTACAACAAGGGCAACCACTTCTCCACGAGGAATTTCGTAAGCTTAACCTTCACATTGTTCCTCGAGGATTCCTTTCCACCTTGGTGGCGAAACCTACCCTTATGGATCAAATCATAGTTGCCCAGCGGTATGATAAAGGCATATCTCGGATCAAGGAGAACATTTCTAGCGGAGTTGCTAGAAGTTTCTCTATGGATGATCGAGGTGTTGTGTACTTCGAGAACCGCTTGGTGGTACCCAAGAAACAACAACTACGACAAATGATTCTTAAGGAGGATCATGAATCTCCTCTCACAATTCATCCCGGTAGTACCAAAATGTATCAGGATCTACGTCAGAGATTCTGGTGGACTAGGATGAAGAGAGAAATCGCTCAATTTATTGCTAACTACGACGTTTGTCGTCGAGTCAAAGCAGAGCATCAACGGCCTGCTGGCACCCTTCAACCTTTAGCTATTCCTGAATGGAAATGGGACAAAGTCGGTATGGACTTCATTACCGGGTTTCCCAGGACCAGGAAAGGGAATAATGCTATCTTCGTCGTTATCGACCGCCTCTCTAAAGTAGCTCATTTCCTGCCTGTTCGAGAGAGTATTACCGCTAGCCAGCTAGCAGACTTGTATGTCTCTCGGATAGTATCACTTCATGGTGTGTCATTGGAGATAAACTCAGACCGTGGAAGTCTTTTCACTTCACGATTTTGGGAAAGTTTCCAGAATGCTATGGGAACTCATCTCTCCTTCAGTACCGCCTTCCATCCCCAGTCAAGTGGTCAAGTGGAACGAGTCAATCAAATTCTGGAAGACATGCTTCGAGCCTCTGTCATCTCTTTCGGTATGGATTGGGAGAAGTGTCTCCCATTTGTCGAATTCGCTTATAACAATAGTTATCAAGCCAGCCTTGGTAAAGCCCCCTTCGAAGTTCTGTATGGACGAAGGTGTCGAACACCTCTTAACTGGTCAGAAACCGGGGAAAGACAATTCTTTGGCCAGGATATGATCCAGGAAGCAGAAGAGCAAGTTCGCATCGTTCGTGAGAAATTGAAAATAGCCCAGTCTCGCCAGAAGAGCCGATATGATTGTCATCATAAGGCTGTGACTTTTGAAGTCGGCGATAAGGCTTAGCTTCGGGTTACTCCTCTTAAGGGAACCCATCGCTTCGGTATAAAGGCAAATTGGCCCCTCGTTACATCCGTCCTTTTCGCATTCTTGCCAAACGAGGAGAAGTTGCCTACCAACTGGAACTACCTCCGCACCTATCCAAAGTTCATGACGTGTTCCACGTTTCTCCACTCAGGCGTTGCTTCTCGGATCCTATCCGCGGAGTGGACCACGAAACGCTTGATCTCCAGGACAATCTCACATATCGAGAATACCCCGTTCGTATTCTTGATCAAACCAAGCGCACCACTCGACGCCACAATATCAAGTTTCTCAAGGTTCAATGGTCACATCATTCCGAGAGTGAAGCTACTTGGGAAAGGGAGGATCGTCTTCGAGTTGAGTACCCCACCCTCTTTCCGGAGGAACCCGAATCTCGGGATGCGATTCTTTTAAGTGGGGGTGAGTTGTCACATCCCTAGTTAGCACTTGCATTAGGACTAGCTAGAGTGTGCATCATGTTTACTTATCAAAGAAACTTGAAATGGGAATGACAGAAACCCCAGCACCCCTCTCCTAACAACTAGGGTTTGATAAAATCTTTTCCAATGTACCCAAAATGCCCTTCAAAAATGTTCATCATTTCTGCCTTGGTCTTAAACCTTTGTCAAAAATGGTGCACAATTTTCTAGGACCTCTAAGGTCTTTGGATTAAATCATATGGTATTTGTATTTGGGCATTTAAATGCTATACAATATTTTAATTGCTCAAATAATCATAAACTATAATGTTCATTACTGTTCATATTATATACAGTGGGCATGACAAGTTTTATGAGTTATAAAAATGTTCTGGCATTTTTATTAATTAAACAAAGTTGCAAAAGAAATGAAACAGAAAAGAAATAGGAAAAAAAGAAAAAGAGAGAAAGAACTTACCTGAGCCCAGCACTGTTGCAGGCCGGCCCGGCCCACCAGCGCCGCTCCTGTCGCCTTCCTCCTCGTGCCAGTAGGCAGCACGCGTGGCCACCGCGCGCCGGCACGCGCCCGACCACCTCCAGCCTGCCTGCCTGCGTCCCCGACGGCCTGGACGCCTCTATGCGTCGCCACGCAGCTGCCCCGACCTCTCTCTCACTTCCCCTCGTCCTCATCTCCTTCCCCTGGCTCTCTCCCTCTCATCACCGAGGCCGCCCGTCGCCGCCGTTCGCCATTGCCGTGCCTAGAGCCTCCCCCTCGTCCCGTGAGAGTGTCCAGAAGGATCGCCGCGACGCCCTCTTCCTCCTCGCTGAGCCACGGATCGCCGGGAGCCCTGCAACGCCTTCACGCCGTCGTCCCCAACCTCGGATGGCCGGAGCTCCTCGCCGTCGATTAAGGAGCTGCAGAGCGTCCCCGACCTCTCTGTCGAGCTCGCTAGCACTGCTGTGAGCCCCTACGCCGAATCCCTCCCTCCTCCGCTTCGTTTGCGCCGCGTAGCTGCCGCTCCGCTGATCACCGAAACCCGCCGCCACCGTGCTTGCCGCCGGTGATGCTCCGGTGACCATTTGGTCACGGATGCACGTCCATCTCGCTCGCCGCTGAACGTAGATGAGCTAGGTGCCACGCACGCATCGCCTAGGCCACCGCAGCCGCGTCTCCACACACGCCCGAACGCCGGCCGTCGCTGTCGAGCTTGTTGCCGTCGCCTCCGGCCACCACAGGCCCGGAGACCACCACCATTCGACGCGCATCGACGAGGGCACTCCAACGCGCCCAACCGCAGCTCGAACCATGCCCTGTAGGAGATTTCCGAAGCTCGCCGTCGTGTTTGGCCTCGCCAGCATCACATCGCCGGCGAGTTTGACTCATTTGATCGGGGGGTTGACCACCCCTGGGTCACTGACGTGTGGGCCACCCCTCCCCTAATTAGCTAGTTTATATAAGTAAATGCTAATTAAATTAGTTAGTTAGTTTAGTCACTGACCCGTGGGCCCAGACCTGACAGCTAATTAGTTCCTAGCTTAACACTAATTAACTTTGTTAATTAGCTATGACACTCACATGTCGGGCCCACATGTCATGTTTGACCTGGACCAGCTCTGTTGACCTGCTGACGTCAGCATGAGGTCATGCTGACGCAGTAAAGAGTTTTTGGAATTTAATTTAAATCTTAAATGATTTATGAATTTCAGAAAATACCCAAAACTTCTAAAAATCATATAAAATCAACCGTAGCTTAGATGGAAATAATTTATATATGAAAAATGATCAGAAAAAACCAATCTTTCCAATGGCACTGGTTTCATGCATGTTTGAGCAAGTTAACCTTGCTGTATACATTAAAACATGATAATGCACTTAATTAAATAATAGCTAAAGTGCCAATTTGAATCTTTGATTCAAATAGGCTCACACCCTTCTGGATATAGTTGCATTAGCCCAACACACATGCATCTTGCCATGTCATGAGCATGCATCATATTGTTGCATTTGTTTGTTTAATGATTGTATCGCCGGTATTCTCTGTGTTAGGTCCTGCTCCCGAGGATACTGCTGCGTATCCAGCTGAAGAGCAGTACCCGATAACCACTTTGTCAGGCAAGCAATCATTGACCATACCGATACAAACCCAATCTTCTCGCTCCTGCTCTCTTTTACTGCATTAAGGCAACAACGTGTGAACTGCTACTTGCTGCGGTAGTTGAACCCTATTCCCTTGCATGACCTGTCATTGCCACAGTAAATAGTTGAAACCAACTAGCATGTGTAGGAGTTGATTGAGCCATGTGATGTGTGATCCACCATGCTATTTGCTTATGTTGCCTGCTATGCTTAGAGTTGTGTCTGGTCTGGTTCATCTGGGTGATGGATCAGAGTGAAATGATCATACCGATAAAGAGAAGGAAGTGTGGAATATGCTTGGTAAAGGTATCGATGAAAGGCCATGTAGGAGTACATGGTGGGTTGTTTCATTGGAATCGTCCATAGGACCCGAGATCTGTATGTGTGGTTCAAGTTACAGCTACTACCATACATTGGGATCCTTAGTTGACCCTCTCGGCTTATTAATTACCCTCGATCTCTGTCCAGGTGTTGCAACTAGTTTCTGGTGTTTATAGTTTACTGGAGGTTGTGCACAGCGCTGACCCTCGGGGTGGGTTGTGATGCGACAGGTACGTGGCACGGTGTACCGGTTGCCCGTTTGGTGACTCGGGAACCCTGTACACATCGTTTGGGGCCGTGAGCGACACCCCGACCGGATCTCCCCACGGATGGAACCCAAATAGGCGATAAACCTGGAGGAGAGACTTGTGTAGTTAGTCAGGTCGTGGCCGACACCCACGCTGGGCTTCCGCTTGAAGGTTGCCGAGTACACGTCGAGTAAACGGCGATAAGTGGTGGGAGCGTGTGTGAAGAAGTACACCCCTGCAGGGTTATCAATCTATTCGAATAGCCGTTGTTCGCGGTACGGACTACTTGGTTACTCTTACAGTCCATAGACAAGTTGATGGATACTACTAAAAGCCTCAAGATAAGTGTGAGTGCCGTGGATGGCCCTTCCGTAGGATGACGGAAGAGGATCCTCGGTAGTGTATTGTTGTGGTGAGTAGAGGACTCGTGTTCGTAATAACATCTTGCAATCCGTTGAGAGTTGTAGTATAGGTTAGCCAAGAGTCAAAGCTGGCTTTCTGCTATGAACTCCACTACCCCCTGTTGATAATGTTGCATGTATGATAGGTTCTGTGGTAAGACTTGCTGAGTACCTTTGTACTCATGTTTTGCTTAATAACTATTGCAGAGGAGAACCCTGCCCCTGCTGATGGGTTCTACATAGACGTTGACGTCGACGAGTAGCTTGACACCCAGACGGAGATCTGGAGCTTGTGAAGGGCCTTGTAGATAGTCAGGCTACACCAAGCCTGTTTTATTTTCTAAGTTGTCTGTACTCAGACATGTAGCTTCCGCTTGTGCTTGTATGACTGTATTACTTGAGTGTTGGGTCATGTGACCCCTACCTGTATGGATATGTTATGTATGGCTCTTGGAGCCTCTTAAATAAAGTACTTTGAGTCATAGAGTTCTGTTGTGATGCAATGTTGTATTTGCACATATTGATCATATTGTGTGTATGGTTGAAATGCTTGGTATGTGTGGGATCCGACACCTAGTTGTTTTCCTTTGGTAGCCTACCTTACAGGGAAATGCCTCCTAGTGATTCCAATGAGCCTTGGTAGCTTGCTACTGCTCGGAACACGTAGGCTGGCCGGCATGTGTCCTTCTTCGTTCCTGTGTCTGTCCCTTAGGGGAAATGTCACGCGTTGTTCCTTTAAGTCCATGTAGCTTGCTACGACTTGGGTTCATACGTTGATGACCGACACGTTCGTTGCTGGGTCATGGATGCCTGTCTCTGTAATCTAGTGCCACTTTTGGTTTATAACTAGCCATGTCGGCCCGGATTCTCTGTCATATGGATGCTAGCGACACTGTCATATACGTGTGCCAAAATGCGCAAACGGTCCCGGGCCAGGTAAGGTGGCACCCGTGGGGTTACCGTGCGTGAGGCCGCAAAGTGATATGACGTGTTACAGCTAGATCGGTGTGACTTAGGATCGGGGTCCTGACAGCCCACCCCTAGGGTTAGCGCTACGCATGGCCTCCAACACATATCCTACAAACACCAGAAACTAGTTGCAACTCCTGGACAGAGATCAAGGCGATTAATAAGCCGAGAGTGGTCAAGTTACCGGAACCCAATGTGTGGCAGCAACTGTCTTGGATCACAAACACAGAACTCAGTTCCCGAGGACGGCTTCAATGAGACAACCCACCATGTACTCCAACATGGCCTCTCATCGCTACCTTTACCAAATCGTGTTCACACACTTAGCTCTCAATAGTAGGACATGATGACCACATTCCAATTCATCCCCGATGAATCAGACCTGACACAACTCTAAGAAATAGCAGGCATAACAAGCAAGCATGGATGAGTAGGCACAACATGGCTCAAACAACTCCTACTCATGCTAGTGGGTTTCAACTATTTACTGTATCAATGACAGGTCATGCAGAGGAAAGGGGTTCAACTACCGCACCAAATAGCAGTTCAATCGTTGTTGCCCTAATGCAGTAAAAGATAGCGAGAACGATAGAGTAGGATTGTATCAGAATGTTAAATGGGGGTTTCTTGCCTGGCACTTCTGAACATAGCATTGTGTCTTCATCAGTGTCATCGATCACATCATCGGAACAATATGTCTACTGTGAGGGGACAAACACCGGCAACAGAGAAAGAATGCAATCAACTCAATGCAACAATATGATGCATGATCATGACACGGCAATATTCTATTGATTGAGCTAATGCAACTAGCAACCAGATTAAATGAAGTTGGTCTGGACCAAAGGTTCAAATTCAACTCCATATGTGATTATTCAAATGTCACTTATTTTATTTGTCCTAAACAGTAGCCATAAGTTGTTCTAACATGCATGAAAACGCCACAAACAGATTCTTTGAATTTTTCTGATAATGTTTCATATATATATTATTTCATTTCGAGTTACGGTTAAATTTCTATGATTTTTAGAAGTTTTAGCTATTTTCTGGAATTTCCAGATTATTTCAAAATAGAAATAATTTAGAAATGGTTTATTGCGTCAGCCCGACGAGAGCGTGACGTCAGCAGGTCAACAGCGCCAGCCCAGGTCAAACCTAACGGCTAGGTCCCACACGTTAGGCTCACATCAAATTAACAGAGTTAATTAGCACTGGGTTAACACTAAATCCAATTTAGTTAGAGGCCCGGGCCGACACGTCAGTGACCCAGAGGGGGGTCAAGCCCCTGGTCAGCGAGGTCAAACCCACCGGCGACTCGACACCAACGTTTCCAGACGCGGCGGAGCGCGTCGAAAATCGCCCACATGCGACCATTTGGACGGCGGATTGGTGCTACGCGCAGCTGAGGCTCGTGCTCAACTAGCAGTGCAAGCGGTAGGCGCTGGGGTGGATGGAGCTGACGGCAGCGAGCTCTTTTGCGGCCACCGGAGTTCGAGAGAGGTTGCGAATGGTGATGTGCTGAGCATGGTGACGCGCTTGGTTTTGAGCTTACGTGTCTGTGGCCGCAGCGGCGACATGGCCGGCGGAGCCGAGCCTAAGGTTTGATGGAAGCGACATCTACGGGTGAAATCGAGCACGGGGAGAAAGGGGAGAAGAAGAGGAGCCCACTACGATTCGTTCAGCGGTCTCAGCAAGCTCGGGAAGAAACGGTGCGGGTGCATGGTCGCCGGCGATCTTGGCGGGCCGAGGTTGAAGAAGAGGGTGATGCAGGCGCTGCAGTGCGTCCCCGGTTGCGTGGGGCGTCAAGGAGGAAGACGGAGCCGAGGCAGTTATCTTGGTCATGCTTTCTTGACTAGGAAGGGATAGTGGCCGTGGTGGCAGTGGACGGCGGCGACGAGCTGCACTCGGTGGCTGCGTGCGCGAGAAACAGAGGAGGGGAGAGAGAGCAGCAAGTGAGGGGAGAGAGAGGTCTCTGGGCGTCTCCGTGGCGCATTCAGAAGAGCCGGTCGTCGCGGTGGCAGGAGATGGCACGCGCGTGGCGACCACATGCCCTGCTCCTACCGGCAGGTGGTAGACGACGCAGTGAGGAGGTGGGTTGGGCCCTCTATAGTGTTGGGCCGCAGCACGGCTGCTAGGTGGGCTGCGTTAGGTAAGTCCACTCTCTCTCTTTACTAATTTGTTTCTGTTTTCTATTTCTGTCTTTGTTTTCTGATTTAGCAAAAATACTAAACCACATTTGTTGCTCCTAAAAATATTCATGTGGTCTGTAGATATAATACCAGAGTCACTCACAATGTTTCAGGATTATTGGACATGTATTTCTTTTATAACAGAAATAAATCCAATTCAATTTGTTTATGATTTAAATCAAAGGCCCAAAGTAAATATTTTGAAGCCTCCACAAATATTGGTTTGAATTTTATTCTTGCCAATATTTTTCAAGGTTTAACAGGAACATTTTCTTGGGCTTCTTTGATGAGATTTTAATTTTGATTATTTCTGAACTTATTTCCGAGGGTTTCAACTAACCTCAATTCAACTTTCAGAATATGGACATGATGCAAGATGCTCACTCATGTAATTAGCAACAAGCAAATTCTAGGGCTGTGACAGGTGGCCAAGTTGTCGGCGTCTTGGGAACCGGGGTACCCAGACTTGCCTGCCTGCGGCCCACATCGTGGCTCCTTCACCGGCCTGGTACGGCCCATCTTTAGCGTCAACACACAAGACCCTCGCGAGGGGCCAAGCCTCGCGAGGTGGACGACACCAAGGCCTCCAGAACGAGCAGTCACTCTAGGCTGGCTCATGAGGAGCGGAGATCTCTATGCAAGCCCCCACCTCGCGAGGTTCAGATGACACAAGCCATGACGGCCAAGGCCAGGCGGGTGCCAGCGGGCGCAGTACGACAGGTTTCCCCTTTGGTGCTAAAGAAGCAAGCGCAGGCGCGGAGTCCCGAGGAATCAGCCAAAGGATTCCATTTCCATGCAACAAGACCAAGATCGCCAGGATGATAGGACGGAGGTCACCGCCGAGCCCACCATGGTGTCACGACCAAAAGCTTTATAGGCGAACACCACCTTTCTTCAGGATAAGATGTACTAGTTTTGTCCCTTCAAATTTGGCCGTTTTGGGATCTCTTCCTGCCTTCATTTTGGGAAGAGGACCAATGCCACTATAAATATAGCCTAGCTACCATCATAGCAGAGCACGTATCATTCAGATCACCCTCACCACCAGAAGCAAGAATGCACCTCCTGAGGTTGTTCCACCATTGTATTAGTTCATCCTCAGCCCTCCTCGAGGCAATCCACCACAAAGCAGGAGTAGGGTATTACACCGCAAGGGGGGCCGAACCTGGATAAACTGCTTTGTCCCATTTCCTCTTGTTCATCGAGCTAGATCATGAGAATGACGAGCAGGCAGATAGGGGAAGTTGAGTTCTTCGCACACATCCTAGTGTTCGAATCTAACAAGGGTTTTGCGGAGCCTAAATCTGATATTTGGCGCGCCAGACAGGGGTGCGTATGGAGGAACCGCCTTCCCCATCGTCGTGCTCTATCCTCACCGCCCAGTTTCTATCCATGGCAGGCATCGCAGCACCTGCCGGACCACGGGCCGCGCTCGGAGGTGGCGTGGGACCCCGGGCCCTCTCCCCCGCTCTGCGACAGGTGCAATGGCGGCCAAGGTTCAGGCCTACGCTGCCACCGCGGCAAAATGGCACGGCCGACCCCATGGGTCAGGCCGTATGGGCAGCTGGCAGCGACGACAAGGTGATGGCGTACTGGCTCCCCGTGGCCCTCGTGGGGGAGCCGTGCGCCTGGTTTCTCAGCTTGCTGGAGTCTTCGGTGGCCTCCTGGGAAGAGCTGCGTAAGTTGTTCATCACGCACTTCATGGCGCCGGCACCCAGCACGATCCAGGCACTCCTCGACAGTTCGCGGGCGCCGGCGTCGGGTCGTGACATCAAGGAATTTATCCGACGGGCGGGAGTTGCACAGTCGCCCCCAGGCTGGGCAGCCCCCGAGTCCGACCTCAGCTTCGACTCAAGTGACCACCCTGTGACCACGGCCAGCATGGGTGTGCTCCCTATGCTCTGCACCCCCACCATATGTATCGTGGCCGTCACCAAGACCCTCATCGACGGTGGCGCTGGCCTGAACGTCCTTTCCATAAAGGCGTTCGGTCTCCTCCATGTGCCCTACGGCCGTCTCCTCCCCCCCAAGCCCTTCTCTGGGGTCGTTGATGGCTCCACCTGCCCCTGGGGCAGACCTTCGTCACGCGCTACAACTACCGCACCGAGCTCATCGACTTCAACATCTCCCGCATCAACCTGCCATATAACGCCATCCTCGGCTACCCGGCATTGGCCAAGTTCTTGCTGGCAACTCATCCTGCCTATAACCTCATGAAGATGCCGGGGAGCATCGGCGTCCTCACCATAGCGAGGGACACCAAGGACGCGCTCTTGGCCCTCAAGCTAGCTTTCAGATCCGCGACGGCCGCGTAACCGGGTGAGGGAGGAGCCCCGGAGGCCTCGGGGCTTGCACCAACGAAGAAGAAGGAGTTGTTCCCTCAAGGTCGGGTAGAAACGAAGCAGGTGCCAGTGGAAGAAGATGGAAGGTCAGTCTCCACATTCACCATAGGCGCGGGCCTCCCACTAGACCAAGAAGAGGCTTTGGTCCGCTTCTTGCACACGAACAAGGAGGTGTTCGCGTGGGAAGTGGCGGATCTGGTCGGAGTTCCACGAGGGGTGATCAGGCATCACTTGATGGTGTGCCCAAGTGCGCGCCCAGTAAAGCAGAAGGCACGGCAGCAATCTCCAGAGAAGCAGTCGTTCATCACCCTGGAGACCCATAAGCTGCTGGAGACCGGCGTCATTCTAGAAGTGCGGCACCCGGACTAGCTCCCGAACCCAGTCATTGTCCCCAAGAAAGGTGGGAAAGAGCGTATGTGCGTTGACTTCACCAACCTCACCAAAGCCTTCCCTCAGGACCCTTTCCCTCTCCCACGCATCGACTAGATCATTGACTCTACCGTCAAGTGCGATCTGCTGTGTTTCCTGGACGCCTTCTTGGGCTATCATCAAATCAAGATAGCGGTACAAGAGGTTGAGAAGACGGCCTTCCTGACCCCGTGAGGGGTGTACTGCTACACATGTAGGCCTTTCGGGCTGCGCAATGCGGGAGCAACTTTCCAACGGTTGATGCACATCGCCCTAGGGGAACAACTTGGGAGGAACGCAGAGGCATAAGTTTTTGACATAGTGGTGAATTATCAGGAGGTAATGTAAGGGCATATTTAGCCAAATGGTGTTTTGGTGATTGATGACAATGCGAGAACTCTCATTGATGAGCTGGAGGAGACATTCGCTAGTCTGCGCAAAGTGGACCTGCGGATCAACGTGGAAAAATGTGTGTTTGGCGTTCCATCAGGCAAGCTGCTAGGTTTCCTGGTGTCACACAGAGGGATCGAGGCTAACCCTGTGAAGGTCAAGGCCATAGAAAGAAAGAGTCCGCCGAAAACCCTCAAGGAGATGCAGAAGTTAGTAGGCTATGTGACATCGCTCGGGCGTTTCATCTCCAAGCTAGGGGAACGCACCCTCCCCTTCTTCAAGCTCATGAAAAGGAAAGGCCCGTGCGAGTGGACTCCAGAGGCTGATGCAGCTTTCGAAGACCTCAAGAGATACCTCACCAGCCTACCAGTGATGGTAGTGCCGCGCCTCCGTGAACCCTTCATGCTCTACCTGGCCGCCACGCCGCACTCTGCCAGCTCGGCACTGGTGGTTGTACGGGAGGAGCGCCTGTCCAAGGGCCCGCAGAAATGGAGCACCTCATGCCCGGCCGGGGCGTCGCGGACCCATGGCAGTGCTCCTGAGGCCTCGGTCGCCCCACCAATCAGGGTGCTCCCAGGGCCTTGACCGACCTTCAAGACAGCAAGGCTCCTGAGGGCGGTACTCCTGAGGCCTTGGCCGCTTGGGTGGATGACAAGGTTCTTGAGAACCCTCAGCCCCAGGAACTGAAGGACTCCGCCAGCGCCTCAGGAGCCTGGAGTCCTTGAAGAAAGGCTTTCCAAGCCAGCGATAGCTGCTCCCGCAGTCGGGCGTCACCTCAGGAGGAGCTTCCCCCAACATCCTCCTCAGGCGTCCCGGCTTGCGGCCCGACCTTAGAAGCCCACCTACTCCTCGCGCCGGAACCTCAAGAGGGGTGCTGAACCAAGGAGTTGAAGGCGTACCTGCTCCATGGTACCTTGCCGGCGAAGGAGGAAGACGCAGAGCGTGTGGCCCGATAGGCCACCACGTAGTGCATCCCTGATGGTAAGCTCTACCGAAGACGGCCATATGATGTCTCTATGCGATGCATCTCCAAGGAGTAGGGGTGCGAGCTTTTGGCCGACATACATGGCGGGGACTGCGGGCATCACTCCTCCTCACGCACCCTCGGGGGCAAGGCGTTCCACGGCGGATTCTACTGGCCCACAGTGCTCAACGATGCCACTGAACTAGTAAGGTCTTGTGACGCCTGCCAGTTCCACGCAAAGCAGATCCACCAGCCTGCTCAAGGCCGCCAGACCATCCCGGTATCCTAGCCGTTTGCAGTCTGGGGGCTGGACATCCTAGGTCCGGGGGCTAATACTACCTCTACATCGCCATCGACAAATTCACCAAGTGGGTAGAGGTGGAAGCCATTCGCGCCATCCCGGCTGGCTCGGCCATGAAGTTCATCAAGGGCCTCGTGAGCCGTTTCAGAGTCCCAAATCGCATCATCACTGACAACGGCTCGTAGTTTACCAGCAACCTTTTCAAAACATAGTGTGAATCACGTCACTGCATAAGAAGCCTAGGAAGACCCGGACGTCGTGCTGGGTACGTTCCTTGTCAACTCAGCACCTGCAACAATCTTGTTTGATTCTGGAGCCACGCATTCATTTGTCACTCAAAGATTTGCATTAAAAAGTGGCATGACCCCTACACCTCTGAATAACCCCATGGTGGTACAAACCCGCGGAGCAGAGAAGAGAGCCAAGATAGGCTGTAGGGGAGTCAGTATCGTCATTAACGGGGTAGATTTCCTAGCAGACCTTATCGTCCTGAGATCACAAGGCTTGAATGTGATCCTAGGCATGAATTGGCTCAGCAAGCACCAATGCTTATTAGACTGTGCCAACCGGACTGTCACTGTGACCAATGACCAAGGAGTCGAAGTTAAGTTTGCCTCCAACTCCTCTTCTGCTCAAACCACTCAAGTCAACTGTCTATCTGAAGCTGGACTAGAGCAGGTGCCAGTAGTATGCGAGTATCCCGATGTCTTTCCAGATGAGCTACCAGGAATGCCTCCTGACCGTGACATTGAGTTCATCATCGAGCTCATGCCCGGGGCAGGACCCATCTATAAGAAGCCTTATAGAATGGGATGGAAGAATTAGCCAAGTTGAAGAAGCAACTGGAAGAGCAGTTGAGGAAGGGATTTATCCGCCCTAGTGCCTCCCCTTGGGGATCACCTGTTCTGTTCGTGGCAAAAAGGGATGGTACCATCCGCTTACGCATTGACTACCGTTTCCTCAATGAAGTTACAATCAAGAACAAGTATCCACTTCCGAAGATTGAAGATCTGTTTGATCAACTTAGCGGAGCCAAGGTGTTGTCCAAGATCGACCTCAGATCCAGGTACTACCAACTGAAGATCAGACCCTAAGATATTCCGAAGACGGCATTTGTAACCCGATATGGCATGTATGAGTGCACGGTCATGTCCTTTGGATTAACCAATGCCCCAGCTTACTTCATGTATCTCATGAACAAGGTCTTCATGGAATATTTGGACAAGTTTGTTGTTGTCTTCATTGATGACATTCTTGTCTTCTCGAAGACGAAAGAAGAGAACGAGCAACATTTGAGGATGGTCCTAGACAAGCTTCGAGAGCACCAACTATATGCCAAATTCAGCAAATGCGAGTTTTGGCTGCATAAAGTTGGATTCTTGGGTCATGTCTTGACCGAGGAAGGATTATCGATAGATCCCTCTAAGATCGAAGCTGTGACCCAGTGGCAGTCCCCAACGACCGTCAAGGAAGTCAGAAGCTTCCTCGGACTTGCGGGCTATTACCACAAATTCGTGGAAGGATTCTCCAGCATTGCCCGGCCAATGACTCAGCTCCTGAAGAAGGACAAGAAGTTCGAATGGACGCCGAAGTGCGAAGAAAGCTTCCAAGAGCTCAAGAAGAGATTGACCACCGCCCCAGTTCTGGCAACACCTGACATTCACAAGGAGTTCATGATATATTGTGATGCCTCTCGAACCGGATTGGGAAGCATTCTGATGCAAGAAGGACGAGTCATAGCATACCTCTCAAGCTAGCTAGACCTCATGAAGAGAACTACGCTACTCACGATCTTGAGTTAGCAGCAGTGGTTCATGCTTTGAAGACATGGCGGCATTACCTCCTAGGGAAGCGGTGTGATATATACACAGACCACAAATGTCTGAAGTATATTTTCACCCAAAAGGAATTGAACATGAGGCAACGAAGATTGTTGGAACTGATCAAGGATTACGACCTCAGTGTTCTATATCACCCCGGGAAGGCTGACGTGGTAGCCGATGCCTTAAGCAGAAAGGCTTGCTCCCTGAATGCCATACTTATAGGAAAGCAGCAAGCCCTGTTTGAAGAGCTGGAACAGTTTGGCTTGGAATTGGTTACCCATGGATTTCTAGACCATCTAGAAGTCAAACCAACTCTGATGGACGAAGTCAAGGAAGCACAGAATGGGCACGCAAGCATTGAAGGCATCAAGAAGAAGATGAAGCTAGGCAAGCCCCCAGGATTCTCGGAGGACGAGCACGGGATTGTTTGGTACAAAGGCCACATATGCGTACCATACAAGATGGAGATGAAGAATTTGATCCTGCAAGAAGCCCACGACACTCCGTATTCCATCCACCCCGGAGGAACCAAGATGTTTCAAGACTTGAAGGAAAGATTTTGGTGGCACGGTATGAAAAGAGAGATTGCCACCTATGTTGCAAAGTGTGATGTATGCCAAAGGGTCAGGGCTGAGTATCAGCCACCTGCTGGATTGCTCCAACCACTTAAGGTTCCTGAGTGGAAATGGAATAAAGTCGGAATGGATTTCATCACTGGACTACCTAGGTCAAATAAGGGACATGACTCCATCTGGGTCGTAGTCGACCATTTGACCAAAGTAGCTCATTTCATTCATGTCAAGACTACCTATGATGGCAACCAGCTGGCAACTCTCTACATCAACAGAATTGTAAGCCTTCATGGTGTTCGTAAGGAGATTGTGTCAGATCGAGGAACCCAGTTTACCTCAAGGTTCTGGAAGAAGTTCCAAGAGGCCCTGGGAACCAAGTTGTCTTTCGGCACGGCTTTCCACCCGCAGACCGGAGGTCAGACGGAGCGAGTGAATCAAATACTCGAAGACATGCTCCGAGCCTGTGTCTTGGCATATGGAGCCAAGTGGGAAGATTGCCTCCCTTTTACCGAGTTCTCCTACAACAATAGTTATCAGTCAAGCCTTCAGATGGCACCATTTGAGATGTTGTACGGATGCAAGTGCCGCACACCCCTCAATTGGTTAGAAACCGGAGAAGGGCTAGTCTTTGGACTAGATATTCTTCGCGAAGCAGAAGAACATGTACAACTAGTCAAAGAGCGTTTGAAGACCGCCAAGTCAAGACAGAAGAGCTATGCTGACACTCGACGCCGACAAGTAAACTTCCAAGTCGGAGACCATGTGTACCTGTGGGTAACTCCTCTTAAGGCAACCAAGCGTTTCCACGTTAAGGGGAAGCTCGCACCAAGGTTTATTGGCCCCTTTGAGATCACTGCACGACAAGGAGAAGTGGATTACCAGTTGGAACTACCACCTGAG
Organism: Secale cereale; assembly: GCA_902687465.1. Classification (NCBI taxonomy): domain Eukaryota; kingdom Viridiplantae; phylum Streptophyta; class Magnoliopsida; order Poales; family Poaceae; genus Secale; species Secale cereale. The sequence goes on from LR738710.1 coordinate 351,537,211, forward strand.
CTATCCGATGTGCACAATGTATTCCACGTGTCACAGCTCCGGAAGTGTCTCCATGTTCCGGACAAGCCTGATCTCTACAAGGATGTCGATCACAAAGCCATTAACCTTCAGCCTGATTTGACCTACCGCGAGAGGCCCATTTGCATTTTGGATGAAGCAAAATGACGAATGCGAAGCCGCACCATCAAGGACTTCAAGGTCTAGTGGAGCAACCACACGGAAGCAGAAGCAACTTGGGAACATGAAGACTATCGATCCGAGTACCCCGATCTCTTTTAAAGCCTAGTTTAGGAATCTCGGGGACGAGATTCTTGTAAGGGGGGGTAGGTCTGTCACACCCTGCATTTTGTAATATGGCTGTTGTATTATTAAAGCATGAAAATTTGGACCAACAAAAACTTTTTGCATCATTTGGCTTTTATTTGGAATTTAATTTTTCTCTGTGTGATTTCAAGTGCTCTTTAAAAGTCAACATAGCCTCACCTTCTATACTTCATCTCCTTGCCCCAAACTTTTACCCAATGATCATACCATGTGTATAGGATAGTATAGTATATTCTTACAAAAATATTTTCGCCAAATTGTATTTTGTAAACCAAGTTTTCCAAAAACCCCTGAATTAAGATTTGCACTGCAAGTACTTGATTTAGGGTGGTAAAAATCTTTGAAAATGTATGTTTGAATCCTATTAGGTATAGGACTCCCAAAAACCACAAAAGTATAATTTTAAAAGTTATTTTCCTATTTTATTCAAAGGCTTTTTCTTTAGGCCAGAAATGGTCTTTAATAGGTAAAAATTATTTTACTGTTTCATAAATATTTGTCAAAATTTAGAGAAACTCTTAGGACATATATTGTCCATATATAAGAGTATGAACACATGGTCATGTTCAAAATATCGGGCAAATCCTTGAGAAACCCTTTTTGGATATTTCAATCTTTTGAAATATTTACAAAGGAAATACCCTCTAAAAATTCTAGGGAAATTCTATCATGTCTAGTATGATATATTTGATGATACTGCCAAGCCTCATGCCTTGGAGAACAAGAAAACATCATCAAATCTCCTTAAAACCATTTCTATCCATTTTGATGTTTGACCAACTTTACATTGCCAAACTTGTCCAAATGCTCTCAAACTTGGTGCACATGCTAAAATGGCCTAATTATGCATCTAGACCAAATAGCACAAGTTTTGGAGAAGGATAACTTGAGCAAAGTGCCCCAAAACCCTTTCTTACCAGATCCAAATTTGAACAACTCTACATTACCAACTTTTTACTTGTGACCTCAAATTTTGTGGACAGGCTTACAACCCCAAATGACGACACTAAACCAAGTGGTGCATCCAGAAGGGATGATTTGCATAACTAAATCTTGGACAATCCATTTCTATTGATTTCTAGGGTTTACAAAAGTTGTATTGGCAACTTTGCCCAAATGAGCTCTAATTTGGTGAAAGGGCCTAATTATATGTGCCATTTCATCCTGTGGAGTATCATGCCAAATGAAACCCATTTGCTTACCTGAAAAACCATCAAACACCTTCTCCTATTTTACTAAAACCTCTGTTTGACCCCTTCCACTATTTCCCCTTGCCTCAAGTTCTTACCACAGCACCTCCAAGACCTCCTCTACCTCCAGTAACAATGGCTGCACCGCAGCTCAATGATTGTGGGGGGTAAAACCCCATTTTACATCTCTGGACAGCCCCTTGCACCCTTCTCTCTCAACCCTCTCTCCTTCTAGAAGCTCTCCAGAGGATCCAATGCCAATTCCCTGTTGTTTATTGCCTCCCTTAGCTTCTAGACACTGGTGGCCATGACCACAGGGCATAAAGAATGCCCATGCCAGCCATACACGCACTGGCACTGTAGCCGCTCCTGGCCAGGCGCCTCCGACCACCTCGGGCCTCCCCCTCGCGCCAGCTGAGGCGCCTCGATGTCCGCGACACGCCACGGCCGTGTCCCCCTCCTCCTTCTCCCTCCTATGGTCTCCCTCGCACGCGCGCCGGCTGTCCGCGAGCTCCAATCCTCGGCCTCACATGCGCGAACCCTCTGGAGCTTTCCCCGCTCCTTCCCTTCCCTTCTCTAGACGTGGACCTCGTCCACGAACAGCCTGGACACTCCCACGAGCGCCCTTACGGCCTCTGGCCGCGCCCGTGCCCTCGCCGGCGCACAAGTCCACGGTGGACTGGCGCCCGACTATATAAGCAGGCCCCAGGCCGCTCCAACAGCACCAACCTCCCCCACTCACCTCCTAGAGTGCTCCCGCATCTCTCGCTAGCCCTCTAGGGGCTTCTGTGCTCGGGATCGATCGGAGCCCCGCCGCCTCGGGTCGCCATCGATCCAGGGGTATGCGCCTCCTCCGCCCTCACTCTCACTTGTTCTGGAACCACCAGGCCTCACTGACTCTTTCCCCACTCCTTTCCCTCTCTGTTGCAGTCAGAAACGACCAAAACAACCACCGCCCGACGCCCCTCCGCCATGCATCCTCGTCGCTGGTGAACCCGACAGCTTCGGCGACCGCCTCCACCACCACCAGAACGGCGACTCCGCGCTGACTCCATCCCTGCCCTCCACTCGCCCTGCCGTGCCATACATCGCCGCCGGTGAGCTCGCCGGCCGTTTGGACGCGGGTTAGGGATGACAGGCGGGCCCCACCTCTCAGCTTCTCTTCCCTCTTGCCTCCCATCTCTCCCACTGGCAGCTGGGCCCCGCCCGTCAGGTTTAAAACTGGCGCGCGCGCGCCGCTCGGCTCGCCCGGGCCGAAAACCCTCTGGGCCTGTGCAGTGAGGCCGTTCTGGCCCAGTTGCACAGTAGCCTTTTTCCTTTTCTTTTCTGTGGATTTTTCAAATAAATCCACAGGATAAAATAATTATCCAAATTAATTTATTCTAACTCCTAAAATCTTGTAATATTCCAACCTATTTAATGATGTAACTTTCACACATGTTCCTAAACCTTTTCTGTACTATTCAAATTAAAATTCAAATTTGAACAATAAAACCTTTGTTCAAAAATCCATTCACCCTATTCTATCACTCCAAATCTATAACTAAGAAAATTTGCACTCTTAGTTTTCCTTCTAGTATTTTATAAAAATAGGTTGACATTTTTCTGAGCACTTTGATTTTTCTGTTTTTATTATTGTCTTATTTCTCCGTTATTTTCTTGCGATGATTAGATACCGTGTTTGACGAAGTTGCTGAAGAAGAAGAAGGAGAAGGATTTGAAGACTTTGAAGACCAAGCCAATCCAGGCAAGCAGCCCTTTGACCATGACACCCCTCTTGTTCATCGGTACCCTTTTTCCAATTGCATGATGATGCAACATGACGGTGGTAAACTTGTTCTGAACCACCACATGATGCATACCCCCTACTCATAACTCTACCTTGTGCATAATGCAAGAGATTAGCTGTTGATGCATAATGTTGCATGTGTATCATGAACTCTTCGTGGTTACATTCTTTCGAAAACCCCATCGGGTGCCCCTAATGCCCGTGGGTGATGTTGAAATTAAGGTCACCACTTGAGGAAGAAGTGGTGTACCAAAGAGAGCTTTTGGTGTGTGTGCGTGTAAAATGACGGATTAGATTTATGTGTGATTACCGTCCCAACCAAACATGTGCAACCACTCTACCCCTTTATGGGACGGGGCATTATTGATTACTTAGGATGATATTAGCCTGGTGCCCACATCACTAGTGACGGGGGTGACTTGAGGTCACTCTCGGGACGGGGTCGTGCTTGGATAGGCGGCCATGACTGTTTATATAGGGCACCAGACACACTGTTGGTCCCTTCATGTATGCGTGATGATGTAAAAAGGGAAAAGTCCCACGATCTTTTATTTGTACACGAGGGCTGTGCACCAACGAGTGGACCCAATGTTAGTATCGTTTGGGGAAAGCTAATGATCGGGTGCTTCCCCCGAGTACTTGAGGTATTGCGGGATCATGGATGAGAAGAAAGCTTCCCGGATCTTGTGGGTAAAGTGCGCAACCTCTGCAGAGTGTAAAACTATTCGAATAGCCGTGTCCACGGTCATGGACAGTTGGGAGGTGCTACCTAAACTATGTCCATAATTTTACAAATCTTGGTGAATATATGTGTGTGTATTGAGTCAAAGTGGTGACTTGACGTGTTGAAAGAGCCAGTAATGATTTGAATTCTCGTTATGTTGATATCTGTAACCTATCCTCGAGGTTACCCAAGTACATTGATGCATATCTCATAGAATGGTAGAACAACTTATCTTGCTTGAAGCAAGGTTGCTTAATTGTTGTACAACTTTCATTGTTACCTTGAACCAAATCATGGGTTGCTTGCGAGTATATTCAAAGTACTCATTGGCTTGCCACTGGTTATTTAATTGGCCAGGCATGGAGGAGCAGGAATTTGAAGAAGAATTCTATGGAGACGAACATGCGAACTAGGACGCTTTCCTAGTCAGAATGCATGTAGGGTTAAGGCAGATGGCATGGGTTCTACTTATCTTCGAAGACTTTCGCTATTCGAGTTTATTTGCTGTTCAACCCTTGAGGCTTTATCTATGTAATACTTGACCATAACGGTCATAATTTGTGTAAGACGGTATGTATGGATGTAAGACTCTTGTTATTTAGCTTCTGTGTGTTCAGTGAGCATTGATCTCTGGGATCACTGTACACGTGCATTCGGTGATCTCGAATCATAAGTCGGGGTCCCCACATAAGCTTTATGTTCACATACAACAGGTGTAAGCCAGTTTTGCACACGCGGAATACTCGGGTTAAACTTGATGAGCCTAGCATATGCAGATATGGCCTCGGAACACTGGAGACCGAATGGTCGAGCGTGAATCATATAGTAGATATGATCAACATAAGATGTTCACCATTGAAAACTACTCCATCTCACGTGATGATCGGACATGGTTTAGTTGATTTGGATCACGTGATCATTTAGATGACTAGAGGGATGTCTATAAGTGGGAGTTCTTTAAGTAATATGAATAATTGAACTTTAATTTATCATGAACTTAGTCTTGATAGTTTTTGCATATCTATGTTGTTGTAGATCAATGGCCCGTGCTACCGTTCCTTGAATTTTAATGCATTCCTAGAGAAAGCTAAGTTGAAATATGATGGTAGCAATTACACGGACTAGGTCCGTAACTTGAGGATTATCCTCATTGTTGCACAGAAGAATTATGTCCTTGAAGCACCGCTAGGTGACAAGCCCCGTCCCGCTAATGTAGACGCTTTGAATGTCTGGCAGACGCGGTCTGATGACTACATGATAGTTCAGTGTGCCATGCTTTACGACTTAGAACCGGGACTTCAACGACGTTTTGAACGTCATGGAGCATATGAGATGTTCCAGGAGTTGAAGTTAATATTTTAAGCAAATGCCCGGATTGAGAAATATGAGATTTCCAATAAGTTCTATAGCTGCAAGATGGAGGAGAATAGTTCTATCAGTGAACACTTGCTCAGAATGTCTGGGTACTACAATCATATGACTCAACTTGGTTGCAAAGTTGACGAGGATAGTGTTATTGATAGAGTTCTTCAATCACTGCCACCAAGCTATAAAGGCTTCGTGATGAACTATAATATGCAAGGGATGCAAAAGACATTTCTCGAGCTCTTCGCTATGCTCAAGGCTGCGGAGGTAGAAATCAAAAAGGAGCATCAAGTGTTTATGGTTAACAATACCACTAGTTTCAAGAAAAAGGGCAAGGGAAAGAAGGGGAACTTCAAGAAGAATAGCAAGACAGTTGCTACTCCCGCGAAGAAACCGAAGTCTGGAGCCAAGCCTGAAACTGGGTGCTTATACTACAAAGGGACTAGACACTAGAAGCAGAACTGCCCCAAGTGTTTGGCGGATAAGAAGGATGGCAAGGTGAACAAAGGTATATGTGATATACATGTTATTGATGTGTACCTTACTAATACTCGTAGTAGTACTTGGGTATTTGATACCAGTTCAGTTGCTAATATTTGTAACTCGAAACAGGGAGTACGGATTAAATAAAGATTGGCTAAGGACGAGGTGACGATGCGCGTGGGAAATGGTTCCAAAGTCGATGTGATCGCCGTCGGCACGCTACCTCCACATCTACCTTCGGGATTAGTTTTAGACCTAAATAATTGTTATTTGGTGCCAGTGTTAAGCATGAAAATAATATCTAGATCTTGTTTGTTGTGAGACGGTTATTCAATTAAATCTGAGAATAATGGTTGTTCTATTTTTACGAATAATATATTTTATCATCATGCACCCTTAAAAAGTGGTCTATTCTTGTTGGACCTCGATTGTAGTGATACACATATTCATAATATTGAAGCCAAAAGATGCAAGGTTAATAATGGTAGTGCAACTTATTTGTGGCAGTGCCATTTATGTCATATTGGTGTAAAGCGCATGAAGAAACTCCATAGTGATGGACTTTTGGAATCACTTGATTATGAATCACTTGGTGCTTGCGAACCATGCCTCATGGGCAAGATGACTAAAACTCCGTTCTCCGGAACAATGGAGCGAGCAACATATTTGTTGGAAATCATACATATTGATGTATGTGGACCGATGTGTATTGAAGCTCGCAACGGGTATCGTTATTTTCTGACCTTCACTCATGATTTGAGCAGATATGGGTATATCTACTTGATGAAACACAAGTCTGAAACATTTGAAAAGTTAAAAGAATTTCAGAGTGAAGTAGAGAATGATCGTAACAAGAAAATAAAGTTTCTACGACCTGATCATGGAGGAGAATATTTGAGTTACGACTTTGGTCTTCATTTGAAACAATGTGGAATAGTTTCACAACTCACGCCACCCGGAACACCACGGCGTAATGGAGTGTCCGAACGTCGTAACCGTACTTTATTAGATATGGTGCGGTCTATGATGTCTCTTACTGATTTACCACTATCGTTTTGGGGTTATGCTTTAGAGACAGCTGCATTCACATTAAATAGGGCACCATCTAAATCCATTGAGACGATGCCTTATGAATCTGTGGTTTGGCAAGAAACCAAAGTTGTCGTTTCTTAAAGTTTGGGGCTGCGATGCTTATGTGAAAAAGCTTCAACCTGATAAGCTCGAACCCAAGTTGGAGAAATGTGTCTTCATAGGATACCCAAAAGAGACTGTTGGGTACACCTTCTATCACATATCTGAAGGCAAGATATTCGTTGCTAAGAATGGATCCTTTCTAGAGAAGGAGTTTCTCTCGAAAGAAGTGAGTGGGAGGAAAGTGGAACTTGATGAGGTAGTTGTAACTTCCCCCGAATTGAAAGTAGTGCATCACATAAACTAGTTCCAGTGATTCCTACACCAATTAGTGAGGAAGCTAATGATTATGATCATGAAACTTCAGATCAAGTTTCTGCTGAACTTCATAGATCAACCAGAGTACGTTCCACACCAGAGTGGTATGGCAACCCAGTTCCGGAAGTCATGTTACTAGACCATGATGAACCTACGAACTATGAGGAAGCGATGATGAGCCTAGATTCCGCAAAATGGCTTGACGCCATGAAATCTGAGATGGGATCCATGTATGAGAACAAAGTGTGGACTTTGGTTGACCTGCCCAATGATCGGCAAGCCATCGAAAATAAATGGATCTTCAAGAAGAAGACCGACGCTGACAGTAATATTACTGTTTACAAAGCTCGATTTGTTGCGAAGGTTTTCGACAAGTTCAAGGAGTTGACTTCGGTGAGACTTTCTCACCCGTAGCGATGCTTAAGTCTATCCGAATCATGTTAGCAATTGCCGCATTTTATGAGTATGAAATCTGGCAAATGGATGTCAAAACTGCATTCCTGAATGGATATCTCAAAGAAGAGTTGTATATGATGCAACCAAAAGGTTTTGTCGATCCTAAAGGTGCTAACAAAGTGTGCAAGCTCCAGTGATCCATCTATGGACTGGTGCAAGCATCTCGGAGTTGGAATATACGCTTTGATGAGGTGATCAAAGCATATGGTTTTATACAGACTTTTGGAGAAGCCTGTATTTACAAGAAAGTGAGTGGGAGATATGTAGCATTTCTAATATTATATGTGGATGACATATTGTTGATTGGAAATGATATAGAATTTCTGGATAGCATAAAAGGATACTTGAATAAGAATTTTTCAATGAAAGAACTCGGTGAAGCTGCTTACATTTTAGGCATCAAGATCTATAGAGATAGATCAAGATGCTTAATTGGACTTTCACAAAGCACATACCTTGATAAAGTTTTGAAGAAGTTCAAAATGGATCAGTCAAAGAAAGGGTTCTTGCCTGTGTTACAAGGTGTCAAGTTGAGTAAGACTCAATGCCCGACCACTGTAGAAGATAGAGAGAAAATGAAAGTCATTCCCTATGCCTCAGCCATAGGATCTATCATGTATGCAATGCTGTGTACCAGCCCTGATGTGTGCCTTGCTATAAGTCTAGCAGGGAGGTACCAAAGTAATCCATGAGTAGATCACTAGACAGCGGTCAAGAACATCCTGAAGTACCTGAAAAGGACAAAGGATATGTTTCTCGTATATGGAGGTGACAAAGAGCTCGTCGTAAACGGTTACGTCGATTCAAGCTTTGACACTGATCCGGATGACTCTAAGTCACAAACCGGATATGTATTTTTATTAAACGATGGAGCTGTTAGTTGGTGCAGTTCCAAGCAGAGCGTCATGGCGGGATCTACGTGTGAAGCGGAATATATAGCTGCTTCGGAAGCAGCAAATGAAGGAGTCTGGATGAAGGAGTTCATATCCGATCTAGGTGTAATACCTAGTGCATCGGGTCCAATGAAAATCTTTTGTGACAACACCGGAGCAATAGCCTTGGCGAAGGAATCCAGGTTTTACAAGAGAAGAAAGCACATCAAAAGACGCTTCAATTCCATCCGCAATCTAGTCAAGGAGGGAGACATGGAGATTTGCAAGATACATATGGATTTGAATGTTGCAGACCCGTTGACTAAGCCTCTTCCACGGGGAAAACGTGATCAGCACCAAGACTCCATGGGTGTTAGGATCATTACTTTGTAATCTAGATTATTGACTCTAGTTCAAGGGGGAGACTGAAGGAAATATGCCCTAGAGGCAATAATAAAGATGTTATTTCTTTTTCCTTATATCATGATAAATTTCTTTTATTCATGCTAGAATTGTATTAACCGAAAACTTAGTACATGTGTGAATACATAGACAAAACAGTATGTCCCTAGTATGCCTCTACTAGACAAGCTCGTTGATCAAAGATGGTTATGTTTCCTAACCATAGACATGAGTTGTCATTTGATCAACCGGATCACATCATTAGGAGAATGATGTGATGGAAAAGACCCATCAGTTAGCTTAGCACTATGATCATTTAGTTTTACTGTTATTGCTTTCTTCATGACTTATACATGTTCCTATGACTATGAGATTATGCCACTCCCGTATACCGGAGGAACACCTTGTGTGCTATCAAACGTCACAACGTAACTGGGTGATTATAAAGATGCTCTACAGGTGTCTCCGAAGGTGTTCGTGGTGTTGGCATAGATCAAGAATAGGATTTGTCACTCCGAGTGTCGGAGAGGTATCTTTGGGCCCTCTCGGTAATGCACATCATAATAAGCCCTGCAAGCAAATGACTAATGAGTTAGTCACGGGATGATGTATTACGGAACGAGTAAAGAGACTTGCCGGTAACGAGATTGAACTACGTATTGAGATATCGACCATCGAATCTGGGGCAAGTAACATACCGATGACAAAGGGAACAACGTATGTTGTTATGAGGTTTGACCGATAAAGATCTTCGTAGAATATGTAGGAGCCAGTATGAGCATCCAGGTTCCGCTATTGGTTATTGACCGGAGATAAGTCTCGGTCATGTCTACATGGTTCTCGAACCCGTAGGGTCCGCACGCTTAACATTTGATGACGACCGGTATAATGAGTTTATGAGTTTTGATGCACCAAAGGTAGTTCGGAGTCCCGGATGAGATCACGGACATGACGAGGAGTCTCAGAATGTCCGAGACATAAATATTGATATATTGGACGACTATATTCGGACACCGGAAGTGTTCCGTAAAAGTTTCGGATTTAACCGGAGTGCCGG
>LR738710.1:351547396-351606758 GCA_902687465.1 Secale cereale
GGGGGGGAGTTACCGGACCCCCCCGGGGTAATATTGGGCCCTAGTGGGCTTTAGGGGAGAGGGGGGCGCAGCCCCTCTTTCCCTCTCCCTCTCCTTCCTTCCCCCTCTCTCCTTATTGGTGGACTCCTACTAGGAATAGGATTGGAATCCTATTCCTAGTAGGATTGCCTCTCTTGGCGCGCCATAGAGGGCTGGCCGGCCTCCCCCCTTGCTCCTTTATATATGGGGGCAGGGGGGGCACCCAAAGACACATAAGTTGATCTGTTGATCTCTCCCAACCGTGTGCGGTGCTCCCTTCCACAGAAACACACCTCTGTCATATCATTGCAGCGCTTAGGCGAAGCCCTGCGACGGTAGCTTTATCATCTCCGTTACCACGCCGTCGTGCTGACGAAACTCTCCCGCGAGGTTCTACTGGATCAAGAGCTCGTGGGACGTCATCAAGCTGAACGTGTGCTGAACGCAGAGGCTCCGTACGTTCGGTGCTTGATCGGTTGGATCGCGAAGAAAGTTCGACTACATCAACCGCGTCACTAGACGCTTCCGCTCCCGGTCTACGAGGGTACGTGGACACACTCTCCCCTCTCATTTCTATGCATCTAGTAGATAGATCTTGCGTGATCGTAGGAATTTTTTTGAAATACTATGTTCCCCAACAGGGCATGCAAGCCGCGTCCAATCGTGTGTGGCTATGGTAGAAACTTGATGGTCACCGCAGTTCAGTTGGCCTGCATGTCATGCACACGAAGGCATAGGAGCGATGGGGCCGAGAGGGGTGATGCGCATGTTGGGGGACGTGGTAACGTGGGTTGGAGCAGCGTTTTGGGAATCGTGTGTGGTAGTGGTGAAACGTGGTGGTCACCATGGTTCAACTTCCATGGACAAGCTGTCATGTCTACAGATACTTGCATTGCATACCACTCACTTCAAGGAGTAGTAGTAGAGAAACTAGGCGGATAAATAGTTCATTATAGTCAAGCGTACCATATAAATGTACACAGAGTGCACATCAGCGAAATAGTTCATCTATATCAATGTACACAGAGAGGAAATATAATTTTTACAAGAGAGGAAAGAGTTCATCTATATCAACTTCTTCTTCTTCTTCTTCTTCTTCTTCTTCTTCTTCTTCTTCTTCTTCTTCTTCTTCTTCTTCTTCTTCTTCTTCTTCTTCTTCTTCTTCTTCTTCATATTTTATCCGCTCGTAGGTCAAGGGATAATTCTCCCATCCAGACAATCTTAATCCCCGCATCGCGTCACCCTTCTCAAGATTTGTTCTGCGCACAGAATTTGCTACATTGAACAGGGATGGTATTTTTCTTATCACAACCTTCTAAGGAATTTTGGTTTGTAGGTCAGCGATGTTTTTCAAGTCAAGGTTTTATGGTGCTAGCTTCTCTTTGTCCCCTTCGATGGCTGCCCCACAGAAGTATATGTCCTCCCAAGACATGAAATCATGGAGCTCATTTGGTATGGAGGGTGCAGGTATGACGTGATACACCAAAACTTCATCTTCGAGGCACAACTGAAGGACGACGGGGCATTGGATCTTCCCAGTGGCACGCTCCGTGTACTCTGCGACAAGACCGACGACCTTCATCTCCACCTTTTGGAGAGAGTTGGATAGATTATTGATCCACTCCCAAAAAACCCTTGGGTGGTCGGTGACAGTGGCAACTATGCCCAACGATCCTTCGACGAGGACATGTTTGATGCTAAAAACCTGCATAGGGATCTCTTTCGCCATTTAGAACCGCTGGACCGGAGGGCCATGGTTTCTAGAATTAGGTTTAAGATGGCTAGTCTAACTGAAGAAGATGGTTATTTAAAGGGGCTTTGGAATTACTCAAGGAGGATGATTTAAAGGGGCTTCGGAATTACTCAAGGAGGATGTAAATCCAGTGGGCTTTGAATCCAAATGAAGGAGAAGTGAAGTTGTAGAGGAAAAACGGTTCCCGATGGAGAAGTAAATGGGAGAAGTGGCACGTAGGCAGTTGATTAGATGGCTAGGTAGACCAACCTGCAAACCGAAAAGGCCATGCGGGTATCGTACTGAGGAGTGGTCCATGTCTGTGTACGTGCCCATCCTTAGATCGCTACATCTGCCACTTGTTAGTTGAGGTCACTCTTTGGAATCACCATGGCGAAACATTTTGTGATTCCTTTTTATATGTGCACCCCTCCTGACAGGTGGGACCTACGCAAAACTAACTTAGGTGGACGAACAAATATCCAAACATATCCATCTCTTTGCACACAAAAAAATGTGTCGTAGCTGGTTTGGATTGATATTGGCGCGTGCCAGCGAGACAAAACCTTTTCTGGTGAAGGAATGTGCGTTTATCCTAAAAAAGAAGAAGAAGAAAGCCCTTCTTCGCGCTTCCGCATGCATGAGAATTTGCTTCTGCTTGCAATATGGATGTTACCTGGAGGAGGAAGTGAACCTAGAGACATACAATACTACTCCGTATGTTACTACTAGTTGTAGTACTACTGAGGTACATTTGATGGTCAAAATATTATTTATCCGGTCCTCACAGTGAAGTGACAAGACCCTACGCCCGAGGTGACACTAGTCCAGGCAGCGTGTTCGGGTTACCATAGTCAGCCTCACCTTCTGCACTGTGCAGTCACTGTCCCCGCCGATGTGTAGCATGCATTGCCTCGTCTCCCTCTCACCTAGCACCACTCCATCTCCATCTCCATCTCGCCGGAGATCCTGAGGTCACTCATCATCATCTCACTGTGCCCTCACGTACCTTCACCTCGCTCGCCCCCCCAGTACCAATATTCCTTCGCTAGCCGCTCCAGCACCGAGAGCCTTCTCCCCCGTAAATCGAGCCCCCAAAAACCCCACCTTACAAACTCCACCATGGCCGAACGTGAACCGCGCAACATATGAGCCGCGATTGGAGAAATCTCCCAAGTGACATCCTTGACCTCTGTTGTTCGTGTATGGATATGTTGAGCGCCGTGCGGCTGGCTGCATGCCGAGGGACATGCACGCTACCATCATCGAGGCGAGGCCTCGGCTTTTGAAGACACCCTGCTTGTTGTTATCTCGTCTACCAAGATTTTCTCACCATGATAAGGAGGCGTAAATGATGCCCCTCAACTTCAATCTAACATCCATTAGCCGAAACTTTTTTGTAGGTATGTATTCGGTCGTCGTACATCATTTCCCTCGACTTCGATCCGATTACCATCGCCCGAAACTTCATGGCAGGTATGTACTGGGTCGGCATGAACTCCCACTGGATGGCCGTCGTCAGAGAAGACGGGAAAAATTTGGTGCTCGTGAACTTCCAGACCTCCCATGAGATCATCCTTCCTCCGTTGGAGTATGTAGGGTTTTATCGTAGTGGTCCAAGTCATCTAGATTACCACTTCAGTTGGACGGACCTTGTTTTGCAGAAGATTGTAATCTGCCAAGTGCCCACACGATATGCGGATTTTGCAGACTTCAAGCTAATTTCCTTGTTCGACTGCGGACTCACCTATCTTTTTGCCGATGCCTTCTTTAGCCGGAGACGACTCATCTCGTAGTGTATCGTCAAAGCTGATACACACTTCTATGATGCTATCGAACACAATGGCATCATCTACACGATCAACAAAGTAGATGACACCACGTATTGCTGGGTCGACACGTGTAAGTTGTTTTCGAAAGATTTTAATGATAACGCCATGACACTGCTTGAACTTTTTGTGATGATTGGCATATCCTGTTTGAGCAGAATTTGAGTAGAACTATGGCAATGTATTAGAGACGTTGTAAATTACCTATATTTGGAATGAGTTAATTCGTGCGATTTTGACCATGTCATTACAACCAATTTTTACCCTTGAATAATCAAACGGTTAGGAAGATATGGATATTCTCCTTACTTTATAGTAATCTACACACTACTAAATACGAGTGTGTACCAATAGCCATGTTAGTTTCCTCATTTTCATGATGTAGAAACATGCATCAAATTGTTGGTTTCATCTAACCATACATTAGGGAAGTAAATGTGCATATGGAGAACTCTATATTTGGAAGTAGTGAAATCCTGTAATGCTTACCATGTGTACATACCTATATTCGCCATTCATCAATAAATAGCTAGAATAATATCCTCACAAGAATTTTACCCACGGAACATGAGTATATAAGAATTCATGCTCTATTAGTTTCCTCGAAGAATTTGTTTGTGAGGATAGAACATGATTACATAACATGCATGACATGGTAGTTTCGTGTGAAGAGTCGATTATGAGACAACATGAGTATAACCATGCATGGCACTTCTATATTTGCGAACCCAATATACATTTTCCTGTATTTTCCTCTCAGTTCCCATAGGGACTGATCAATGTCGTTTCTTGCATTATCCTACTCATAATCTGAACAATGATGATCTTACATTAACAATGTATGTCCTTTTTGATATGATGTAGTGTCCCTACAGTTACTGACCTTTTTAATCACACCACCTTTGCCAAAAGCAGGGAAGCACTACAGGTTCCTCGCTCGATCAGACGACAACAAAAGACTAATGATCATTCGCACACATGAGACAGAAGAGTTATATTGCGAAAGCTCAAGTGTGTACAAGCACCGTGAAATACGTGAGTATCCGGACAGTGGTTGTTACGTGTATGAGCAGGATAGAAGCTTGTTGGGGCCTTCAGGATTTTTTTTCAATTCTTTTAGGATGACCTTCAGGATACAAATGTTCCTGAGTCATTTTACCACCTCTAGCCATAACTCTAACAACACGATCATTCATCTTATTGTTCATTTCATTAATCAAATCATTTTGTGCTTTAAGAAATTGTTCTACTTGAGTTTTAATCACGGAAGCATGTTTACTAACAATCTTAAGATCATTAACAGTTCTAGACATATAGTCACTTAACTGTTCAATCATATAAGCATTTCATTTTCGTTGTCTACTACATATGCATTGAAGTTTTCTTGTTTAATAATAAAGTTATCAAATTCATCCATGCATTAACTAGCAGATTTAGTATGAGGAATATCACCTTCATCAAATCTATAGAGATAATTTACCTCTACTACCTGTGTCAGGGTGTTGAGACCATGTATTTCTTTGATAGTTGGTAAATTATTAACATCTTCAACTTTAATACCTTTTTCTTTGATTCACTTATTTGCCTCTTGCATAACTTTAGGACTTAAAAATAGAATTCCTCTCTTCTTCGGAATTTTCTTAGGAGGTTCAGGAAGAGTACATTCATTGTCATTTCTCAATATATTATACAATATCTCTTCATCTTGTCCAACAGTTCTTTCCCTGAAAATATAACCAACACAACTATGTAGGTGGTCCCTAGAAGCATCGATTAGTACATTATAAAAGATATCAAGTATTTAATTTTTCTTGAGACGATGATTAGGCAAAGCATTAAGTAATTGGAGAAGCCTCACCCAAGCTTGTGGGAGACTATCTTCTTTAGTTTGCACAAAGTTAAATATTTTCTGGAGAGCAACTTGTTTCTTATGAGCAGGAAAATATTTTTCAGAGAAGTAGTAAATCATATACTAGGGACTACGCACACATCCAGGAGCGAGAGAATTAAACCATATCTTAGCATCACCCTTTAACGAGAAAGAAAACAACTTAAGAATACAGTAGTAGCAAAATTTTCCTCTTGAGCAAATAGGGTGGCTATATCATTCCGTTTAGTAAGATGTGCCACAACAATTTCAGTTTCATAACCATGGAAATGATCATATTAAACCAAAGTAATTAACTCATGATCGACAGAGAACTCATAATCCTTATCAGTAACATGGATAGGTGAAGTAGCAAACTCGGTGTTATAATTCATACTAGCATTCAAAGATTTTTCCTTCCATTTGCATAACAATTTCTTCAGATCATCTCTATCCTTACAAGCAAGAATGTCTTTAGCTACCTCTCCCTCCACAACATAACCTTCAGGTATATTAGGTAATTCATATCTAGGAGTGCTAGGTCTAATACGTGTTTCATAATTTTCAGTTTCAAGGACATCATTCAGCAATTTAATCAGTTTCAGCGGTCTCAATATTTTTAACTATAGAAAGTTATTCACCAAGAAATTAACCTTGTGGCTCATCATCATTAAACAAAGTACTAACATCATTATAAGTATCATTCATAGCAGAAGTAACATCATCAATTACTTGCGACATATCAAGATTAATAGCAGGCGGTGGTGTTGCAAGATCACTTAAATCAGAAGGCGGATGAAGTGCATAGTGTGATGGCAGTTCTTTACCTCCCCTCGTCTTAGAGGGAACTATCCCAGTTCTATTATGCTTTAGATTCCTCATAGTGATCAATAGATGTAAATCACAAGTGACTCAGCAAATATAGCTATGCTCGCCGGCAACGGCGCCAGAAAAAGGTCTTGATAACCCACAAGTATAGGGGATCGCAACAGCTTTCGAGGGTAGAGTATTGAACCCAAGTTTATTAATTCGACACAAGGGGAGCCAAAGAATATTCGCAAGTATTAGAAGTTGAGTTGTCAATTCAACACACCTGAAAGAATTAATATCTGCTGCAAAGCATTTAGTAGAAAAGTAGTATGATAGTAACGGCAAGAGTGGCAATAGTAAAATTAGTAGTTTGTAGTGATTGTTACAGCAGCAGCAACAAAAGTAACTTAGCAAAGATTAATATATGATGAACTCGTAGGCAATGTGATGTGGGGCATCCCAAGGTCATCCCCATGGACCTACCATAGTCTCATCAAGTGCCAAGTGGACCTTGACATGTGCTCGTATAAGAGCTCTTGAAGTCGAGGTGACTTCGCTCCTCTCTCAACTCCCTCTCGAATCAACTGAGACATGGCTACTACCCTCATAGTAAACTCCATGCATACTCAGGTACATCGAAGACGGCCATGGGGAAGCTAGGGAGCAAGAAGGATCGAAAGAGGAAGACGAGCGCGAAGACAGAGAAGGAAACGGGCAAGACAACACTTGCCCGGATGATCCGGATGGCCGTCCGAACGTTCCGGCCCCAGCCCGGACGATCCGGACCTCGCCCCGGATGATCCAGGTAATGTGCCCGAAGGCACCCGAAGACTCCTCGCTGAAGCCGGTTCATCCGGACGTGCCTGGACAACCGGACCAGGATCCGTACTTCCGGACCACCCGCTGTAGAGAAGACCCATTTGGATCATTCGGACGCCGCCCCGGATCATGCGGACCACCGAAGCCCAGGTCATCTGGACCAACATCCGGATCATCCGGACAGTGCTTCCCGCATGACTTTTTGGTCGGGGCCCATGTACCCCTTCGTCCCCTTAGCCTATATATATGACTCCTCCACCACTTTTCTAGGGTTAGCACTGGTTTAGCTCATTTGTGAGATAAAGCTTTGCTCATCCTCTTGGTTCTTCTCATTTGAGAGACCACAACCTCTACGGAGAAGATCCCTCAAGTGGATTCAAGACCTCCTCATGGAGAAAAACCCTCAAGACCTCCTCATGGAGAAGAACTCGTTACCTTGTATCGTACTTAGTTGGATTTTGATCATGTATCACCCTTGTGTTTCCGGATCTAGCATATGTGTGACCTAATCTTGTTGATTTGAATGTTCTCCTCTCGTTTCCCTCGCGTTTCCCCTTGTGTTCTTTGCTTTCATCATGGGAATCACCTCCAATCGTGAAAGATCGGCCTATACTCAGGTTAGCCCTGCATCATATGGTCTCATGAGCCTAGGTTCATCACGAATTTGGAGCCCCACACCTTTTTTCTAGCCTAATTTTGTTGTTTTTCATCCAATTTCGAAAATTCCCCACAAAAAGAGCCATACCAAAAAAATGTGATTTGTTTGTTTGATGAAGTTTTGTTGATTTTGATCCGTGGATTAGCTATGTAGCAACTGGATCAACCTCTTCCCCACCGTCTCCGCCGCCAAATCCATCCAAAAATCCATGAAAATTTCTTTTTCCCCAATTTTTTGAGTTCTCCCTAGTTCATCCCGTGCGAGATTAACCTGCCTGGATCATCCGGACGATCTCCCGGATCATCAGGCTGCCCCCCGGATCATTCGACTACCTTTGTCCCAACTACATTTTTGCAGTTTTCCTCAGCCGCCACTGCATACCTACCTACACCACTACCCTCCTACTTCCACTAGACCCACGATATACCGAACCCTACAACCACATACCCGCTATCGACTTTGATATCTTTCTACCTTACACCACTCTTGATTTTGAACATTTGTCTTTATAACTTGAGTGTGGTTTCTCTGTTTCCTCGGGTGTTTAGGCTAACTCGAAATGGTACAACATCGACGAAACCACCTCACATCTTCGACAAGTACGGTAACATCAACGACACTTTGTCTACTCTCTTGCAATTGCATTGTAACCCTCATAGCCCATATTTGCGTACCCTTCCTACCGAGACTAGCCATTTGAGTATTGATGGGCCACACTACTTGTGCACCTTAGTGATAGTTTTAGACAATGCATACTACATCATCATATCTTGGTGTGACACAAGAGTGTTCCGCAAATGCAATTGATGCCTTGGTAAAAGAGTTTTGCATGAGTGACAAACAAAAGAGCTCAGAAGAGCCAAAAAGTTTTAAGCAAAAGACCCTCAAAAAAGCTTATAAGCAAAGAACCAACATCGTGCTTCAAAATAGATCATATGGCATAGCAACACATCATCTTGTGCTAAAGCATCAAAACATCATACACTTATAGCATACTTGTGATAGAAGTCGTTACGTTTTGTCTCTTATAGGTTGTGCACAAGTGTGTATCCGCCTATTGAGCAATCGGTTAGCGTCTCTCTAGTGTTGTGCGACAAGAGAATTTTCCATGGACACCACTGTCGGATTTCGGGTTCCGCAAACCCTTGAGAGGTTCAAAGTCTGGGGTGCGCACAAAGAACACTCTGTCCCCAGCGCGCTCGCCCTACGATTCCACGGCCTAGCTCGAGAAACTCAAAGAACAAGGGACACATAGGATTATACTGGTTCGGGCCACCTTGCGGTGTAATACCCTACTCCAGTGTGTGTGGTGGATTGCCTTGTACGGCTGAGGATGAACTAGCACAATGGATAAACAGCCTTCGGAGGAGAGGTGTTCTTGGGCTCGGATGAGCTTGTGGTGTCTTAGGTCAGATCCGATGATCCCATCCCCTCTCTATGGTGGTGGAAAGGTCCTATTTATAGTGGCCTTGGTCCTCCTCCCAAATATCGTAGGGAAGGGATCCCATAACGACAAAATTTGAAGGGGAACAACTAGTACGAGTTATCCTGACAAAAGTGGTCTTCACCTGCCAAAGGCTCTGGTGGTGATGCCACGCAGGGTTCCACGATGACCTACATTCTGCCGCCCTGATGGTCCTTGGTCTTGTTGCACCGATATGGAAACCTTTGCCTGAACCCTCGGGACTCTGAGCATGCGCCTGCTCTGATAGCACCAAAGGGGAAACTAGCACACTGCGCCTGCTGGCTCCCGCCTTGCCTTGGATGTCATGGTTCACGTCACGTGAACCTCGTGAGGTGCACCGTGCATAGATATCTCCACTCCTCGGGAGCCATCCTAGAGAGAGACTGCCCCCGGTGAGATCTTGTTGTCGCCCACCTCGCGAGGCTTGGCCCCTCGCGAGGGTATTGAGTTGCGGTTGCTGAAGCTGGGCCGTGCCAGGCAGCTGATGGAGTCAGGTCAGGGGCTGCAGGCAGGCTAGCCTGGGTACCCCCATTCCCAGGACGCCGATAGTAGCCCTCGGGCCCAAGGCGCACTCGGACTTGGCTTCAAGGCAAAGCCAAAGGGGGAAGGGTGAAGCGCCGCGGGCCCCAACTGCTTGCAGCCTTGGTTGACGCATGGCGACTTGATTGGACGTTGGCGTCTCCACTTCCCCATGCTGCCTTGGCAACTTACCGATTTGACGAGACCCTACTGCATGCATAGAAAAACTATCATTACATGAGATCGTGGAGGCCGGCGGTTGGCCTCCTCTAGGCTATAAATGGGGAGGGGGTGAAGCCCCCGTTGCTCATCTCCTGCTTGTCACCCTCCTCCTCTTCTTCCTCCTTGCCGCTCCATTTTACCGTGACAACCATGGCGCCGATAAGGAGATTCTCTGCTGCTGAAAAATGAAAGACTCCCCGTGAGGAGCGGGAACCACTTCCACCAAAGAAGAGGTTCAGCTACCCCGAGGCGCTGGCGAGAGGCGGGAGGTGACAAGGCCTTGGTGCGAGTGGCCTCCTCCTGGCTACCCGGTGCCCTTGTACGCCTAGGGGCAAGGGGTCGCGCCCCGCGCCGCTTGCGACATGGCGAGGTCGTCCTGCTCGGGCTGCTATGGCCGCCGGCCCCCAAACTCACGCCGAGAGCTTGTCGCGCGAGTTCGTGGTGTTGAAAGCGATGCCACCATCTTCTTGGATCCAGCTCCCGAGGTTCTTCACCAAGTTGATGCCGGTGAGGGGTCCTGCCAAGCTGTGGTTACAGAACGCCGGGTGCTGCAGCAAGGCTTTGGAGGCGGAGGTTGAGGTCGTCCCCCCGGCTGGTGTCTTCATGACCCGAGGACGGGGCGAAGTCCCCCACGTGTTCCGTCCTGATGGAGCCTCCATCATCCACTTCGAGTTTGACAACGCCTCCACGTTGTTCTTCAAGGTTTTTGACGAGGAAGGACGCCGCCAGCTGTGCTGCCCCGGTGGATGCCGCCAAGGTGGCATAGCGACGGGCAGCGTGCCTCCTCTCGGTTCCGCCGTCAGCTCTCCTAGAAGCAGCGATGGCCCTTGGGAGTCCAACAACTCTCCCGAGCCTGACGAGTCTCCGGAGACGAGCGACGACAGCTACGCGCCTCCAAGCTCACACCGCGCCCGGAGCGCAGCAACTACACGAGCTCGTCGTCGATGGTGACCTGAGCAGGCTTGGAGACGACCTCTCGTGGCCCACTGTTTATGATGGCGTCAGCGGTGGGAGCCGTAGTTAGGGTCTCCTGGAATCTCCTTCTTTTGCTGCCTGCGGGGAATCAAAGCGAATCCCATGGGGGTGTGTAAAGAACCTGTAATGCTTTTGCTCCGATGCCTATTATTCTTGCTATGAAACCGTATTTGCATGTCTTGCTTCAGTAGTGTCCCTCCTTTTTATCCTTTCAGTAGCTTTGTGCTCTACGCTAGCAGGTCCCAGTCCCAATGCAAGCTTCAACTTTCGCTGGTATGCCAGGTCGTGATGCCATGGTCAAGGCCAGGAGGTGATCGGCTCGGGGTCCGGTAAGAGCTCCTGAGGCAAGATGCTCAAGAGGTCCCCCTTGGCATGCAAGCAGCTTCCGGAGGCTAAAAAGGGAGGCGACATTGTCGGAGGAGGACTACGGAAACCAAACTTGTAGGGTAGTGGTGTCGTGCCGATTTGGATGCGTGACTTATCTTGATAGTCCTGAGGCAGTTCTCCACACGGTGCACCTGATCTGCTCCTTCGGCAGCGCGGATGAGCTTTCGCGATTCCCTTCCCGCTTGCTTTAGCGTTATGTGTCGGTAGAGCCCGGCCCCACGCATACCTCAGCCGCCGCTGGCTCGTCTGGATCACCAAGACAAGACCAGGGGGTGAGGTGCTACGTGACCAGTTAGGCTCCTGAGTCGCGATGCTCAGGACTCCCCCTTGACGTGTGAACAACCCTCAACAAGGAAATGCTGGACTAGGCCTTGGTGTTCTACGTCAGCAGGGCCCGACCCCGCGCATACCTCAGCCACCGCTGGCTCGTCCGGATCGCCAGGATGAGACTAGGGAGTGAGGGGCTACGTGGCCAGTTAGGCCCCTGAGACGCGATTCTCAGGGGTACCCCTTGACGTATGAACAGACCATAGGACTTCGAGCCGGCCTCCCCTTCTCCCGCTCTTGCAGGTGCTCTGCGTCCTCGGGTCCCGACCCTGGAGCGGAGCTCAGCCGCCGCTGGTATGCCAGGTCGCGATGCCGTGGTCAAGGCCAGGGGGTGAGAGCTGGAGAGTCAGTAGGAGCCCCTGAGACGCATTGCTCAAAAGCCCCCCCTTTAACGCGCAAGTGAATTACGTGAGAAGGAGAAACCAGCAAGGCCGCATGTCGTTGGGCTCCTGAGATTCCTGTAGGTTAGTCCAACGCAACAGGACAGCTTACGATCTCGCCTACGGCTGGGCCACTGATCTTTCCGCAGGAAGATAAAGGCATTGAGGACCTGGTGAGGAGACGTGCGCGAGGCAGGCCACGAGTCAGAGCTTGATCCCTCGGATTTTGTCAGTGTTGCAGGGACGGACCTGAGCACAAGTGTCGTGCCAACATGTGTAGCCCCTGTTGCGGGATGAGCAGGAGTCCGTTCGGTCAGCGAGGGAGGCCAAAAGAGGTGGTGAGCGAGCAGGAGATGAACATATGGTAATCCATAAGAGGAAACGAGCTAATCCAGGTGATGCAAAATGCGCTATAGGCTACAGGGACGGACCCATGCGGCCTGGGGATGATGCAGCCCGAGGGGCGCCCCCAACAGAGTAAGCTAAGGATGCAAAAAAAGGATACACGTCGCAGGAGCAAGCCTGTGCGACTTGGGGATTATACAGCCCGAGGGGCACCCCCAACTGAACAAACTGAAACAAAGTCACCTTGCACCGATGCTGGAGTGATGTTGGTCTAGCTGAAGATGCTCGTTGTAGATGTCGTTCCTCATGAGCCGCCCAACTCCCGGGTCTCGCAAGGCTCCTGAGTTTCCGATGGCTCGCGAGCTGCCAGGACTTATCACATGTGGCACTGGTGCAGGGCCGCCTGGTTCGGCAAGCAGAAGGGCATACGAACGTAGCTGTGAGGAGGACGCTCGCACCGGCCCACCTGCAAGTCTTGGATGGTGTGGTTGATGAACTCCTGAGCGCTTGGCGCCTCGTGCCTTGAGCTCTCTTGAGGGAAACATGTGTCAAAGCACGCCTCCACATGGTGCCCGAGTGCCTCCGTCGAGACATTGGCTAGGTCGGAGGTCCTCCAGAGGAGAGCCCCTGAGCCCGGCCTGAGGGGGGCGCCGGGCACGCCTTCCTATGCGAGGGAGGGAGGCGCCCCGTCCATTAGCATGGATCCTAAGGCACGGCCGCCTGGTGCTGCATCTTCATGAGGCTCCAGGGCGAGCAGCAGCTTCTTCTTCTTCGGGATAGCTTCTCGGGGGTAGATAGTATCTTCGTTGTCCGGGTCTTCGACTACCGCAGCCTGGTAGGTGCGCTCGAGGGAGCAGAATGCGTCCTTTTCTTCGCAAGCGATGGTGATGATGTCCCGGCTCCCTGGCATCTTGAGGACATTGTAGCCATGGTGAGTCACGACCATGAACTTGGCGAGGGCTGGATACCCAAGGATGGCGTTGTACGGGAGGCGGATGTGAGCGACGTCGAAGTCGATGAGCTCGGTGTGGTAGTTGTCGCGGGTGCCAAATGTAACGAGGAGCTGGATCTGTCCGATTGGGGTGGTGGTGCCATCGGTCCCTCCTGAGAAAGGCCTGGTGGGTTTGAGCTAGTCATAAGGCACTTGGAGACGGTCAAACATGTAGACGGAAATAACGTTGAGCCCTACACCGCCATCGATAAGGGTGTTGGTGACTTGGACATTGCTGACGACGGGTGAGCAGAGCATTCAGAGAGCGCCGAAGGTTGCCGCGCACTTGAGCTGGTCAGCGGATAAGAAGGTGATGGCGCACTTGGACAACTTGAGCGGCCGTGTGGCTTCTATCCTGGGAAGAGCTGCGTTTACTTCTCGGGCAAACTGCTTGAAGATACTCTGAGAGGCTGGAGCCTGCGCACCGCCCAAGATGCAAGCGATGGCGCAAGGCTCCTAGAAGCCCCCGACCCCTTCTTTTTGGTCGTCGTTCCTCCTTGGTGGTGGCAGCGGAGGGAGGCCGGCCTTGCCGTGAGGGCGGTCCTCGCGAGGCTTGTCCCGCCCCTCCAGGCGCCCTCGCGAGGCTGATCGTGCCATCGATCCTCACGAGGCTTATCACGCTACTCCTGTCGGGGGCCGTGGTCGTCCCAACGCCCCCAGTTCGGCTTCCTCCACTTCCATAGCCCCGATCGTTGTGCTCGGGGTATTGGCCGATGCACCCGTCTCGGATTGCCCCGAGCTCCTGGCATTCATTGGTGTTGTGCCTGTGCACGTTGTGGAAGGCGCAGAATGGGCGGCTGCTCTTGGATGACTCTGGGTGGTCGCGGCCACGCTTCTTCTCTGGTTTGGCCGCGAGCACAGCCACCTCCTTGTGCTTCACATCTTTAGCCTTGGCCTTCCTATCTTCAGGGTCAGCAGCATGGAGCTCGACGAGGGAAAGGTGTGCCTCCTCAGCTCTGGCGCACTTGGTCGCGAGGTTTAACAGCTCTAGGGTCGTGCACATATCTTCATGGATGTCGAGCTCCTCCTTGATCTTGACATCACGGACGCCATCGAACAATGCTGAGATGATGGCCTCGTTCGTGACCTTGGGCATCTTGAGGCGGACGCTGTTGAAGCGCTGGATGTACTTCTGCAGGGTTTCCCCTGGTTGTTGCTTGACGTGCCATAGGTTACCTGCGGCAGGCAGGCAGTCACGGGTGCCCTGAAAATTGGCGATGAAATGCTCACGCAACTCACCCCAGGAGGAGGTCGATCCCGCGGGCATGTTTAGGAGCCACGAGCGCGCGCCGTCCTTGAGAGCCATGGGGAACAAGTTCGTCATGATCTTCTCGTCGCCGTTGGACACCTCGATGCTCAGCTCGCAGAGTAGTAGGAACTCAGCAGGGTCAGGGGTGCCATCGTAGCGTGGAGGCATGTCAGGCTTGAATTTCCCGGGCCAGTAGACGTTGCGCAGCTCAGGAGTGAGGGCTTAACAACCTGCTATGGACACCGGAGCCTGCCGTGGAGGCGGATCTTGGTCTTGGTTTCCGCGTGCTGCCACTTCAGGGGGCGCACGGTCTCGACGCGGCGGTGGGGGAGCGCGGGAGCTCCTCCTTGAGGCCGGTGGATCTCTTGGCAGCTTCCTTCTTCGGGCACGGGCGCCCTGCACGGTGGGTTGCGCCGCGGGGCCGCATGCCCTGGAGCATGAATGATGCCTTGATGTGGAGGAGGTGGAGGCGATTCATTGGCCATGTCGCCTGCAAGGGGTGGCGGGCGAAGTAGCGAAAGGGAAGGGGCAGGAGAGCCCCCAGCGGCGCTGACGAGCTCGGTGATGCGGTCGAGCCAGTCCTCGTAGAGGTCGTCGACGGGGCGGTAGCGCAGGAGCTCGCGCGCCATGAGCAGCGCAGCCTGTGCATCCGTGGGTCCGCGACGGCCGTGGGACGAAGAGACGGCAGGGGTCAGCAACTAGGTTGCGATGCGTCCTTCCCGCCGCATTGAGTGATGCAGTGACGAGGCCTGCTGCTCATGCCGCGTCGGGCCGTTGGCTGCGTTGGCTGTGGGCGATGGAGAAGGGTGAGAAGGTCCACCGGCAGGAGCTGTCTAAGCGACGCGGGCGGCCCGTCGCTCAGCACGAGCACGGCGAGCGTCAGCCATGGAAGCGGTGCAACGGTGATGCGTCAACCGACGGAAGAGAGGTTTCGGCACACCTCTACCTAGCGCCAAATGTCGGATTTTGGGTTCCGCAAACCTTTGAGAGGTTCGAACTCTGGGTGCGCACGAAAAACACTGTCTCCCCAGCTCGCTCGCCCTACAATTCCACGGCCTAGCTCGACAAACTCAAAGAACAAGGGACATAGAGGATTATACTGGTTCGGGCCACCTTGCGGTGTAATACCCTACTCTAGTGTGTGTGGTGGATT
Organism: Secale cereale; assembly: GCA_902687465.1. Taxonomy (NCBI): domain Eukaryota; kingdom Viridiplantae; phylum Streptophyta; class Magnoliopsida; order Poales; family Poaceae; genus Secale; species Secale cereale. The sequence continues at coordinate 351,563,143 of LR738710.1, forward strand.
GCCTTGTACGGGTGAGGATGACCTAGTACAAGGGATAAACATCCTCTGGAGGAGAGGTGTTCTTGGGCGTGGATGAGCTTGTGGTGCCTTAGGTCAGATCTGATGACCCCCTCATATCTGATGATCACATCCTCTCTCTATGGTGGTGGCTAGGTCCTATTTATAGTGGCCTTGGTCCTCTTCCCAAATATCGACGGGAAGGGATCCTACAACAGCCAAATTTGAAGGGGAACAGCTAGTACGAGTTATCCTGACAAAAGTGGTCTTTGCCTGCCAAAGGCTCTGGTGGTGACGCCGCGCCGGGTTCCACGATGACCTCTCTGACGGTTGTTGGTCTTGTTGCACCGATATGGAAACCTTTTCCTGATCCCTCGGGACTCCGCGCCTGCGCTTTCTCCCTTAGCACCAAAGGGGAAACTGGCACACTGCGCCCGCATGATGGCTCATGTCACGTGAACCTCGCGAGGTGCACCTTGCATAGATATCTCCGCTCCTTGGGAGCCAGCTTAGAGAAACTGCCCCTAGGGAGGTCTGGCTGTCGCCCGCCTCGTGAGGCTTGGCCCCTCGCGAGGGTCTTGAGTTGTGGTTGCTGAAGCTGGGCCGTGCCAGGCCACTTATGGAGCCATGTCACGGGCCGCAGGAAGGCAAGCATGGGGACCACCATTCCCAGGACGCCGACAACCACATTTTCCGCTCAATCCTTGGTTGCACAACCACATGTATCTAGTCATGCGTGTGTTTCCGTGTGCGCACTTTGCTATTGGTCTACTTGTTCCATTTGCTTATTTGCGAATCATTTTCAAAATCTTTGAGTCTTACTATCAACTTGCATAAGTTGTGTGCCACTATCCCACCGAGCTCCTCCAAAAGCTTTACTTCTGTAGGTGTGAGAATCAACAAGAATTGGTACCAACTATGCTATTTCTGGATTACACTATTGAGTGATCATTGATCCATCTTCAACTTTGGTTAAGGTACATTTGGTATAGTTCTTCTCTTCTCCGACTCACATATTTACTTGCGATGATGGATAGGCCAAGTACTTCTACCAACCAGCTATTCGAGGATCCTCAAGAATCGAACAACTACATCACCAAAGTTCACCTATTTGGTGTTAAACGAGCTCTCCATCAAGAGAATGAATCTATGCAAGAGCGCATTGAGGAACTCGCCGCCGAATTGAGGCATTCTAATGCACGAACAAAAGAATACTTCGAACACATCAATACGAACATGTCTACTCAAATGGACGAGCTACAGACTTTGATGATCAATCGACCTTCTTTCACTTCTTCATCTCAAAGACGGAGCCGCTCAAGTCATCATTCTGACTCCATCTTTGGCTCAAGTACACCTACATCGAACACTCTTCCAAACCCATTTCACGACAATAGTTTACAAGAGCAACTTGAAGAGCAAGGACATCGACATCGTCAAAACCAAGCTAAACTCTAGCAAGCACAAGAAAGGCAACGCTTACACCAACAAGAAGAAGTGTGAGCGCAGCAACACCAAGATGAGCAAGATGCCGAGGCACAACATCAAGAACAACAACATCGAGAAGAGCAAGCCCTTGAAGCGCAACGTGCCCTAAGTGACCCACATCGTGGCGTCGCCGCACGCACTTGACACACTTGTGAAGAAGAAGAAGCACTTTGTGATGAAGTTCAAGAAAGGAGATATCAAGCAAGATTACAACGCCAAGTTCCTCCACAACCATGCCACGATCAACAAGCTAGATAAGAACTAGAAGTTTGTCAAGAGAAACAACGTCAACAAGAGCAACAAGTTCGCCAAGAGCAACAACATAATGAGAATCAACCATGCAAGGAACAACTTTAGGTTGACAATCCTCTATATCAAGAACGTCATCCCAATAGGCAAGCAAACAATGAGGTGCACTGCTACGACAAACTCAAGTTCGCCATGCCCAAGTTCTCCTAATGCATTGATCCCGAAGACTATCTCTCATGGGCATTGAAATTTGACAAAATATTTCACCTCCACAACTATGATGAGGAGAAGAAGATCACGATGGCAACCCTTGTGTTTCAAAACTATGTTCTTATTTGGTGGGAGCAAGTCATAGAGAGGCGAGAAGCAAAAGGCGAGCTACCAATCACCACTTGGAACCAAATGAAGGATGTCATGAGAGCTCATTTTGTGCCAACACACTACAACCGCGACTTATTCAAGAAGTTGCAACTCCTCAAGCAAGGCACCAAGTCCGTTGAAGAGTACTACAAAGAAATGGAGATTGCCATGATTAGAGCCAACATCACGGAAGATGAAGAACAAACGATGGCAAGATTCTTAAATGGACTCAACTATCCTATCAAGAAAATTGTGGATTTCCAACCATACACGAACCTCCTCGAGCTACTGCACCAAGCAACCAAAGCGGAGCGACACATACAAGAGGACTACAAGTACTCCAAGTTCACTTCCAAGAACTACAGCTTCTACAATCAAGCTCCAGGGACTTCGGCGCCCCCTACCTCAACCAAACCTTCTTCAGGCATAAGAGACAAGTCAAGCTACAAGACTTCGACAACATCAAGTCGTCCTCCTACTACAAACAACTTCAAGCCAAGAGCTTCATCATCTACAACTCCTACCGAGGATACATCCAAGACGAGTTCCATCAAATGCTTCAAATGTCAAGGACGAGGCCACAAGATGATCATCAACGACAATGGCTCCTATGACTCTATGAGCGATGACGAAATGGATGCCCTTGAGCACGTGGCCATGCATCCTCGAGTGAATGAGGATGCATACAAGCATGTCTTTTGTGAAAATAAACCGAGCCCCAATCTCATTGTCTCTAAGGTCTTGACGCTTCAACACCATCAGACGAAGACAACGTTGCCACATCTTCCACACCAAGGCCGTCATCAATGGACGTTTCGTCAAGGTTATCATCGACGAAGGAAGTTGTCACAACTTGGCAAGTGAAGAGCTATGCGACAAGCTTCAACTGGTCAAAATGAAGAACCCTCACCCCTACAAGGTCGAATGGCTTAGCAACGCTGGAACTATTCGAGTCGAGCACACCATGCAAGTATCCTTCAAGACAGGCGCCTACGAGGACACCTTGGAATGTGATGTGGTACCTATGTCCGTTTGACATCTCCTTCTTGGATGACCATGGCTATTCGATCGCGGAGTCCTCCACAATGGACGTACCAATCACTATAGTTTCAAAAATAAGGGCACGAAGTTTGTGCTACGACCTATGTCGCCAAGTCAAGTGGTCACTAACAAGTAAGTACCTACCCATCATGGAAAGAATGGTGAGAAAGCGACCCACCAAAAGGAGAGTGAGAACCACAAGCCTAAATAGAGTGCCTCCACGATGAGCGACAAGAAACAAATTGTCACTAAAACAAACCCTAGGTACATTGCTCCAGATGGCGCACATGCCTAGGAGCAAGTTTACCACGCCAGCACCAGATCAAGACTCGAAGGGATCAATCCTTTGAAGAACCATAAAGCTGGTCGAAGGGATCAAGACAACCAAGACCAACAGACCAGACAAGATACCACCACAAGAAGAGCCCTCCTTGGCGGTCATGCGAGCCTGGTGGGGTGGGATCGCCCCAAAAATAAGACTCCAACAGCGCCTCGGCAGGCCTGCCGGGTGCTCACGGAGGCAAGCCACCACCTCACATTGACGCCCGTCATCAATCAGTGAGGTGTCAAGCTCCAAAGTGGCTCGGTGGCAGCCCCCTGCCCCATGGCGGCCACTTCCTACTAAAAGAACCTGCACATGACACTCTTCCTACGACGTGTCAAACCAGCAGGCGCGAAGATGGCGAAACTGCCCGGCAAAGCCTGCCAGGCGAGCTGTGATGTGATGCTAAGTGGTGCATTTAATGCGCCCTATCAGCCTGCGGAGTTAGGTATGATAGCACTGTTTGCTATCTAATCAACCTAGAAAGACTAATTTCCCACTGTGGTAACCCCTTAACCTAGAAAAGGAGGCCCATGGCAACTGTATAAAGGATTCGGCCAGTCGAACCCCTACACTCATACACGCGTGATCGCTCTTGCCCCGAGGCAACCCTACCGGGCAAGAGTGCCGTGCTTAGTTTTCCACCATTCCATCATCAATCCACCAAATCAGGAGTAGGGTTTTACGCCTTGCAGCAGCCCGAACCTAGGTAAAAATTGCCAATGTGATTTCTTCCGTGCTGTGTCACGCTCTCCGCTCTTTGTGCAACGTGTATATCCCCCCGCCGAACCAAAAAGGGACCCTTGTCCCATAGGTGTCCATGGTATTCTCGCAACATCTTTGGCCTGTTAGGTAGGGGGTCACTTGTGTGAACCCGAGAGCTTGAGTAGCGCGTCATCTTCATCACTAGCTTCACCTTCTTCGGCTCAATCAACCATGGCGCCCAAGAAGAAGTCTGGTATTGCCGCTCACCCATCCACCTCGAGGGCTACGCTGCCCGCGGCCGCCGACGTCGCGGGGAATGCGGGGGCGCACGGGAACGCGGGCGCTCCGGGAGACATGCATCGTGGCCACACCCCCCGTGGCAGAAGCAGGAGCGGGAGGTGCCGGAGTAGAGCAACATCAACAAGATCCCAGTGGTTAGGATCCACGAGGTACAAACAGAGATATTATACCATCCGTACCTCCTCGCCCAGTAGAAGAGCGCAGTCTTGGTGGTGTTGCTCGTTCTAGGGAAAACCGCAACACTCCGGCCTCTCCCGTCGCAGGAGCGACCCCAGAGCAAGCGCCACCCCCAAAATAGGCTAACTTAACCTCTATGCTCAACGGAGCCGCTGGCCCTCAAGTGCCCCTACCTCGTCCCCACACTACCCCAGCGGCTGGCTCGCAGCGACGAGGGCACGTCACGGTTGTCACCGGCACCATCAGGAGCCGGGCGACGATGCGGTCAACACCATCATCACCCATGCCAAGCACCACCTCGGAGGCTATGTGTCACATCCTGATTTTCATGCCACTACACTTAAGCTAATAATCATGATAAAATATGGTTTAACAAAGACTTTTGAGTGTTTTTTACCTTGCTTGATTGGTTTTCTGGTTGCTGTTTGCTAGTTCTCTAAAAAAATAAAAAAAGCATCCAACTCTTATACTTCATCTCCTTGATCCAAAACCTTTTCCCAATGATCATGCCATGTGTATAGAACAGTATAGTATTTTCTTATCAAAATAATTTGGCCAAATAGTATTTTCTAAAATTAGTTTTCCAAAACCCCCTGAATTGAGGTTTGTACTACAAGTACTTAATTGAGGGTGTGAAAAATCTTTCAAAAAGTATATTTGAATCCTATTAGGTATAGGACTCCCATAAATCAGAAAAATATAATTTTAAAAGTTATTTTTATATTTTATTTAAATGCTTTTTCTTTAGGCCAGAAATGGTCTTTAATGTTAAAATTATTTAACTGTTTCAAAAATATTTTTCAAAATTCAGGGAAGCTCATAGGACATATATTGTCCATATATAAAAGTTTCAGCACATGGTCATGTTCAAAATATTGGGCAAATCCTTCACAAACCCTTTCTGGACATTTCAAGCCTTTGAAATATTTACAAAGGAAATATTCTCTAAAAATTCCAGGGAAATTCTATGATGTCACATATGACATATTTGATGATCTTACAAAGCCTCATGCCTTGAAGATCAAGAAAACATCATCTAATCCCCTCAAAACCATTTTTGTCCATTTTGAAGTTTGAGGAACGTTACATTGCCAAACTTGTCCAAATGCTCTCAAACTTGGTACACATGCTAAAATGGTCTAATTATGCATCTAGACCAAATGGGACAAGTATTGGAGAAGCATAACTTGATCTAAGTGCCCCAAAACCCTTTCTGACCAGATCCAAATTTGAACAACTCTACATTGCCAGCTTTTTACTTGTGACCTCAAATTTTGTGGACATGATCACAACCCCAAATGTTGACACTACACCAAGTGGTGCATCAATAAGAGATGATTTGTTTAACTTAATCTTGGAAAATCCATTTCTGTTGATTTCTAGGATTTACCAAAGTTACATTGGCAAGTTTCTTCAAATGAGCTCAAACTTGGCGGGACACCATATTTCTATATACCATTTGATCCTGTTAAGTCTCATGGCAATTGGAAATCATTTGCTTGCCCAAAACCACATCAAACACCTTCTGGTATTTTTCCAAAACTGTCACTTTTACCCCTTTCCTTGTTCTCCTTGAGCTAGGCTTTTTACCACAGCACCCCCAAGGCCCATTGCACCTCCAGTAACTCTTCCCTGGCCTCATCTCAATGATTGAAGGGTGAAACATCCCCATACCCTTCTGGACAAGAGCATTCTTCTTCTTTCTCACCTCCCTCCTCATTCCAGTGGCCCTCCATGGCATCCAACGCCCCTCCCACATTCTTTACTCCCCTACAGCTCCCAGACAAAGTGGCCACGCCCAGCAAGCCAAAGACATGCCCTGGCATGCAATTGGCATGCTCCAAAGCGTGCTACAGTGCGCACCCGCACTGTAGCCACCCCCAATCAGCGGCGCCTGGCCACCTCGGGCCTCCCCAGCGCGCCCGACGATGCTCCTCGACGTCCGTGACACGCTACAGCTCTATCGCCCTCCTGCTTCTCCCTCCTGTCGCCCCAGCTCGCACGCGCGCCGGCCGCCCGAGAGCTCCAACGAGCAAACTCACACACGCGGTGCGCCTGGCCCCCACTGCTCTCTCTCTTCTCTCCCCTAGCTCTGGACCGAATCCAGGAACACCCCACACACGGCGCCAGCTCCTCCCGAGCCCTGTGGCAACAAGAAGGAGCTCGCCGGCGCACGGGTCCACGGCACCCCGCCGTTCGCCTATAAAAGGAATGCCCTGCGCATCCCTCTCCACTTCACTCACTTCCACACACACCTAATCACCCCCCTGCACCACATCCCCCTCTCCAGACGAGCCCGAGCTCGAGATCAAGCTTGAGCTCCGCCGCCTCGGGTCACCGTCAATCCCAGGGTACACGCCCACTCCGCCGCTCCTCTTCCTCGATCTGGAACCGCCGCGGCTCACTGACCCATTCCCCTCCTTCTCCCACTCCTGTTACAGCCCGGAGCAAGCAAACCAGGATCCTCCTGACGCTCCGCCGCCGTTCCACCTCGCTGTTGACGAACCAGGCTCCTCCGGCGGCCGACTCCTGCACCACCAGAACCGCGACTCCCCCTGAGCACGCCCGTGCCCTTGGATCGCCTCGCCGCGCACCACATCGCCGCCGGTGAGCTCGCCGCTTCCCTGACCACGAGGTTGAAGATGACAGGCGGGCCTCGCCTGTCATCCTCACCTCTCTCTCTCTCTCCCCTCACTGTCGCTGACCATCGGGCCCCAGCCGTCAGGTTTAAACGTGCGTGCGCGCGCACCGGTTCGCCTGGGCTGGCGTGGCTACAGGCCGGTCCAGCTACAGGCTAAAATTGGCCTGCAAATTCTTTTTTCTTTTTATTTTTCCAGTGAACATCTAAAATCCTTAAATAAATCAAATAGACTCCAAATTTGATGATTCAAATTTCCAGTGACTCCATAAATCATGATCTATCACATGGTGCTATTTGCACATTTTTCTAGAGACATTTTCTAGACAGATAATTATCAAAATGTTGTTTTTCCATTTCTGTGAAGAACAATCACAGAGAGCTCATAGATGATCCAAATCCATTCATTCAAATTCCTAGGTACCTATGTGTTCATAACTTAGTTTTGGAACATTTATCCCAATACTTTCTGTACCACATCAAATATTGGTCTATTTATCCATGTATAGCCAACTTTGCAAAATCATAGGAAATTCATTTGAACTCCAAATCCAGTGAAACCAACTCCTAGATGCTTCTAAAATCATGATTTGTTAAATGGGTGCCTTTGCTCATTTTTCAAAAATATATTTCTGTACACTTCTTGCAAATCCATAAACCCCTTGATTCCAACATATTGAAATGATCAGAAATATCCACTAATCCAATCCCAATGAAACCACTCTGGTTATTTTTCATATAACCAGGGATATCGTAGAAAAGTCCAACTCCTATTATTAGAGCACTTTTATTTTTGCCTTGTTGTGTTGCTTATTGGGATTTGTTTCCGGTGTTAGTTGACAAAGTAGACTGAATACTTGGAGAAGGACCGGAGGATTTGAAGACCCCAAGGACTTGGTTAAGACAGGCAAGCAACCCTTTGACCATGACACCCCTCTTGTTCATCGGTACCCTTTTCCGATTGCATGATGATGTAATATGACAGTGGTAGACTTGTTGGGAACCATCACATGGTGTATACCCCTGCTCATAACTTTACCTTGTTCATAGATGCAATGTCAAAAGATTAGTTGTTGATGCATGATGTTGCATATGTACCATGAACCCTTCATGATTGCATTCTTTCAAAAACCCCATCGGGCGCCCCTAATGCCCGAGGGTGATGTTGAGTTAAGGCCACCACTTGAGGAAGAAGTGGTGTACCAAAGAGAGTTCTCGTGTGTGGGTAAAATAATGGATTAGATTTATGTGTGATTACAGTCCCAACCAAACATGTGCAACCACTCTACCCCTTATGGGACGGGGCATTATTGATTACTTAGGCTGACACTAGCATGGAGCCCACATCACTAGTGACAGGGAGACTTGAGGTCACTCCCGGGACGGGGTCGTGCTTGGATAGGCGACCATGACTGTTTTTACAGGGCACCGGACACACCGTTGGTCCCTTCGTGTTTGCATGACATCGTAAAAAGGGCAAGTCCCACAATCTTTAGTTTGTACACGAGGGTTGTGCACAAACGAGTGGACCCTATGTTAGTGTCGTCTAGGGAAAGGTAATGACCGGGTGCTTCCCCCGAGTACTTGAGGTACTGCGGGATCATGGATGACACAAAAGCTTCCCGGATCTTGTGATTAAAGTGCGCAACCTCTGCAGAGTGTAAAACTATTCGAATAGCCGTGTCCACGGTCATGGACAGTTGGGAGGTTCTACTTAAACTATGTCCAGAATTTTACAATCTTGGTGATTATGTGTGTGTGTATTGAGTCAAGGTGGTGTCTTAACTCATTGATAGAACCAAAAATGATTTGAACTCTGTTTATGTTGATATCTGTAACCTGTCCTCGAGGTTACCCAATACATTGATGCATGTCTCACAAATGGTAGAATATCTAGCTTGTAGCTAGGATTGCTTATTTGTTGTACAACTTGCATTGATACCTTGAACCAAATCATGGGTTGCTTGCGAGTACATTCAAAGTACTCATTGGCTTGCCACTGGTTATTTTATTGGCCAGGCATGAAAGAACAGGACATGATGAAAATTTCTTGGTGACGAACATGCAAGCTAGGATGCTTCCTAGTCAGAATGCCTGTAGGATTGAGGCAGATGGCATGGGTCCAAGTTGTTATTGAAGATTTCCGCTGCAATGTTATATTCAAGACTTGACCTTAATGGTCACAATTTGTGTAATACGGTATGTATGGATGTAAGACTCTTGTTATTCAGCTTCTGTGTGTTCAATGAGCATTTATCTCTGGGATCACTGTACACGTGCATTCGGTGATCATGACTTATGAGTCAGGGTCCCCACACTATGGCACAGGCCCAACTGTGTTGAGATTCCCGCCGGTGGATGATCAGATGGATGAGTGGCGAGCCACCATACAAAGTCTGATTGGTTTTGACGAAGTGGGAGGATCACAACTAGTTGGCCCATCCCGACCTCCCCAGGCGATGACAACGGCCCACGTTGCTGGCTGTGCTGAGGGGGCCACCCCCATGGTGTAGCCCCCGCCACGGCGGCCGATGCGTGAGCCACACCATCAGGAGCCAGATAATGTCTCGTTGGCATCGTCAGACCCTCGAGCACATCAAGGCCGGCAGCGAGCCCCGGAGGGCAGGCAGGTGGAGCGCGTGGGTCACCATCGAGCAACGCCATGGTGACCACCACTAGTCTGACGGGCGTGATGGGCCCAACATCGAGGAGCCAGCGCTCGACGAGATCGGGTACCTGCCTTTTGAGGCTGGGTGCCCTACCTTCACCCGTGAGCTGCAGCAAGTCCATTGGCTGTCTGCTCGCACGTTCAAGCCAGAGATTCCAGAGAAGTACGATGGAAGGCTAAACACGACAGAGTTCTTGAGCATCTACACCATCGTTGTTCAAGCTGCCGAGGGAAGAGATGAGAAGATATTTGCCAACTACTTTTCTTTGGCACTCAAGCCAAATTTGAGATCTTGGCTCATGCACCTGCCGGAGATCACCATTTCAACCTGGGCTGACATGTGCCATGAGTTCATGGGCGCCTTCACGGGCGCCCACCCAAAACGAGGCGGCCCAACGATTTGCAGTTGCTCCCGCAAAAGGAAGGAGAGACTTTGCGGAAGTACATGCAAAGGTTTAGTTGAGTTCACTGAAATATTACAGATATCCACCCAGCTGCAGTGATAGCAACATTCTAGTCCAATGTGCGCAATCGACGGATACGTTCTAAGATGAATGCTTGGTTTCCCAAGACTGTGAAGGAGCTTTACACCTTGGTGGACAAGTGTGCTCGGGTGGAAGAAGGGAGGAAGTTCCCTGGAGAAGAAAATGGCATCGACGTTGATTCAGAGGATGACAACGATGCCTCCAGTCAGAGGAAGAAGAACAAGAAGCGCATTAAGAAGCACAAGGATAAGGCAGTGATGGTAGTTGAGGGGTCGAGCACACCTAGTACCAGCAAGAAGGCTAAAGTTGAAGCCCCCGGCAAGGAGGTTGCGGCGTGTAGCGATTGCCGGGAAGCTGCGACTGCAAAGAAGTCTGGGAAAAGTGATGGCCCTCGTGGCAAGATCCATCGGACCAAGGGCCATGACCTCCAGGAATGTCATCAGGTTGATCAGCTTGTCAAGAAGCAGTGAGCTGAATATGGGAAGCGAGATAAGGAAAAAGGTCAGAATGGCGCTGGCGGAGAGGGCCAGGGCGGTGAAGCAAATCGCCCCGGCAAGGCTCATAGGAACTAAGGGAAACCTACCAGGGGCCATGAGAAGGAGAATTGCAATGAAGAGAGTGATGGAGGGGATGAAGAGGAAACCAGTGAGCAGGAGTTCCAAAAGGCTACTGGTGCCCTATGCATTGACGGGGGTGCATCTTTGCACTCCTCTCACCGCCAGCTTAAATAGTGGGCACGTGAGGTCAATGACGTAGAGCCTGCAACAGAGTTTTGGAAGCTGCTCAAGTGGTCCTGCACGCCCATCATTTTTGACGAAGAGGACCACCCTGGCCATACCACTGCGGTAGGGTGCTTGCCGTTATTGGTCTCACGAACAATCCGCGACCTCAAGGTCACAATGATGTTGGTTGATGGCGGGGTCAGGTTGAATCAGATTTCCCCAAAGGTTATCAGCAGGCTCCAGATAGCAGAGGCTGAGCTTGATGTTACCATTACGTTTCAAGGAGTTAATCCTGGCAGGAGCCATCCTAAGGGAAAGATCACATTGTGGGTAACATTAGGGGGAGAACTGAACTACCAAACTAAGAAGGTTGTATTTGATGTGGTCGATCTTCCCCTGCCTTACAATGGAATTCTTGGACGCCCAGCTCTGGCCAAGTTCACTGTGGCATCCCTCTATTCCTACACCACCCTGAAAATGCCAGGACCAATGGGATTCGTTTCAATTTTGTTAGACGAGAAGGACACAATCATTTGCATGGATAAGATGTATAGGGATGCAGTTGCGGCAGAGGCCGCGGAGATCACTGGTCCCGCCAAGGAGAGTATGAAAAAGGAGAAAGTTGGTAAGAGCCCCGGTAAGAAGCCCGGAAAGCGTACCTCTCCGGATTGTGCTGTGCCTGTTGCTGACTTGCCGGAAAGCTCCAACAACAAAAGGTCCAAGGTTGCCGCACCTACTGTAAAGAAGGTCACGGCATGACTGGATGGCATTGATGGTACCTTTACGATTAGTGCCACACTTGATGAAAAATAGGGCAGCGCGCTCATTGCCTTCTTGCGGGCGAATCTCGATGTGTTTGCCTAACAACTATCTGACATCCCCGGTGTTCCTTGGGAGGTAATCAAGCACCACATTGTTGTCTGCCCACATGCCAGACACGTTGAGAAGAAGGTCCGGAAGCAAGCTTTGGAACGGTAGCAGTTCATTGCTGAGGAGATCAAGAAGCTTGAAGCTGCTGGTTTGGTCAGAGGAGTACTGCATCCAACATGGTTGTCAAACCCAGTTGATGTAAGGTGGAACCCTAATCGGCAGATCTTTCACGAAAGGAGGTTATCCCGCGATGAACACGGAGAACACAAGGAAGACACAGAGGAAAACACGAGGGGGAAACACTCAAATCCACACAAATACGGTCACACAGGTGCTAGATCCACGATACATATCAAGACACACGATCCATAGTCAACAACGGTGGTACAAAGATAGTCTTCTACCGGAGGAGGTCTTGAATTATCCCTTGGGATCTTCTCCACGAAGGAGGTCTTGAATCCGAGGTGGATCTTCTCCGAAGAGGCCACGGTCTTGTAGGAGAGGAACCACTAAGTTCTATGATGAGCTATCCAAAAGCTGCCTCGAAAAGATGGAAGTCAATGAGTATATATTACACGGGGTGTCGCCGTCGGGTCGGACGTCCGGTCGCTCGGGAAGGGCCGGACGTCCGGTAAGTCCCGGATTTCCGGTATTTTCTCCGATTTCGGTTCTGTGAAGGGTGTCACGGACGTCCGGGGGCTTCCGGTCGTCCAGTCTTCTGGGTGTCGCCGGTCGTCCGATGAACGCCAGTCGTCCGGGCCTGGGAGTGACCGGTCGTCCGATGTGGACCGGACGTCCGGTGCCTGTAGCTTCTTCAGCCGTACTTCTTCGTGTTCCCAGCACTTGTCGATCGCGCCGTCTTGTCCGCTGTGCAGAGCTGTCCCATGGCCTTCATCCAACCACTTGAGTAGGCATATAGTTTCTGATGAGGGTAGAACCCATGTCTCATGCAAATCGGGAGGATGTAGAGAAAGGAGTGAAGTCACCTCGGTCTCAAGAGCTCTTGCACGGGCTCGAGTCATTGGTCCTTCGGGCACTTGGTGAGGTGATGGGGGGTCCATGGGGATGACCTTGGGATGCTCCGCATCATCTCCCCTCCCTTGGGAAAGATCCGACCTCAGATCGAAATCTTCATCACCATGGTAAGGGGATAGATCCTTGACATTGAAGGCATCGCTCACGTTGTACTTATCTCGTGGGATGTCGATCTTGTAGGCGTTGTTGTTGTAGCGTTCTAGCACCTTGAAGGGTCGGTCGGCGCGAGGTAGTAGTTTGGACTTGCGCTCGTGTGGGAAACGGTCCTTGCGAAGATGAAGCCAAAAAAGATCTCCCGGTTGGAACACCATTGGTGCCTTGTTGACGTTGAGCTTGGTGGAGAGACGATGGATTTGTCGCTCGATCGTTGCCCTTGTATCTTCATGCACCTTCTTGAGATAGCTCGCTACTTGCGTCCATGTTCGTGCGCTCTTGTAGAGGTAGAGGTAGGATGTCCAATGGGGACAAGGGGTTGAAGCCATAGACGACCTTGAAAGGGGACTTGCCGGTAGTGGAATGTCTTGCGCGGTTGTAGGCGTACTCGGCGATGGGCAAGCATTGCTCCCATTCCTTGATGTTCTTCTTGATCAACACGCGAAGAAGCGTCGAAAGTGTGCGGTTCGTCACCTCCGTTTGGCCGTCGGTTTGTGGATGATATGCCGAAGAGAAGAGTAGCTTGATGCCAAGTTTTGCGCATAGAGTCTTCCAAAAGTAGCTCAAGAACTTGACGTCCCGATCCAACACAATTATCTTGGGTACTCCATGTAGACGAATGATCTCCCTACAAAAGAGATTTACGACATGTGAAGCATCATCGATCTTGTTACAAGGAATTAAATGAGCCATTTTAGAGAATCTATCCACGAGAACAAATACTGAATCTTTGCCATTTTGAGTCCTAGGCAATCCAAGTACAAAGTCCATGCTTATGTCTTCCCATGGATGGTATGGAATAAGAAGTGGCATGTAAAGACCATGAGATTGATCTTTTGACTTAGCTTTGCGGCATGTAGAACTTCGGTTGGTGAGGCGTGAGACATCACGTAGCATCCTGTGCCAAAAGTAGTTCTTTGAGAGCGTAGCAAATGTCTTGTCGCATGCAAAGTGTCCCATGAGTCCTCCTCCATGAGATTCCTGCAAAAGGAGCAAACGAAGCGAAGACTCGGGAATGCATAGTTTGTTAGCTCTCATAAGATATCCATCCTTTATGTAGTAACGTTCCCAAGACGTGTGAGTCAAACACTTAGCATAAGGAGTTGCAAAGAAAGGATCATGCTCTTATAAATCTTTTATGTGCTCAAAGCCAATAACATTCAACTCAAGTTGTGTAACAAGCATGCATTTGCGGGAAAGCGCATCCGCTACAACATTCTCTTTGCCTTTGATGTACTTGATGACATAGGGAAAAGACTCAATGAACTCACTCCATTTAGCATGACGCTTGTTCAACTTAGTTTGACCTTTGAGATACTTGAGAGTCTCATGGTCCGTATGGAGAATGAATTCATGAGGTCTAAGATAATGTTCCCAAACACGTAAAACTCTCACCAAGGCATAAAGTTCTTTGTCATAAATGGGGTAGTTAAGTTGCGCTTTGGATAGCTTGTCGCTAAAGTACACAATTGGGTGCTTTTCTTGCACGAGCACGCCACCTATGACGGTACCGCTAGCGTCACAATGAATCTCAAACAGTTTATCAAAGTTTGGTAGGGCTAGAAGTGCGTGTGTAAGCAAGCTTTTTAGCTCATTGAACGCGGTGTCTTGCAAAGGACCCCAAATGAAGGGTGCGTTCTTCTTGCTCAAGGCGTGTAGAGGCATAGTAATAGTGCTAAATTCCTTCACAATACGTCGGTAGAAACCGGCTAGACCAAGGAAACTACGCACTTGCATGAGATTCATTGGTTGAGGCCAAGTTTTAATTGCTTCAATTTTAGTTTCATCAACGTGAACACCTTGTGAAGAAACGACAAATCCTAGGAAGACGACCTTGTCAACGCCAAAAGTGCATTTCTCCATATTAGCATATAAGTGCTCTTTCCGAAGGGTTTGTAAAACCATACGGTTGTGTGTCACATGGTCCTCTAGCGACTTGCTAAAAACGAGGATGTCATCAAAGTAAACCACTACAAAGACGCCTATGTAGGGTCGTAGACAAAAAATGCATAAGACGCATAAATGAACCGGGTGCTTCCGATAAACCCATTGGCATGACAAGTCACTCATATAACCCAAATTTGGTTTTGAAAGCCGTTTTCCACTCATCACCCTCTTGAATGCGAATTTTGTAGTAACCACTTTTAAGATCAATTTTCGAAAAGATGGTGGCACCACATAATTCATCAAGCATGTCGTCTAAGCGTGGGATAGGATAACGGTATCTAATGGTGATAGCATTTATCGGGCGACAATCGGAGCACATGCGAAAACTTCCATCTTTCTTAGGCACGAGAATAACTGGAACAGCACAAGGGCTCAAGCTTTCACGTACATGACCTTTGTTGATGTGTTGTTGCACTTGCCGTTGTATCTCCTTGGTTTCCTTGGGGTTGACGCGGTAAGGAGCCTTGTTTGGAAGTGGTGCACCGGGTATGAGGTCGATGCGGTGTTCGATTCCGCGAAGTGGAGGTAGACCCGGAGGTAGCTCATCGGGAAAGACGTCCGAGAATTCCTGCAACAATTGAGACAACACTAAAGGTAGAGGCGGTGAAGTGTTAGTAGGTTTGGCTTCCCCTTTGCATAAAAGCACAAGATGAAAGACCCTCGATGGGTTCTCACACACTTCTCTCATCTCACTTTTGGTGGCAAATAGCAGTAGTTGCTTCTTGTCGCTCATCGTGGAGTCGCTCATATTTGGCTTGTGGCTCTCACTCTCCTTTTGGTGGCTCACTCTCTCACTATTCTCTCCATGATGGTTGGTAGATAAGTGTTTGTCGGCGGCTACTTGACTTGGAGAAATTGGTCGTAGCACGAATTCCTTGCCCTTCATCTTGAAGCTATAGTGATTGGTCCGTCCATTGTGTGTGACTCCACGATCATATTGCCATGGTCGTCCAAGAATAAGGTGGCACACGGACATGGGGATCACATCACACTCAAGTGTGTCCTCGTAGGCGCCTATCTTGAAGGAGACTTGCACGGTGTGATCGACTCGAAGAATTCCGACGTCGTTAAGCCATTGGACCTTGTAGGGATGAGGATGCTTCGTCTTGACCAAATGTAACTTGTCGCATAGCTCTTCGCTTACCAAGTTATGACAACTTCCTCCATCGATGATAACCTTGACGGAGTGTCCATTGATGCCGGCCTTGGTATGGAAGATATGACATCGTTGGTCGTCATCTTGTTGGTGTTGGAGTGTCAAGACCTTGGAGACAATAAGATTGGGACTTGAGTCATTGTCGCAAAACACTTGATGTTCTTCTTCTTCGTTCACTTGGTGATGCATAGCTACATGCTCTAGGGCTTCCATCTCATCGTCGCTCATTGAGTCATAAGATCCGTCATCGTTGATGATCATGGTACGAACGGTCTTGCACTCAAATGACTTGTGGCCTCGCCCTTGGCACTTGAAGCATTTGATGGAACTCGTCTTGGAGTTGTCTTCGGTTGGAGTTGTAGTTGATGAAGCTCTTGGCTTGAAGTTGTTGGTAGAACGTGGGCGACTTGATGTACTCGCATTCTTGTAGGTTGACTTGTCGCCGAAGTTTGTAGATGGCTTGGTAGAGGTAGGAGGAGTAGCCGAAGTCGTTCAAGCTTGATTGTAGGAGCTGAAGTTCTTGGAGGTAAGCTTGGAGTACTTGTAGTCCTCTTGAACTTGTCTCTCCGCTTTGGTTGCTTGGTGTACTAGCTCGAGGAGATTGGTGTATGGTTGAAGGTCCGCAATCTTCTTGTTAGGATAGTTTAGTCCATTCAAGAATCTCGCCACTGTTTGCTCTTCATCTTCCGTGATGTTGGCTCTTATCATGACAATGTCCATCTCCTTGTAGTACTCTTCAACGGACTTGGTACCTTGCTTGAGGAGTTGTAGCTTCTTGAACAAGTCACGGTTGTAGTGTGTTGGCACAAAACGTGCTCTCATGACTTCCTTCATTTGAGCCCAAGTGGTGATAGGAGGTTCGCCTTTTGCTTCTCTTCTTTCTATGATTTTCTCCCACCATATGAGAACATAGTCTTGGAACTCAAGGGAGGCCATTGCAATCTTCTTCTTTTCATCGAAGTTGTGAAGGTGAAAGATCTTGTCAACCTTCAATGCCCATGAGAGGTAGTCTTCGGGATCAATGCTTCCGGAAAACTTTGGCATGGTGAATTTAAGCTTGCCATAGCGATGCTCGTCATTGTTTCCTTGCCTATTGGGAGGGCGGTCTTGATTGGGACGATTGGCAATCTCATGTTGCTCTTGTCGAAGTAGATGTCCATTGTCATCGTGTACTTGCCGAGCTTGCTGTTCTTTTCGAGGTTGTTGCTCTTGTCACGCTTGAGGAGGAACTTCGTCTTGCATTCTTGCTTGGTGGCGCCTCTCTTGCATCTCATCACGGAGGAAATCCTCTTCTTGATGAGTGTGCCGAGTGCGAGCTGCCACATTGCGATGTGAATCACGTAATGCTCGTTGCGCCTCAATAGCTTGAGCTTCTTGGCGGTGTTGTGCTTGACGATGAGCTTCGGCATCTTGTTCTTCTTGGTATTGATGTGCTCGCTCTTGTTGTTGTTGGCGTAGTCGTTGCCGTTCTTCTACTTGCTCAAGTGTAGCTTGGTTTTGACGATGGTGTCTTTCTTGCTCTTCAAATAGTTCTTGTGAACTCTTGTCATGAAGTGGATTCTGGTTGTCATGTCGAGCTTGACATGTGGCTTGACGAAGAGTGTTGGATGTAGGGGTACTTGAGCCTTCTGTGGAGTCGGTATGTCGACTTGAGCGGCTTCGTCTTTGAGAAGATGTGGAAGAGGAACGTCGGTTGACTATCAAAGTCCGGAGCTCGTCAAATTGTGTAGACATGTTGGTGTTGATGATGTCGAATTGCTCTCTTGTTCTTTCTTCAAATTGGTGCACGTCCTCGGCGACTTGACCAATGTACTCGCGCATAGCTTCACTTTCTTGATGGAGAGCTCGTTGGACACCGAAAAGATGTAGTTTGGTGACGTAGTTGTTCGGTTCTTGAGGATCGTCGAATATCGGGTTTGAAGTTGTACTTGGCCTATCCATCATCACAAGCAAGTATGTGAGTGGGAGAAAGGAGAAGACAATACCAAATGTACCTTAACCAAAGTTGAAAATGGATCAATGATCACTCAATAATGTAACCCGGAAATAGCACTATTGGTACCACTTCGTGTCGATTCTCACACCTACACAAGCAAAGCTTTGAGAGGAGCTTGGCAAAGTGACTCAATGATGTTGAAAATGGTTCACAATTTGCTCATGCAACAAGTAGATCACTAGCAAAGTAGCACACGGAACACACGCACGGATAGATAAATGTGGTTGTGCAACCAAGGGTGAGCGAAAATGTGGAATCCACAGAAAATGCTCGTGTTGCACAACACTAGAGAGAAGCTAACCGATTGATTAATAGGCGGATACGCACTTGTGCACGACCTAAAAGAGGCAAACGTAACGACTTCCTATCACAAGTATGCTATGAGTGTATGATGTGCCAATGCTTGAGCACAAGATGATGTATTGCTATGTCATATGATCTCTTTTGATGCAAGGCGTATTATGCTATTTTCCTTTTGCTTATAAGCTTTGGTTGGCTCTTTTGCTTAAAAGCTTGTGAGCTCTTTCTTTGGGCACTTATGCATGCTTTTCGGATCAAGGTAGCTATTGTATATGCGGATCACTCTTGTGGCACACGGAGATATGATGATATGGTATGCAATATCTATGACTATCACTAATGTGCACAAGTGTCGTGGCCAAGCAATACTCAAATGGCTAGTATCAATGGGAAAGCTACGCAAATATGGCCCATAGGGCGAGAATGCAATAGCAAGGTAGGATGAACAAGGTGTTGTCGATGTTACCGTCCTTGCCGAAGTTGAGCGGTGGTGTTGTCTAAGTCTTGCCGTTCCAAGGTAGCCTAAACGTCCAAGGAAACAATGAAACCACAACTCAAGTATCCAAGGCAAAGGGAGACAAAACGTTCCAAAATCGTAGCGGTTAAGCGATGGTGGTTGCGGAAGTGGTGGTGGTATGAAAAGGGTAAGTGGTAGCGGAAGATGGAACAAAACTGAAGAAATTCAGCTTTGTCAGGGTTCGTCGGACGTCCGGTAGGTCGCCGGTCGTCCGGTCGCCGGATGTCCGGTATGGGTCGGAAATCCGATAAAAGTTTCTGTAGATGAGGTGCCGGTCGCCCGGTGGTTAATGGACGTCCGGTGTCTCGTGGGGTGCGGGAGTCCGGTAAACCGTCGATCGTCCAATGGGTCTAGGCTAGGGTTCGCGGATCCGTGGTCAAATTGGTCGAATTTGGCCGAATTTGCGGAGGAAAATCGGTGAAAAGGTGGGGAAAAGCTAGATCCACTCGTGGCACAGCAAATCCATGGAACAAAGTCAACAAAATCTCGCCGAATCAACAGATCACAAAAAAAATTGGGGCTATTTTTGTGGGGAATTTTCGAAATTGGGAAGAACACAACAAAAACAAGCTAGAAAACAGGGTGTGGGGCTCCAAATTCGTGATCAACCTATGCTCATGATACCATAATATGATGTAGGGTGGAACCCTAATCGGCAGATCTTTCACGAAAGGAGGTTATCCCATGATCAACACGGAGAACACAAAGGAAGACACGGAGGAAAACACGAGAGGGAAACACTCAAATCAACACAAATACGGTCACACAGGTGCTAGATCCACGATACATATCAAGACACACGATCCATAGTCAACAACGGTGGTACGAAGATAGTCTTCTCCTGGAGGAGGTCTTGAATTGTCCCTTGGGATCTTCTCTAGGAAGGAGGTCTTGAATCCGAGGTGGATCTTCTCCGAAGAGGCTGCGGTCTCGTAGGAGAGGAACCACTAAGGTCTATCATGAGCTATCCAAAAGCTGCCTCGGAAGGATGGAAGTCAACGAGTATATATTACACGGGGTGTCGCCGTCCGGTCGGACGTTCGAGGGTTACCGGACGTCCGGTCGCTCCGGAAGGGCCGGACATCCGGTAAGTCTCGGATTTCTGGTATTTTCACCGATTTCGGTTCTACGAAGGGTGTCACGGACGTCCAGGGGCTTCCGGTCGTCTGGTCATCTGGGAGTCGCCGGTCGTCCGATGCCTGGGAGTGACCGGTCGTCCTGTGTGGACTGGACGTCCGGTGCCTGTAGCTTCTTCAGCCGTACTTCTTCTTGTTCCCAGCACTTGTCGATCCCGCCATCTTGTCTGCTGTGTAGAGCTGTCCCGTGGCCTTCATCCAAGCACCTGAGTAGGCATAGAGTTTCTGATGAGGGTAGAAGCCATGTCTCATGCGAATCGGGAGGATGTAGATAAAGGAGTGAAGTCACCTCGGTCTCGAGAGCTCTTGCACGGGCTCGAGTTATTGGTCCTTTGGGCACTTGGTGAGGCGATGGGGGGTCCATGGGGATGACCTTGGGATGCTCCGCATCGCCAGTGGTCGTACGCAAGGCCAGCCGAAAATGGAGGCTGTGCATAGAATTCACTAATCTGAACAAGGCATGCCCGAAGGACCCATTTCCCTTGCCGTGCATTGACCAGATCGAGGACTCCACCTCAGGTGATGATCTGCTCTCTTTCTTGGATGCATATTCTAGGTATCGTCAGATTTTTACGTCTAAGGAAGACGAAGAGAAGACCTCATTCGTCACCCCATGTGGCACGTACTACTTTGTGCGCATGCCTTTCAGATTGAAGAGTGTCAGGTCCACTTTTGCAAGATCACTCCAGATTGGTTTTAAATCACATCTACACAGGAACATTGAAGCTTATATGGATGATATTGTGGTCAAAAGAAAGGATAGATCAACCCTTATCTAAGATTTGGAAGCAACATTTGCCAATCTGCACAAGATCAAATTGAAGCTTAACCCAGAAAAGTGCATGTTTGGTGTTCCCTCTAGCAAGCTACTCGGCTTCTTTGTGTCCCACCAGGGGATAGACCAACCCAGATAAGATCAAAGCTATCGAGCAAATTCAGGATCCAAGGACCGTGAAGGATGTCAGACATTTGACAGGGTGCGTTGCTGCACTCAGCAAATTCATCCCCTAGTCTGCCGAGTGTGCCTTGCCGTTCTTTAAGATCTTGAAGAAGGCAGGACCAATGAAGTGGATCTGGGAAGCAGATATGGCCCTACAAGATTTGATGACCTACTTATCCTCTGTGCCTACCTTGGTTGCTCCTAAGCCACAAGAGTCGTTGATACTATACTTGTCGGCAAAAATCAAGTGGTTAGTGCAGCATTGGTGGCGCAGCGGGAAGTGGATGACGAAACAACCTAAGTTAGTGCCCCTTCCGGAAAGGAATATGAGGACAGCTCGACAAGGTCAGATATGGATCAGGGCGAAGAAGAGCACTGCAGTGGTAACAACCCCAAGGACGCGGCAAGGAAGAAAGTGGTGCAGTGCCAAGTGTACTTCGTCAGCTCCCTATTGCAAGGGGCTAGATCTAGGTACTCTGGTGTGCAAAAGTTGATTTTGGCTTAGTCATGGCCTCAAGGAAACTGCGCCACTACTTCAAAGCCCATAAGATCATGGTTGTTACGCGCTTTCCATCGCAGAGGATACTCTGGAACCCAGAGCCTACCGGTAGGACAGTGGAGTTGGCATCGGAGTTATCCAACTTTGTCCTGAAGTTTGAAAGCACCTCAACAATACAAAGCAGGGCATTGGCAGAGTTTTTTGCAGAATGGATGCCAACCCCTGATGAAGAGACACTAGAGACACTTATCCCCGACAAGGAATCACCCCAAGAATGGATCATGTATTTTGATGGTGCTTTCTCCCTACAAGGTGTGGGGGCTGGCATGCTTCTCATTGCTCCTTTCGGGCAGCAATTGAAGTACGTGGTCCAGATGCATTTTCCCCGGGACGAGGAAACCAACAATACATCAGAGTATGAAGGACTCCTTGCGGGGCTTAGGATTGCCACAGAGTTGGGAATCAAGAAGCTGATCATCAAAGGAGATTCACAACTTGTGGTGAGGCAAGTCAACAAAGATTATAAAAGCCCATTGATGGAGGCATACATTGAGGAAGTGAGAAGGTTAGAGGAGCACTTTGACGGATTGCAAATGGAGCACATGCCCCGTGCAGAAAACAACATTGCTGATCATCTGTCAAAGTGTGTTGCGCAGAAGCTTCCTCTAGGACCAGGAACATTTGTTCTCCACCTTACTCAGCCCCCCGTATCCCCAACAACAATGGCCCAAAAGAGAAGGAAATTGGACTCTGATAAGCCTCTACCGGTAGAGCCCTCCGGGGCACCTAGAGGGACCCTGCTGAAAACAACTCCCATTCGCTTGCTGGGTTCCACCGTCCTGCCAGGACTAACATCCCCACGATCGAGGAATGCGCCCCAACGAATCTGGAGGTGCCGCTAGTCCTCATTGCCGAGCCTCAGGCTCCAACGTGGGCATGGCACATAGTACACTTCCTCCAAACCGAAGAACTTCCCAAAGATCAAGAAGAAGCTGAAAGAGTAGCCAGGAGGGCTAGTATGTACCAGTTTGTCGATGACACACTGTACAGAAGAATGCCCAACAGTGTGAAATTGAAGTGCATTTGCCGGGAAGGAGGAAAGGAACTACTGGTAGAGATACACAAAGGCATGTGCGGCTCCCACATTAGATCAAGGGCATTGGTTGGGAAATTATTTCAGCAAGGATTCCGTCGGCCCACAGCCGTCCAAGATGCGGTCGAGCTAGTCACCAAGTGTGAGGCCTGCCAGTTCCATTCCAAGAACATCCATCTGCCTGCCCAAGCTCTTCAGACAATCCCTTTGTCATGGTCGTTTTCAATCTGGGAGCTCGATATCCTCGGCACTTTCCCCTGAGCTGCCGAGGCTTTGAATTATAGTTCATTGCTATCGACAAGTTTACAAAGTGTCCAGAAGTAGATGCCATGAGAAAGGTGACTACTCAGTCAGCTGTCAAGTTCTTGAAAGGATTGGTGTGCCGCTTTGGAGTCTGTGCACAGATCATCGCCGACAACGGAACCCAGTTCATGAGCCGCACCTTCATGCAATATGTTCATGCCCTCGGAATCAATATCTCATTTGCCTTTGTTGCACATCCCAGAAGCAATGGACAAGCTGAGAGGGTGAACGCTAAAGTGTTGCGGGGCCTCAAAACAAGAACATTTCATAAGCTACAGAAGTGCGACAGGCGATTGATAGATGAGCTCCTGGTGGTTCTCTGGTCCCTCAGAACGACACTGAACCGAGCTACCGGGCAGACTCGTTTTTCGCTTGTCTATGGGGTAGAAGCAGTTATCCCCACGGAACTCATTCATGGGTCACCTCGAGTGCTTACCTATGATAAAGTAGCGTAGGGTCAGCTCCGGCATGACGATGATGTGCTTCTTGAGGAGAACTGTCTCTGGGCTGCTACGCATGCTGCACGCTACCAACAAGCCCTGTGCGCTATCACAACCGCATGGTTCACGCCCGGTGTTTTTAGGAAGGCGACCTTGTCCTTAGGCGCGTTCAGCCTGCCAAGGGTACACACAAGTTATCGCCAAAGTGGGATGGCCCGTACTGGGAGGTTGCTCCTTCCGGAGGCCTTGGTGTCGTTCGCCTCGCGAGGCATGGCCCCTCACGAGCGTCTTGCGTGTTGACGCGGAAGATGGGTCGTACTAGGCAGTCGATGGAGCCACACCGTGGGCCGCAGGTAGGCAAGTCTAGGTACCCTAGTTCCAGAACGCCGAAAGTAGTCCCTGGTGAAAGATCGTGGATGTCGCCTAGAGGGGGGGGGGGTGAATATGCGCTTTAAAATAATTACGGTTTAGGCTCGAACAAATTCCGAATAAACCTAGCGGTTAATTTGTCAAGCACAAAACCTACAACAACTAGGCTCACCTATGTGCACCAACAACTTATGCTAAGGAAGATAAACAACTAGGTGATAGCAAGATATATGACAAGAAACAATATGGCTATCACAAAGTATAGTGCATAAGTAAATGGCTCGGGTAAGAGATAACCAAGGCACGCAGAGACGACGATGTATCCTGAAGTTCACACACTTGCGGATGCTAATCTCCGTTTGGAGCGGTGTGGAGGCACAATGATCCCCAAGATGCCACTAGGGCCACCGTAATATCCTCACGCCCTCGCACAATACAAGATGCCATGATTCCACTAAGGGACCCTTGAGGGCGGTCACCGAACCCGTACAAATGGCAACCCTTGGGGGCGGTCACCGAACCCATACACTTTGGCAAACTTTGGGGGAGGTCACCGGTACCCGTCAAATTGCTCGGGGCAATCTCCACAACCTAATTGGAGACCCCGACGCTTGCCCGGAGCTTTACACCACAATGATTGAGCTCCGAACAATACCAACCGTCTAGGGCGCCAAGGCACCCAAGATGAACATGCTCTAGGGTGCCCAAACACCGAAGAGTAATAAGCTTCTCAAACTTCACTTCTACGTATCACCGTGGAGAACTCAAACCGATGCACCAAATGCAATGGCAAGGGCACACGGAGTGCCCAAGTCATTCTCTCTCAAATCCCACCAAAGCAACTAATGCTAGGGAGGGAAAAGAGAGGAAGAACAAGAAGGAGAACACCAAGAACTCCAAGACCTAGATCCAAGGGGTTCCCCTAACCTAGAGGAGAAAGTGATTGGTGGAAATGTGGATCTAGATCTCCTCTATCTTTTCCCCCCAAAACTAGCAAGAATCCATGGAGGGATTGAGAGATAGCAAGCTCAAAGAAGGTCAATACTGGGGGAAGAACACGAACTCAAAAAATAAGGTCCAATGGGGAAGAAGATCCCCTTTTATAGGTCCCCACGAATCTGCCTGTTATGTGCAGATTACTGTAGGACCGGTACAACCGTGCACGAACCGGTACAACCGGTCAAGGTAGAGTAAAAACCAACCTGTATGAAAAAGCACTAAGCGGTACAACAGCCCGGGGAACCGGTAGTACCGGTTAAACTAAACTAACCGGTACAACCGGTCAACAACCGCCCAAGAACCGCTCCAAAACAGAAACTATTCCGGTGGTAGAGCGGTACATGGCCGGTACAACATTCAGACCAATTCTGGACTGGTACTACCGCACCAAACACCGGTTGTACCGGTCAACCGGTACAACCTCTCTTTGGGGCGGTAAAACCTCTTTATGAAAAACAGGTAAGATCAAAACAGCCACAACTTTCGCATACAAACTCCGAATTCGACAAAATCAAGTTTGTTGGAAAGCTAAGGACAAGAGCAAACATAATCTTGATAGAAATATCAAGAAATAGCAATTGAGAAAATATCCAAAATAAAATGGTGAGAACCCTTTCTCAATTAAGACCGGTAAAAACTCCAACACCGAAAACACAAAACAAGAAGCATAAGAAATCGGTTTTCGATGAAGTCGAGCTTGTCATGAAGATGACCATAAGATCCAAATCTCACAAGGAGAAGAAACAAACAAGAACCAAGAGAGATGATGCAAGGATGTAATGGTTTGAGCTCTCTATGAACGATATGATCAAGCTACTCATCGAGAGCCCCCCTTGATAGTACAACAATCGATCCAATAACCCGGTCTCCCACAACTACCATGAGACCGGTAAAATAGAAAACCTATCAAGGGAAAACTTTTGCCTTGCACATAGTCCACTTGAGATGGATGATGACGATCTTGACTCCCTCAAGTTGGTACACCATTCTTGATTGCGTTGGCTCGCTAAAGACTAGTAGATTGCTCCCACATACTCCACTATGGGTGAGCCACTTTTTGGCACATCTTCACAAGTCCATTGTCACCACAATGGACGGCAAGCTTCAAGCACTTGATCTCTTTGTGATGCTCCGCTTGAACTTGCATACCGCAATCTTGATGACAATCACCGCTTGATTTCATCCTCCATGGGTTGTATAATATCTTTTTCTTGACGCAAGCCCATGGAAACAAACCTAACCCACAACGAACTCTCACGTAGACCATGGGTTAGTACAAAAAGCGTAATGGACAATTCTTAACATACCATGGGATCACTTGATCCCTCTTGGTACACCTTCTACACTTTGTGTGATGATTAACTTGATTCACTCTTTGACTTACTCTTAATCAACCTTGAAACTTTCCAACTCTCATCATTTGGATGATGTCTTGAAGGTAAACATGAATGATCACACACTCTTCTTCTTCAAGGCATGCTTGCAATAAGTTCAACCCTCACAAGACCAACCTTTGGATGATTCCTTAATAGCACCTTGGTCATCACAAACTCTCCTTGAAACCAACGAATGGAATCCAAGAAAAGCCTATGGACAAACCCTTCAAATATAACTCAAGGCAACAATTAGTGCATAGAGATTGTCATCAATTACCAAAACCAAACATGGGGGCGCCGCATGTTCTTTCAATCTCCCCCATTTTGGTAATTGATGACAATCACTTTCAAGAGAGTTTATATAAGGAATTATGCATCACCATACCATGCAACAATAATGTATGCACATGAGATGCAAAAGCTTAGTAACAAAACCAAAGCAAGAAGAGAGGAAAACAACTCTCTAAACTTCCTCACAAAACTCTCTGAAACTTCTCCCCCATTGGCATTGATTGCCAAAATGGGCGAAAGGCTTAGAAGGCCAATATAAATTGTTTTCCTCCATAAATTTTATATTTCTCAACTAGAGAGTGGAATGCAATACACATTTCCAACGGTAAATACTTGGAGGAAGACAAACTATATTGAGGCCCAAAGATTGCAAAACAATGACATGCCACAAAGACATAACAAAGAGATAGACACGCAATCAAGCAATCAAACGATACCAATTGAAGCAAGCTATCAAAAGTGTCGGTGTATCGGGAATGACACCTATGGTATCACAAGAATCCGTACTACGGTTAGCGGGGGGCGGGGTTGAGAGAAGAGCGAATCAAACAGATAGCACACGGTTTGTTTATCCAGGTTCTGGCCGCGAGGATGCGTAAAACCCTACTCCTGCTTTGGTGGATTGTATATCTGTGTTCTCCAGCTAGCTATGGGGCATGAGGAGCTCCAAAAAGCCGAATCCTCCTCCTGGTCGCCTCGGGCCTCCTTTTATAGAAAAAGGGGGTGCCACAATGGCACACAGGAGGTGGAAAGGGTACAGTGATGCAAGGTTATCCCTCGCATTACATGACAAGGCGCATTTAATGCGTCTTGCTTAGGTGTCCTTGTTTTATCGGGGACGGGGGAGAGATCTGTCTCGTCCGTCGCCGCCCCTTCTTGTGTCGGCACGCGCCCTGGCCAGTGATGCCTGAGATGCCATGTAGGCAGGCAGGCAGCTGAGGTGGCACAATGGTGGGTCTACACGAAGATCTGCATGCCGCCACGCAGGTGCATGCCCAGCCGGTTGGGTCGGCAGCTGCATAAGGCGGTGAAAGTTTAGTTGACGTGGGCCTGATGGTGATCCCGCAGATGTCCTCGGCAAGGGCCTTGCCGGGGCCCCGGCAAGGGTCTTGCCGCGGCGCCTGCTGCCATCCCCGGCAAGGTGATTGCCGGAGGTCTTGTGGTCTTCCTTGGCTGGGATCCCGCCAAGGGTCGTCGTCTTCTTAGTGAGTATCTGATCTTGAATGTCTTCACAAAGATCTGCATGCCACCACGGGGATGTCTCCCGAATCCTTGCCCCATGGGGGCAGTGGACTCAAGGTTGATTCGCTCCGTAGGCGTGGGGCGAGTTGCCGCGGCAAGGGTCTTGCCGGGGAGTTCCGCGGCAAGGGTCTTGCCGGGGCTACTGAAACTGGCTCCCGGCAAGGATCTTTCCGGGGGAACCTGCTTCGTTCCTTTGCTCTTTGTGGCCTTGGCTTTGGTGTTGCACTAGTTCCATCGAGCTTCGGTCTCACCCTGGCTCACCTCCTTTGCCTTGCTTGGTGTGGTGGTGCCCGTGGCTCAGACGGCCCGTGCACAGTCATAGGGGTACAAAAAGTGTACCCCCCTTTTTGTACACCGACAGGAGCCCCCGGGCCTGGGCCACACATAAGCGCAGCGCGTTGTTTGGCTAGGCCCAGAACGGTGCGCGAGCAGGCGGGACGGTTTTGACCGCGGTAAGATTTTTCGCGCGCTGCGCCTCCCATGATCCGCGCGCGTGGCACGGTGTGGAGGGGTGTGCGTGACGTGGGCGACATGCGCGGGGTCGGTTCCCGCAGGCATGCGTCACGTCGCAGTTAATGTGAAAGGAGGCGGCCCGCATTTTCCCCCATAAACGGAGGGAGGCGTAGAGGCGCGGCCCATTTACTGAATGGGGCCGAGGCGCGGTCCTCAAGGCGTCCACTCCCCACGATCACGGGGTGGGGAGAGGCCGCCTCACCCGTCTCCTCGGTTATGCACGTCTGCCACGTGTCTCCCATGCGCTTGGGGTGGCAAACGGTGGAGGCGGGAAACCGGGCTATCGCTGGTTGGGGCGGCGGGTCGGTCCTGGCTCCCTGCGCCTTCCGTGCTCTGATTGGCCGAGCGGGGCGGTCGATCCCCAACCCCATTCCTTTATAAAGAGCGCGAGGGGAGGGATGGCGTCCCGCATTCTTCCATCTTCTTCCTCTTTCAGCTTCTGCTCCTCTCTTCCATTCGTCATGGAGAGAGGAAATCCCGTCCCTTCAACGGTGGCGGCAAGGGTCTCCGCTCGACAACGCGTCCCTCCTTCTCCTACGCCTGCGGTGTCAGAGCCGGCCGCGAGGGGAAGGGGAAGGGACGAGGCCGGGGTGCTCGGGGAAGAGGAGGACGGGGTGGCCCGCCGGCCTCGCCCCCGCCAGCAGTTCCTCCTCCAATGGAGGGCCATGTTGGGGATGACCCTTGTGAGTTCTTCGTCAGGTTGCGTCGGCCGCCGCGTCGTTGCCTTCGTCTTCTGACTCCATTTGCGCGGGAGATGGATCTGGATCCACTGGAGTCATTGCGGCTGCACATGAAGGGCTGCGGGATCAGTGGCACGCGGGTCCGCATCGACTTCCCTGCTCCTCATGTGATGTATCTCTGTCGGGGATGGAAGACGTTTGCTCGTATCCACAGCTTGACGGATGGGCTCACTCTCCATTTTAAGTTGATGGAGGGTGCCCTTCTTTCCGTCAAGGTCTTCGGGCACTTCGGGACTCGTGCAAGGTGCTGCGTGGAGAGCTCTTCTGATGAGGAAGATTCCTCCTCGAGCGAGAGTGACGAGGACGACAGCGGCAGCGACGACGAGGGCAGTAGGCGGCAGGATGACGGGTCCGACTAGGTGTCGAGCGCCGCCCCCTGTGGCACCGGCGACCCCATCATCCGTGTTGCCGGCTCCTTGAACTTCTCGGGGCCGTCCCCTTGGGCGGCTAGCGTTGGGAGGCTACGGAAGAGGAAGAGGGCGTGCGACAAGGCCGTCATGTCGGAGTACGCGCGCACCGACGCCTTCGACGCGTACTGACGTCCTGCCGCCTCATCTTCGAGCTCTACTTCCGGCGCCGCCATCACCATCCAGCCTTTGGGCGGCCACCAAGATGTTCTCTTGGTGTCTTCTGCCACCCGTAGCTCGCCTAGGCGCTCCTTTTGCCCTTCTCGCCTCCTTGACCTGCCTCCTGAGAAGAGGGACAAGAAAGGGATTACGGGCATCTTATCTCTTTTTAGTTTGTAAGCCTTCGGGCGTCTGTTAAATTTAAAACATGTAATCCCCTTGCTCATGTTTTTCATTCCCAATGGACTGTACCCGAATGGAATGTTTTTAATGAAAAAGGGATGTTTGCCGGGTCATTTGTTTGTGGGTGAAACCCACAACAAGGAATAAGTCCTTGATATCTGTAAGATAAACACTTTCTCGCCCGGCAACAGGCCTTGCCGTCTTCCCACTTCGCTCTACCTTTCTCATGACTTTGGCGGAGGCAGGGATGAGGCAGGTTCAGGCTCCTTGTTTCATCCTTTCGCTGCCGCGACTACGACCAAACTTGGTCCTAGGAACGAGCCCTAGGGCCTAGAGTTATGGGAGCATGGTAGTTTAAGGAAAAAACAAGGTTTCACATACCTCAGTCCATAATGGAATGCATGATAAGGGATGAAGAACTTATCTGAAGCTGCAGCCCCTGGCAACCCTGGTTTGCCGTGGGTGAATCTTTGCTCTTGCAGCCCCCGGCAATACTGGCTTGCCGGGGCCTAGATGCTGGTATGTTCCTTTTTCTCCTACCCAAATGGTTTCGGCAAGGATATCTATGTGTCCTGTGAACCAAAGAAGATAAAAGAAAGACAAAGAGATGCAAACTCGACCTCTAAGCTAGGGGTTAGCCGCCGCTAAGCACCATCAACCCTAACCAAGGACGAGACTCGACCTAGCATGCATGCTATAACTTAGCATGCCGGCGCTTCATTTATTTATGCTCAGGGTCTGCGCCTGGCTTTGTACAAAGGGTTACATGCCTTGTCGGCAAGGCTTGTACAAAAGGTGGCTTGCCGAGGGGCCCGGCAAGCCGCGCCTCACGGGTAAAACTTGCGAAGATGCTCAATGTTCCAGGAGTTGCTCACCGGAACGGCATTTTCGGTCTCTAGCCGGACTGCGCCAGGCCTGGTGACTCGTATTACCCGATAAGGGCCTTCCCACTTCGGCGTCAACTTGTTGGTATTCTTGGCCGATTGAACCCGCCGAAGAACAAGGTCGCGTTCCTCAAAGCTTCGGGCACGGACCTTGCGGCTATGGTAGCGGCGCAAGGCTTGCTGGTAGCGTGCTGCTCTCACAGCCGCCCGAAGAGGATCTTCCTCAAGGAGCGTTGTGTCATCTTGCCACAGTTGCTCTTGCTCAAGCTCATCATAAGCGAGCACTCGAGGTGACCCGTATATGAGTTCAGTGGGGAGAACTACTTCTGCCCCGTATACTAGGAAAAAGGGTGTCTGGCCGGTGGCTTGATTTGGCGTCGTTCTGATCGACCAAAAAACCATCGGCGACTCATCAATCCAGCGCCTTCCACTCTTGCGCAGCCTGTCAAAGGTCTTTGTCCTTAAGCCTCGCAATACTTCAGCGTTTGCTCTCTCAGCTTGACCATTGCTTCATGGGTGAGCAACGGAAGCGAAACAGACTTTGCTGCCGAGGTCTTGGGTATATTTCATGAAGGTGCGGCTTGTGAACTGTGTGCCGTTGTCGGTGATGACCCTGTTGGGTATACCAAAATGGCACACTAGTCCCTTGAAGAATTTGACGGCTGACAGAGCCGTGACCTTCGTCACTGCCTCCACCTCTGGCCACTTTGTGAACTTGTCGATTGCGACGTACAAGTACTCAAAGTCCCCGACAGCACGGGGGAAAGGGCCCAGTATGTCGAGCCCCTAGACCGAGAAGGGCCAGAAGAGAGGAATGGTTTGAAGGGCTTGAGCTGGTTGATGAAGTTTCTTTGAATGGAACTGACACGCTTCACACCTGGTGACCAGTGTCGTCGCATCCTAGAGGGTAGTGGGCCAGAAGAAGCCTTGCCGAAATGCCTTGCCGTCAAGGGCTCTTGACCCTATGTGGGATCCACATATGCCTCCATGTATCTCTGCCAACAGCCCCAGTCCTTCCTCTCGAGGGATACACTTCAATTTCACGCCGTTCGGTCTCTTTTTTGTACAGGACGTCATTGACGAACTGGTACATAGCAGATCAACGGGCTACTTTTTCCGCTTCTTCCTGCTCCTCAGGAAATTCCCCCGTTTGGAGGAATCGGACGGTATGCTGTGCCCACACTGGAGCCTGAGGCTCGACGGCGAGGACTAAAGGCATTTCCTTCGCTATAGGAGCGGCTGTCTCGACGGCAAGAGCTTGATGCTCCGCCGGAGCTAGCCGTCCCGTGGCGGGCTGAGTGTCCCGGGCAACATCCTTGCCGGCGGCTCCGGGGAGCTCGGCGGGAAAGTACTTGCTGGGACCTGATTTCCTCCTCTTGTTTTGCTCTGTTGATGGATCAACGGATGGCTGAGAAAGCTGAAGCACAAAGGTACCTGGTTCCACAAGTAACTTGAGGGCAGTGCGCTTTGACAGGTAATCGGCGATGTCGTTCTCTGCTCGAGGAACGTGCTCCACCTGTATACCATCAAAGCGCTCTTCCAGCTTTCTCACTTCATCGACGTAGGCCTTCATCAACGGGCTCTGGTAATCTTTGTTGACTTGTTTGACGACAAGCTGCGAATCGCCCCTGACAATGAGTTTCTTGATTTCGAGGTCTGCCGCGATCCTAAGACCAGCAAGCAGCCCCTCATATTCGGCAGTATTGTTCGTTGATACCTCCCTGTGGAAGTGCATCTGGACCACGTACTTGAGGTGCTCTCCGGTGGGCGCGACAAGTAGTACGCCAGCCCCGGCGCCCTGTAAGGAGACAGCTCCATCAAAGTACATGACCAGTCGCAACTCGCCTCTTTACCGGGGAGAGCAGTCTCCTGGGCTTCTTCATCAGGCATCGCGGTCCATTCTGCAACGAACTCCGCCAGGACTCTGCTTTGAATCGTCGAGGTACTTTCAAACTTGAGGCCAAAGCTGGACAACTCCAGTGCCCACTCTACGATTCTTCCCGTTGCATCGGGATTGTGCAATATCCGTTGCAGAGGGAGGCGAATGACGACAGTGATCTCGTGTGCCTGGAAGTAGTGACACAGCTTCCTCGAGGCCATAAGAAGGCCGAAGAGCAATTTCTGCATGCCGGCGTACCTTGATCTAGCCCCCTGCAAGAGGGAGCTAACAAAGTAGACCGGGTGCTGCATCATTTTCTTCCTCGGCGGCACTCCACCCGGCCGTGTCGTCTCTGCACCAACGGCATCAGGCTCTGTCGCTGCTATCACCTCGCCATCAACTTCTCTCTGTGCCACTAGTGCGGTGCTGACCACCTGGTTCGTTGCCGCCAGGTATAGCAGCAACGGTTCCTGTGGCCTAGGCGCAACTAGTACTGGCGTGGAGGAAAGATAGCTCTTCAAATCTTGCAATGCTGCTTCGGCTTCTGGGGTCCACTCCATTGGGCCCGCCTTTTTCAAAATCTTGAAAAAGGGGAGGGCGCGCTCGGCGGACTTGGAAATGAATCTGCTCATGGCGGCGACGCAGCCAGCAAGCCGACGCACATCCTTGACCCGTTTGGGTGCTTCAGTCTATTCTATAGCTTTGACCTTGTCCGGATTGGCCTCTATTCCACGTTGTGACACAAAGAACCCGAGAATCTTGCCGGATGGGACGCCGAAGACGCACTTCTCAGGGTTTAGCTTGAGATTGATGTTGCGTAGGTTCGCAAAGGTTTCTTGTAAATCCGGTATAAGGGTTGCCCTATTCTTGGTTTTGACCACTATATCATCCATATAAGCCTCCATATTTCTATGGAGCTGGGGTTCAAAACCAATCTGGACTGCCCTTGCAAACGTTGAGCCAACATTCTTCAACCCGAAAGGCATTCGTACGAAACAATACGTACCACATGGGGTGATGAATGCTGTCTTCTCTTCGTCTTTTCTTGTCATGAAGATCTGGTGGTAGCCGGAGTAGGCATCAAAAAATTACAGCACGTCACACCCAGCCGTGGAGTCAACAATCTGGTCGATGCGCGGCAACGGGAAGCGGTCTTTGGGACAAGCCTTATTGATATCTGTGTAATCAATACACAGCCTCCACTTCCCATTTGCCTTGCGCACTACCACTGGATTGGCCAACCACGTTGGATGGAGCACTCCTCTTACCAATCCCGCTGCTTCCAGTTTTCGGATCTCCTCTGTGATGAACTCTTGTCGTTCCAAAGCTTGCTTCCCGACCTTCTTCTTGACGGGCCACGCATGAGGACAGACAGCAAGGTGGTGCTCAATCACCCCCTGGGAACGCCGGGGATGTCGGATGCTTGCCATGCAAACACATCGACATTTGCCCGCAGGAAGGTGACGAGCGCGTCTTCCTATTTGTCGTCAAGGGTGGAGCTTATGGTGAAAGCCCCTCCTGTGCCGTCCTCCTTGACATAAACCTTCTTGGTTCCCGGTGGCGTGGCCCTGGACTTCTTGTTTCTGCCGCTGGAGCTCTCTGGCACATCCTCGATGGGAGCACTACACTCCGAAGAGGTGCGCTTGCCGGAGTGGGTGCCCGAGGTCTCGCCGGTCTTCTTCTTCTTCCCGCCCAGAGCTCCAGTGGCAGGAGCAAGTGCCCTAGTGGCGGCAGCTACTGCAACTGCTTGTTGGTATAGTTGGTCAGCGCAAATCAGCGCATCTTTCTTATCGGAGGGGATGGTGATGATCGTCACAGGTCCTGGCATCTTCAGGGTGTTGTAGGCGTAGTGTGACGCCGCCATGAACTTGGCCAGCGCTAGGCGGCCAAGGATCCCATTGTAGGGCAAGGGGATCTTGGCGACATCGAACACAATCCTTTCTGTCCTGTAGTTTGGGTCACTTCCAAAAGTCACGGGCAGCGTGACCTTCCCCTTCGGTTGACTTCTCCCCGGGTTGACCCCCTAAAACGTGCCAGTCTCTTCGAGGTCTTTGTCAGGAATCTACAGCTTCTCGATCACGGTAGGCGAGATTAAGTTCAGACCGGCCCCACCATCGACCAGCATCTTTGTCACCTTGAGGTTGCGTATTGTCGGTGAAACCAACAATGGTAAGCACCCGACCGTAGTAGTGCGATCAGGGTGATCCTCAGTGTCAAAAATGATAGGCGTGCTGGACCATTTCAGCGGCTTTTGGGCACCAGACGACGGCTCCACCGCTGTAATCTCACGCGCCCACTGTTTAAGCTGGCGGTGAGAAGTATGCAGTGAGGCGCTGCCATCGATGCACATGGCCTCCGTGGCTTTCTGAAACTCTAGGTCGCCGGACTCGTCGTCCTCTTCGTGATCGTCGTCTTCTCGCTTTCTGTCACGGCCCCGGGCGGGCCTCTTCTGCTGTTTATCCTTGCCGCGACGGCCTGTTTGGCCGTCACGCTTCTTGCCGGACCCCTCAGCACCGTCCTGGCCCTTCTCCTTGTCCCGCCTCTCATATTCAGCCCTCTGCCTCTCAGCAAGGAGCTCAACCTATCGGCAGTTCTGGAGATCATGGCCTTTGGTGCGATGGATCTTGCAGTATTGCTTGTTGGAGTTTGCTGGCTTCTCGGCAGCCGCCAAGGCCCGGCAGGCGACACACCCAGCAATTTCCTTGCTGGGGTCATCCGCCTTGGTTTTCTTGGCGGAGCCGGCGTCATCAGATCCCTCGACGGCAAGCACGGATTTACCTTTGTGCTTCTTGTTGCAGCGCCGACCTTTCTTTGCCAGGGCGGCAGTATCCTCATCTGAAGAGTCGGTTTCCACGCCGGCATCTTCGTTGGGGTACTTCCTTCCCTCTTCAGCCCGGGCACATCAATCATCAAGAACATAGAGTTCCACCACATCTTTCACCTTGGTCATTGCCAGTTCTTCACGCATCTTGCGGTTAC
Organism: Secale cereale; assembly: GCA_902687465.1. NCBI lineage: Eukaryota > Viridiplantae > Streptophyta > Magnoliopsida > Poales > Poaceae > Secale > Secale cereale. The sequence continues at coordinate 351,598,701 of LR738710.1, forward strand.
GCACGTTCTGATGGAATGCGTTGATGATGGCGGTAGGGTGAACATCAGGGATATTGTACTGTACCCGGCTGAACCTATGTATATACTTGCGCAGACTCTCGCCTCCCTTCTCGGGAATGACGTGCAGGTCACTTGCTTGGCCATGGGCTTGGTGACCTCCAGTAAAGGCGCCAACTAACTCATGGCACAAATCCAACCAGGAGGAAATAGAGTCTACCGGCAAGTGCATCAACCACGACATGGCGTTGGGTTTAAGAGCCAATGGAAAGTAGTTCGCAAGCACCTTATCGTCGCGGGCTCCGGCAGCTTGCATCGCGATGGTGTAGATGCTGAGGAACTCCGATGGGTGGGTCTTGCCGTTGTACTTCTCGCCAACGTCAGGCTTAAAGGTGTGGTGTGTGGGCCACTGGAACTGCCGCAGCTCACGGGTAAAAGCCGGATAGCCTACCTCGTAAGGTAGACCTCCAGGGCTCTCCGGTGCTGGGCGGTTCACAACAAGCCTTGCTCACCTGTCTGACTGGTGGCGCGCTCCGCGCCGGCACTCGATGGTGGTTCGGGCATCTTCATGAGGTCGCTCCTGAAGAAGTTGACGCTGGTCGCCATGGGTCCGTGGGTCGGGCGATGCTATGGAGATGTCGTCACCCGCAACGTCTCGACGAGTCGACACATGCAGTATTGGGCGAGGAGGAGGCGAATGCACCGTGGCCGCGGTGCTGCTGGTCCTCCCTCCACCTGTGCGTGGGCCCCTTCGGAACGTCGACCCGGGGGCCTTGCTGGACTTGGTTCATCCTTGTTGGCGACCGTGACAAGGTTTCAGATGGTGGCTCTCCATTCGTCGAGTTTCCCCGTAACGGGAGGAAAGTCGAGGAGCAACTGCGCGTGCGCCAGGGCTTCTGCTGGGGTTAGCGGTAGCGAAACCTGCACGGACCGCGACGCGCTTCGACCCCTAACCATGTCAGGAGGAGCTCCATCACAATCCCGCGGTCGCATGCCGTTTCCACCAGCGCTTCGGCGGGCGGACAGGTCTTCTACGTCTCGGGAGTGGCGCTCGGGGCTCTTCCCGCGGCGACGCCCGGGGTCTTCGGCGTGATGACGCCGTTCGTCGCGCGCTGCTTGGGAGGAGCGCGCTGTTGGCGCCGGCATGGGAGTCCTGGAGGTCCTTGCGTCGCCTTCGGGTGATGCGGCAGCGATCCTGGAGGGCCCCGCGCCACTCGCGGAGGGCCTGGCTCCGTCATTGGATTTGGCGGTGTGTGGCCCGTTACCAGGCGCACAAACATCACCACCTCCCAAACTCCGGCTACTGGGACGGTGTTGGTGTTCGCGAGCAGCGCCCCGGGTCCTTTCCGCGACCGGTCCGCTGCTCGCCCACGTCGTGACGGGCTGTCTGGCTTCCGACTGGCCAACCGCCACCGTTGTCTTCTTCTTGGGTGCCATGATGATGAAGAAGCGTCGAACTAACTGCTAAAGTCGATTCTCACAACTGCGCCCCCTACCTGGCGCACCAAAGATGTCGGTGTATCGGGAACGACACCTATGGGATCACAAGAATCCCTACTACGGTTAACGGGGCGCGGGGTTGAGAGAAGAGCGAATCAAACAGATAGCACACAGTTCGTTTATCCAGGTTCGGGCCACGAGGATGCGTAAAACCCTACTCCTGCTTTGGTGGATTGTATATCTGTGTTCTCCAGCTAGCTATGGGGCGTGAGGAGGTCCAATAAGCCGAATCCTCCTCTTGGTCGCCTCGGGCCTCCTTTTATAGAAAAAGGGGTTGCCACAGTGGCACACGGGAGGTGGAAAGGGTACAGTGATGCGAGGTTATCCCTCGCATTACATGACAAGGCACATTTAATGCATCTTGCTTAGGTGTCCTTGCTTTATCGGGGACGGGGGAGAGATCTGTTTCCTCTGTCGCCGCCCCTTCTTGTGTCGACACGCGCCCTGGCCAGCGATGCCTGAGATGCCATGTAGGCAGGCAGACAGCTGAGGTGGCGCAATGGTGGGTCTTCACGAAGATATGCATGCCGCCACACAGGTGCCTGCCAAGCCGGTTGGGTCAGCAGCTGCATAAGGCGGTGGAAGTTTAGTTGACGTGGGCCTGATGGTGGCCCCGCGGATGTCCTCGGCAAGGGCCTTGGCGGGGCCCCGACAAGGGTCTTGCCGCGGCGCCTGCTGCCATCCCCCGCAAGGTGCTTGCCGGAGGTCTTGTGGTCTTCCTTGTCTGGGATCCCGCCAAGGGTCGTCGTCTTCTTAGTGAGTATCTGATCTTGAATGTCTTCACAAAGATCTGCATGCCACCACGGGGATGTCTCCCGAATCCTTGCCCCATGGGGGCAGTGGACTCAAGGGTGATCCTCTCCGTAGTCGTGGGGCGAGTTGCCGCGGCAAGGGTCTTGCCGGGGAGTTGCCGCAGCAAGGGTCTTGCCGGGGCTACTGAAACTGGCTCCCGGCAAGGATCTTGCCGGGGGAACCTGCTTCGTCCCTTTGCTCTTTGTGGCCTTGGCTTTGGTGTTGCTCTAGTTCCATCGAGCTTCGGTCTCACCCTGGCTCACCTCCTTTGCCTTGCTTGGTGTGGCGGTGCACGTGGCTCACACTGCCCGTGCACAGTCATAGGGGTACAAAAAGTGTACCCCCCTTTTTGTACACCGACAAAAAGATACCAATTGAACCAACTAGACCAATGATCCTACGAGCCACAAGAATAAAATATATTATGATATGAGCAAATGAGTGTCCTAGAGAAACTAGAGAAGCTCCCCATGTTTTGTGCACAATTTGGTTTTGTATTTGGATACAACGAGCACAAAATAGGATCGTCGCTGCCCCAAGATCAATAGAACCTCACGACATAGCAACGGAGTGTTCTAAAGACACTAGTGAAGCTCCCCATAATTTATGCACTCCTTAGAATATTTTCATTAGGATACCCAGTGCACAAAATAGGATCATCACTCCCCCAAGATCAATAGACACTCACACCAAGTGCAAGTGAGCATGAAGGAAACAAAGCCTAGCACTTGCAACAAACAATTGGTTGAGCAATATATAAAAGAGTCAACTTAAGAGTAGGCTCAACCAAAAAGATGTGTGTGAGTCATAGCAAAGCACTTGAGAAGATTAATGTATGGATGAACATTAAGCATCAATATACTCTTGAATGAATGAGATACACAGTGCAAGGCCTATCATTCCCACACACAACAGCAAATGGGTTCACAAGCTCACTACTAATCATATAAATAACCTATGCTTGTGAAAACCTGTGGTGAAGATATAAAAAGGATAGCTTTGTCATGAGGAGGGATACCAATAGAAATGGCAAAAGCCTCGTCAAGACAAGCAAGAGAAAAAAATGATCTTCACCACAAAAGAGTGCATCAAGATGCAACGATATAAGTTCCGCACTTGAGACACACACCTTCATGGAGACACCATAGAAATAAAACAGGAGCGGAAAGGTGGACGTGAAAGAAGGGGATATCAAATAGATATGCAACTTCTCTCAAGTGTATAAGATTCTAGGTAGATGAAGATCATGATGATATCAATCCACAAAGAAGGATGTACACACAAAATTGTTGCAAAAAGGAGTGAATAAGATATCCCCAAGGAAGTCATAAATATACCAATAAGATATTTGCTTGAAGGCATAGCACATGGCTAGATATGTTCTTATTGTATATAAATGAGTTCCAACCACACGAGCATCAAAGACATCACAACTAGCAACAAGCGATCATTGTTGGGATGCTTTGAGAATGGAAACAATTATCATACGAAGGAATGACTAACATGCCATGATACAACCTATACAAGGTTGGTGCAAGAAATGTGTGCATGAAGTAGATGGTGATACTTGTTACCGAGATACCATTGGAAGGATGTAGTAGATACCAATTGAAGGTAGATAGTAGTTCATTGATCATCCTAGCTTGACTCCAATAAGCACATGGTGACACCACCTTCCTTTTGAATGAGCCGAGAATCCAATGCATCTCCAATTGTTCCTAGAACACCAACACAAACAAAATGGTACCCAAACTCAGTGGGACCAAAGAGTTAGAAACACCAATACATAGGAAAAACTCCACAAACATATGTGCATTTATATATGAAAATGAATTTCATGCACATCTCATCCAAATTGAGACTAGGTGGAGTTTCCCTTATATATTGGGTTAAAGAAAGAAAGCATGCCAAATAAAATACATGAAGTAAATATGCATGCTCAAGACTTTCAAGAAACGAAAGAAAATGAAAAAGAAATACCAAGTGAAAATAGGATACCAAATGGAGAAATAATCACTTGGAAGATATCTATTAGAAGATACATCAAGGAATGAGATATCCGTTGATACACGGAAAAGGAAAGATACCGGACTTCCAAAAGAGAGGATGGTTCCAAACAAACCAACCCATCTACAAAGTCTCATGATGACACAAGTACCAAGAAGAAACGGCTTGCCTTCCATCAGCACACACTTGATATGGATCACAAGATGAGTGTTCTATCGAAAATAGGATAGCTCCCCCACGAATTGTGCATTTAAAGGGAATTTGCATTCGAGTACAAAATGCACAAGGTGGGATCACCACTTTCACTATATCTAGAAAACACTCGACAAAAACAATAAAACACGAGATCTACAAGTGGCATGGAAGGAAATGGGAGTCGACACAAACTTGGCAAGAGATAAGACAAATAAAACCAAAAGACAACGTAAAGATGATCAATAATTTCCACCACATAAATGATTACCAATTGTCAAAGACAAGAGGTATTTGGAAATAATTCCCGGTGATAGATAGCAATGATATCCAACATCATCTTTACACTAAACACATGCAAAATGCAACTTGTAGAGCTAACATGTCACCTAGGAACAACATAATTTATACTATCAACTCTAGGTGACAATATATCAAATTTACACATTTTCTAGGCTTGTAATATTCACATAGAATATTACTCCCCCATAATGTGATACCAATGAAAAACTTACCAAGATGCAAAAGAGAACCAACAAGAGATAATTAATGGAACATTTAGAATTTGACATTCTCATGAGAAGACATACCACATAGAGACTAGATAATCTTGTAATATCAATACTAGATGGTATTCCTCATGTACACACATTTATAGGATTTTGAGGTGCACAAAGCACATCACTCTCCCAAAATGGGATGTTCCATTAATATCTCACAAGAGCCAACTAAGATAAAAGCAAGAAGCACAAAGGCTCAACGCATGACACACACATACATGATGTGCAAACCAATATACACATACTTGATTTCTCAAGATACACAAACTGGATGCACAGCATATACAAACACATGCAAGGAACAAAACCAAAACATGCAAAGGGGCAAGTAACTTTCAATGTAAACAATTTAAACACGAGTTACCGCAAGGAGGAACATTGGATATAAGATAGAAACTTGATAATCCGAATGACTTGGCTTGAGACTATATGAATGATGAAGACCCCTTAATTCTTCATAATGTAGCCAAGTCTCCAATGCCCTCCAACAACGCATATTGATCAAGTTTTAGCTTGTTGGTCCCCAAGCAAGTTGGGTCCTAAGAGGTTGGTCACAATAGGCTTGGCCACCCAAATGGTTCTTTTCTTGACACCACTTTGAGTACCAACAAACTTGGCAAACACATTGCCAACATTATCCTTCCCAAGAAAATAGACATCATCAATAATAATTGGGTTGGATAAGTTACCACTAGTGCATAAAGAAGCGACGTGACCTTTCTCACGACATAAGTAGCAACGTCTACTCTTCACTTTCTTCTCACTTGATTTCTCAACATGAGAAACATTAACTTGAGTCTTCTTGGGAAGTGGCCTTTCTTCAACTTGCGGTTGAGCATGGGATTGAACTTCTGGGCTATTCCCTTGTTGCTTGTCACTAATGGCCTTCTTCTTCAATGGGCAAGATCTAACATGATGCCCTTCAATTTTGCACTTGAAGCAAATAATCTTGGCCGAATTCTTGAGTTGTTCTTGGCCCTTATTCTTGATAATGATCTTGGACCTTTTCTTCTTGTTGGAGTTGAATCCAAGTCCACCTTTGTCATTGGGGGATTTTTGCACACTCAAGATATTGTTGAGTGTGGACTTCCCTTCATGAGACTTTTCCAAGTCTTTCTTCAAAGAAGTGACTTGGGCCTTGAGCTCTTTGATTTCCTCTACATGGTTAGTATCAACAAAAGTACTAGAGGAAGTATAAGCTTCATTGTTAGAGAAACAAGGCAAGGAGAGCAATTCAACACAAGATGTACTAACATTGTGAGTAGATGAATTACGAGGACTAGCACATGGCAAGATAGAGTTTTGACTTGAAGTAGTGCCAGTAGCCACATGAGGCTTACTAGATGTTACCTTGATACTCATAGCCTCATGAGTTATCTTTAGCACATTATGGGATACTAGAAGATCATCATGAGAGCTTGTGAGCTTTACATTACTTTCTTCCAATTTCCCATAATTGCTAGATAGCAACTCAAGTTGAGCCCTTAGCTCAACATTCTCCTTCAAAATGGATACTTCACTAGAAATAGAGTTAGTATGACAAGCATCATCAATAATAGCAAGAGGAGAAGGCAACTTGGCAAGCTCCTTAGAATATGAAGCTTTAAGTTGAGCATGAGACTCGGTGAGTTTTATGAGCTCACCCTTAATGACCCTTGAGCCATTTTCTAGGTGCTCAAAATCCTCAAGGAGTTTAGCATGTGCAACTTCAAGCTTCTCATTTTTAGTTTCAAAATCATTAGCCACCTTGAGAGCTCTATCACGGGATTCCTTTATTATAGATAGTTCTAGAGCAAAAGTCTCCTCAATAGATTCCTTGGTGGTTTGTTCAAGTTCAAGAGTTTGCGAGAGGTCGGCAATCTCATTGGCATAATCACGCTCATGACCTTCCATTTTCTCAATGGTGACCTCATGATCCTCTAGATGAGATTCCAACTCCTCTATATATTTCTTGCCCTCAATGACAATAGACATGATTTCCATGAAGTTGGAACGACCCATTTTATTCTTATGAAGAGCTTTAAAATCATTTCCCCCTTAATTTTGAAGGAGGCAACATTATCATTCTCTTCATCATTATCATCATCATCATCATCATTGTCATCATCACTATAATCAGAAGATATATTGGGATTCAAAGTGGGAGATACCTTTGAAGCCTTAGCCATAAGGCAAAACGCAATAGATGATGATGTAGGATCCCTTGAAGCACCATTCAAGACTACATCTTGTTCCGTGGGGTGTTGGGTTTCCTCTACATTGTTAGCATAACAATTCAAGGAAATAGATGCATTTTTATCATGGCAACAAGATATAGCAAGCATATCATCATGAGTTTTAGTCAAGCAATTTCTACATGATATGCAAGGACTATCAACACAAGCATGTGAAACATGTAGGGTGCTCGAAGTGTTAAAGTCCAAAGAAGATGCATTGCAATAAGATAGTGATGAAGGATCATCCACAATAAGCATACTATCATCATTGCAATGACAAACACTACTCACCATATCATTACCTCGTGGCAAACCACATGTAGGTGAAGTAGAAGAAATTGAGAAGACAACACGGCCGGAGGAGGAGGGAGAACAATCATTCCCACAATTCTTGGACACACCATATTTATCTTGAAGCTTTGTCCACAACTCATGAGCATCCCGAAACGGCATGATTTGAAATATAACTACATTGCTCAAAGCATCGAAAAGCACATTAGAAGCTTGAGCATTGAGATAAGAGTTTTTCTCATCCTCTAAAGATAACCTTGGGGATCCTTTGGAGGAGAAAAATCCATATCTACAATTTGCTCTAAATTTGGGTCCATGACCCTAAAGAGATTAAGCATGCGAATTACCCAACCATCAAAATTTGTGCCATCAAAACTAAGAGTGTCAAAGAATCCTAAACCCCTAGTCGACATCCTTACTCTCTAGGTGGTTAAGCCCTATAAAGAGAGACGAGGCTCTGATACCAATTGAAAGATCGTGGATGTCGCCTAGAGGGGGGGGGG
>LR738710.1:351606814-351637957 GCA_902687465.1 Secale cereale
GGGGGGGGGGTGAATAGGCGCTTTAAAATAATTACGGTTTAGGCTCGAACAAATGCGGAATAAACCTAGTGGTTAATTTGTCAAGCACAAAACCTACAACAACTAGGCTCACCTATGTGCACCAAAAACTTATGCTAAGCAAGATAAACAACTAGGTGATAGCAAGATATATGACAAGAAACAATATGGCTATCACAAAGTATAGTGCATAAGTAAAGGGCTCGGGTAAGAGATAACCGAGGCACGCGGAGACGAGGATGTATCCCGTGTGGAGGCACAATGCTCCCCAAGAAGCCACTAGGGCCACCGTAATCTCCTCACGCCCTCGCACAATGCAAGATGCCGTGATTCCACTAAGGGACCCTTGAGGGCGGTCACCGAACCCGTACAAATGGCAACCCTTGGGGGCGGTCACCGAACCCGTACACTTTGGCAACCTTTGGGGGTGGTCACCGGTACCCGTCAAATTGCTCGGGGCAATCTCCACAACCTAATTGGAGACCACGACGCTTGCCCGGAGCTTTACACCACAATGATTGAGCTCCGAACAATACCAACCGTCTAGGGCGCCAAGGCACCCAAGAGGAACAAGCTCTAGGGTTCCCAAACACCCAAGAGTAATAAGCTTCTCAAACTTCACTTCCACGTATCACCGTGGAGAACTCAAACCGATGCACCAAATGCAATGGCAAGGGCACACGGAGTGCCCAAGTCCTTCTCTCTCAAATCCCACCAAAGCAACTAATGCTAGGGAGGGAAAAGAGAGGAAGAACAAGAAGGAGAACACCAAGAACTCCAAGATCTAGATCCACGGGGTTCCCCTCACCTAGAGGAGAAAGTGGTTGGTGGAAATGTGGATCTAGATATTCTCTCTCTTTTCCCCCAAAAACTAGCAAGAATCCATGGAGGGATTGAGAGATAGCAAGCTCGAAGAAGGTCAACAATGGGGGAAGAACACGAGCTCAAAAAATAAGGTCCAATGGGGAAGAAGATCCCCTTTTATAGGTCCCCACGAATCTGCCCGTTATGTGCAGATTACTGTAGGACCGGTACAACCGGTGCATGAACCGGTGCACAAACCGGTACAACCGGTCAAGGCAGAGGAAAAACCAACCTGTACGAAAAAGCACTAAGCGGTACAACAGCCCGGGGAACCGGTAGTACCGGTTAAACTAAACTAACCGGTACAATCGGTCAAGAACCGCCCAAGAACTGCTCCAAAACAGAAACTATTCCGGTGGTAGAGCGGTACATGGCCGGTACAACCTCCAGACCAATTCTGGACTGGTACTACTGCTCCAAACACCGGTTGTACCGGTCAACCGGTACAACCTCTCTTTGAGGCGGTACAACCTCTCTATGAAAAACAGGTAAGATCAAAACAGCCACAACTTTCGCATATGAACTCCGAATTCGACGAAATCAAGTTTGTTGGAAAGCTAAGGACAAGAGCAAACACAATCTTGATAGAAATATCAAGAAATAGCAATTGAGAAAATATCAAAAATAGAATGGTGAGAACCCTTTCTCAATTAAGAACGGTAAAAACTCCAACACCAAAAACACAAAAGAAGAAGCATAAGAAATCGGTTTTCGATGAAGTCGAGCTTGTCATGAAGATGACCGTAAGATCCAAATCACAAAAGGAGAAGAACCAAACAAGAACCAATAGAGTTGATGCAAGGATGCAATGGTTTGAGCTCTCTACGAACGATATGATCAAGCTACTCATCGAGATCCCCCCTTGATAGTACGATAATCGATCCTATAACCCGGTCTCCCACAACTACCATGAGACCGGTAAAATAGAAAACCTATCAAGGGCAAACCTTTGCCTTGCGCATAGTCCACTTGAGATGGATGATGACGATCTTGACTCCCTCAAGTTGGACCACCTTTCTTGATTGCGTTGGCTCGCTAAAGACTAGTAGATTGCTCCCCCATACTCCACTATGGGTGACCCACTCTTTGGCACATCTTCACAAGTCCATTGTCACCACAATGGACGGCAAGCTTCAAGCACTTGATCTCTTCGTGATGCTCCACTTGAACTTGCATACCGCAATCTTGATGACAATCACCGCTTGATGCCATCCTCCATGGGTTGTATAATATCTTATTCTTGACACAAGCCCATGGAAACAAACCTAACCCACAACGAACTCTCACGTAGACCATGGGTTAGTACACAAAGCGTAATGGACAATGCTCACCATACCATGGGATCACTTGATCCCTCTTGGTACATCTTCTATGCTTTGTGCGATGATTAACTTGATTCACTCTTTGACTTAGTCTTAATCAACCTTGAAACTTTCCAAATCTCTTCATTTGGATGATGTCTTGAAGGTAAACATGAATGATCACACACTCTCCTTCTTCTTCTTCAAGACATGCTTGCAATAAGTTCAACCCTCACAAGACCAATCTTTGGATGATTCCTTAATAGCACCTTGGTCATCACAAACTCTCCTTGAAACCAACGAATGGACTCCAAGAAAAGTCTATGGACAAACCCTTCAAATATAACTCAAGGCAACAATTAGTCCATAGATATTGTCATCAATTACCAAAACCAAACATGGGGGCACCGCATGTTCTTTCACCTGGGCCCAAGGCGCGCTTGGACTTGGCTTCAAGGTGAAGCAAAGGGGCAAGGGCAAAGCACCGCAGGCCCCAGTTGCATGTGGCCTGGTCGACGCGTGGCAGTTGATGGGACGTGGGCGCCTCCACTTCCCCATGCAGCCTCGGCAATTGTTAGACTTGATAGCCGCCTATTGTAAGCGCAGCTTTGCCAGAATTGACCTCTGCATTCGGACTTGGCCCCCCCTCCTTCTTGCGAACTTGAGGCTTCTCTCCCAGTCTCGGCGCCAACGCCAATCCTTCCTTGACGCCATGGCCCCTAGGTCGAAGAAGAAGGGGAAGGCTTGCGCGCCCGACGAATCCTAGCCGGGCTTGGAGCCCGCGCTTGATCGGTTGACGGTGGTCAATCGGGAGCGGTTGGACAAGGTCCGGCTAGCCCTCGCTGCCGATTCTAACGAGTGGAAGGCAACAACAATCTAGCCTTCCTCCCAGTCCATGACGGACATGGAGGCTACCGAATCCACATCCATCTTCATGCCCTCCCGGCCGGCTTGGTCCCTCCTTTCTTTTATTTCTTTAATGCCACACTCTCGCATTAGCAGATCTAAGTGCTGCATCTGGACCCTAGATCCATCATCCTGCTTGCCACCTTTGCCTTCCAGTGCAAGGCTATGGTGGGCATTGCCCCATATGTTGCCTTGTTCCGCCATTTCTTCTCGCTCCACCTGGTCGACAACCGATAGCACTCGGGGTGTGTGGCTTTCCAGGGTGCGGCGGCAACAGCTGGCTTAGGCTTCGACTTCGCGCTCCGCCAGGATGTGAAGGCGTTCCGGAAGCTGTGGGTGTTTGTGGATGCCGCCACACTCAGCCCCCTGCTCTAGCTCCCACGGGCGCCAGCGGTACCCAGCTCCGGCTGGGGCCATTCGAAGCTTGTCGACCGTCAAGTTGCCCACGTTTGGACCAAGATGGCCAATTTGAAGAGGGTCGGGGTGACATCAGCAATGGTGGTGAGGGAGTTCGTCAGGCGATGCATCGCCCCACTCCAGCGCCATTCTCGCCCAATGTGGGAGTTCACTGGCCTTGAGGACCCGATGAGGCTTCAGGTGCCTTCGCTCTCTGCCAAGACGCTGCGCGCAATGCTTGAGCTACTGATGGGTGACCTGGCACCTGCTGTACTCCCGAAGGAAGGTTGCCTCTTGTATAATTGCTCAAACAAAGAAGACTTCATGGGGCAGATGCCCTTCTTCGACTAGTGGGGGCCACGCACGGAGGGCCTTGAAGGGCCTCGTGAGAATCCTATCTTGGTGGCTCCTATGGCACGCACCCCAGACGTAGGTGCAGGGGGGCGACCATCACTGGGTGCCCCCTGGGCGACCGATGAGGAGCAGGCGTCATATGATTGTCAGGACCCCGATCCTAAGTCACACAGATCTAGCTGTAACACGTCATATCACTTTGCGGCCTCACGCACGGTAACCCCACGGGTGCCACCTTACCTGGCCCGAGACCGTTTGCGTATTTTGGCACACGTATATGACAGTGTCGCTAGCATCCATATGACAGAGAACCCGGGCCGACATGGCTAGTTATAAACCAAAAGTGGCACTAGATTACAGAGACAGGCATCCATGACCCAGCAACGAACGTGTCGGTCATCAACGTATGAACCCAAGTCGGAGCAAGCTACATGGACTTAAAGGAACAACGCGTGACATTTCCCCTAAGGGACAGACACAGGAACGAAGAAGGACACATGCCGGCCAGCCTACGTGTTCCGAGCAGTAGCAAGCTACCAAGGCTCATTGGAATCACTAGGAGGCATTTCCCTGTAAGGTAGGCTACCAAAGGAAAACAACTAGGTGTCGGATCCCACACATACCAAGCATTTCAATCATACACACAATATGCTCAATATGTGCAAATACAACATTGCATCACAACATAACTCTATGACTCAAAGTACTTTATTTAAAAGGCTCCAAGAGCCATACATAATATATCCATACAGGTAGGGGTCACATGACCCAACACTCAAGTCATACAGTCATACAAGCACAAGCGGAAGCTACATGTCTGAGTACAGACAACTTAGAAAATAAAACAGGCTTGGTGTAGCCTGACTATCTACAAGGCCCTTCACAAGCTCCAGATCACCGTCTGGGTGTCAAGCTACTCGTCGACTTCAACGTCTATGTAGAACCCATCAGCAGGGGCAGGGTTCTCCTCTGCAACAGTTATTAAGCAAACATGAGTACAAAGGTACTCAGCAAGTCTTACCACAGAACCTATCATACATGCAACATTATCAACAGGGGGCAGTGGAGTTTATAGCAGGAAGCCAGCTTTGACTCTTGGCTAACCTATACTACAACTCTCAACGGATTGCAGTATGTTATTACGAACACGAGTCCTCTACTCACCACAACAATACACTACCGAGGATCCTCTTCCGTCATCCTACGGAAGGGCCATCCACGGCACTCACACTTATCTTGAGGCTTTTAGTAGTGTCCATCAACTTGTCTATGAACTGTAAGAGTAACCAAGTAGTCCGTACCGCGAACAACGGCTATTCGAATAGTTTGATAACCCTGCAGGGGTGTACCTCTTCACACACGCTTTCACCACTTATCGCCGTTTACTCGGCGTGTACTCGGCAACCTTCAAGCGGAAGCCCAGCGAGGGTGTCGGCCACGACCAGACTAACTACTCAAGTCTCTCGTCCAGGTTTATCGCCTATTTGGGTTCCATCCGTGGGGAGATCCGGCCGGGGTGTCGCTCACGGCCCCAAACGATGTGTACAGGGTTCCCGAGTCACCAAACGGGCAACCGGTACACCGTGCCACGTACCTGTCGCATCACAACCCACCCCGAGGGTCAGCGCTGTGCATGACCTCTAGTAAACTATAAACACCAGAAACTAGTTGCAACTCCTGGACAGAGATCGAGGGTAATTAATAAGCCGAGATGGTCCATTGGTTTCGGGCCCAATGCATGGTAGTAACTGCAACTTGAACCACGCATACAGATCTCAGGTCCTATGGACGATTCCAATGAAACAACCCACCATGTACTCCTACATGGCCTTTCATCGATACCTTTACCAAGCGTACTCCACACTTCCTTCTCTTTATCGGTATGGTCATTTCACTCTGATCCATCACCCAGATGAATCAGACTAGACAGAACTCTAAGCATAGCAGGCAACATAAACAAATAGCATGGTGGATCACACATCACATGGCTCAATCAACTCCTACACATGCTAGTGGGTTTCAAGTATTTACTGTGGCAATGACAGGTCATGCAAGGGATAGGGTTCAACTACCGCAGCAAGTAGCAGTTCACACGTTGTTGCCTTAATGTAGTAAAAGAGAGCAGGAGCGAGAAGATTGGGTTTGTATCGGAATGATCAATGATTGCTTGCCTGACAAAGTAGTTGTCGGGTACTGCTCTTCAACTGGATACGCAACAGTATCCTCGGGAGCAGGACCTAATACAGAGAATACCGACGATACAATCATTAACAAACAAATGCAACAATATGATGCATGCTCATGACATGGCAAGATGCATGTGTGTTGGCTAATGCAACTAAGACCAGAAGGGTTTGAGCTTATTTGAACCAAAGATTCAAATTGGCATTTTAGCTATTATTTAAATAAGTACATTATCATGTTTTAATGTATACAGCAAGGTTAACTTGCTCAAACATGCATGAAACCAGTGCCATTGGAAAGATTGGATTTTTCTGATCATTTTTCATATATAAAACTTTTCCATCTGAGCTATGGTTGATTTTATATGATTTTTAGAAGTTTTGGGTATTTTCTGGAATTTCCTGAATTAATTTAAATCTAAAAATCCCAGAAAAACCTTTACTGCGTCAGCATGACATCATGCTGACGTCAGCTAGTCAACAGGAGCTAGTCCAAGTCAAACATGACATGTGGGCCCAGCATGTCAGTGTCACAGCTAACTGACAAAGTTAATTAGAGTTAAACTAAAACTAATTAGCTGTCAGTGGGGCCTGGACCCACGGGTCAGTGACTAAATTAATTAACTAATTAAATTAACAGAAACTTAATTAAACTAACTAATTAGCAAAAGGGTGGCCCACACGTCGGTGACCCAGGGGTAGTCAACCCCCCGGTCAAACAGGTCAAACCCGCCGGCGACGTGACGCCCGCGAGGCCAAGTACGGCGGCGTGCTTCGGAAATCGTCTAGGGGGCACGGCTCGAGCTGTGGTTGGGTGCGTTGGGAAGCTATTGTCGTTGCGCGTCGAATGGTGGTGGTCGCTGGACCTGGGGTGGTCGGAGATGACGGCAACAAGCTCGACGGCGGCGACCGGCGTCGGGCGTGTGTGGTGACGCGGCTGCAGTGGCCTAGGCGATGCGGGCGTAGTACCTAGCGCATCTACGTGCTGCGGCGAGTGTGATGGACGGGTGCCCGTGACCAAATGGTCACCGGAGCGTCACCGACGGCGAGCACGGCGGCGGTGCGTTTCGGTGATCAACGGAGCGGCGGCTACAAGGCGCAAACGAAGCAAAAGAAGGAGGGAAACGGCGTAGGAGCTCACTGCGATGCTAACGAGCTCGACGGAGGGGTCGGGGATGCGCTGTAGCTTCGTAACGGCGGCGAGGTGCTCCGGCGATCCGAGGAAGGGGACGACGGCGTGGAGGCGTTGCAGGGCTTCCGGCGATCCGTGGCTCAGCGAGGAGGAAGAGGACGACGCGACGCTCCTTCTGGACACACTCACGGGGCGAGGGGGTAGCTCTAGGTGCGGCAACGGCGAGCGGCGGCGACGGGCGGCTCGGTGATGGAGGAGGAGAGAGCCAGAGGAGGCGACGGGGACGAAGGGGAGAAGAGAGAGCGGTCGGGGCAGCTGCGTGGCGTCGCGGGGAGTCGTCCAGGCCGTCGGGATGCAGGCAGGCAGGGTGGAGGTGGCCGGACGCGTGCTGGCGCGCGGCGGCCACGCGCGCGTCCTTCTGGCACGAGGAGGAAGGCGACAGAAGAGGCTGTGGGCTGGGCCGGCCTGCTACAGGGCTGGGCCCGAGGTAAGTGCTTTCTCCCTTTTTCTTTTCCTATTTTCTTTTCTGTTTCATTTGTTTTGCAACTTTGTTTAATTAATAAAAATGCCAGAGCATTTTTATAACTCATGAAACTTGTCATGCCCACTGTATATAATATGAACAGTAGGAAACATTATAGTTTATGATTATTTAAGCATTTAGAATATTTTATAGCATTTAAATGCCCAAATTCAAATAACATATGATTTAATCCAAAGGCCTTTGATGTCCTAGAAAATTGTGCACCATTTTTTGGCAGAGGTTTAAGACCAAGGCAGAAATGATGAACATTTTTTAAGGGCATTTTGGGTACATTGGAAAATATTTTATCAAACCCTAGTTGTTAGAAGAGGGGTGCTGGGGTTTCTGTCATTCCCATTTCAAGTTTCTTTGATAAGTAAAACATGATGCACACTCTAGCTAGCCCTAATGCAAGTGCTAAATTAGGGATGTGACAACTCACCCCCACTTAAAAGAATCGCGTCCCGAGATTCGGGTTCCTCCGGAAAGAGGGTGGGGTACTCAAGTCGAAGACGATCCTTCCTTTCCCAAGTAGCTTCACTCTCGGAATGATGTGACCATTGAACCTTGAGAAACTTGATATTGTGGCGTCGAGTGGTGCGCTCGGTTTGATCAAGAATACGAACGAGGTATTCTCGATATGTAAGATTGTCCTGGAGATCAAGCGTTTCGTGGTCCACTCCGCGGATAGGATCCGAGAAGCAACGCCTGAGTTGAGATACGTGGAACACATCATGAACTCTGGATAGGTGCGGAGGTAGTTCCAATTGGTAGGCAACTTCTCCTTGTTTGGCAAGAATGCGAAAAGGACCAATGTAACGAGGGGCCAATTTGCCTTTGATACCGAAGCAATGGGTTCCCTTAAGAGGAGTAACCCGAAGGTAAGACTTATCGCCGACTTAAAAAGTCACAGCCTTATGATGACTATCATATTGGCTCTTTTGGCGAGACTGGGCTGTTTTCAATCTCTCACGAACGATGCGAACCTGCTCTTCTGCTTCCTGGATCATATCCGGGCCAAATAATTGTCTTTCCCCGGTCTCTGACCAGTTAAGAGGTGTTCGACACCTTCGTCCATATAGAACTTCGAAGGGAGCTTTGCCCAAGCTGGCTTGATAACTATTGTTATAAGCAAATTCAGCAAATGGAAGACATTTTTCCCATCCCATACCGAAAGAAATGACAGAGGCTCGAAGCATGTCTTCCAGAATTTGATTGACTCGTTCCACTTGACCACTTGACTGGGGATGGAAGGCAGTACTGAAAGAGAGATGAGTTCCCATTGCATTCTGGAAACTTTCACAAAATCGTGAAGTAAAAAGACTTCCACGGTCTGAGTTAATCTCCAACGGCACACCATGAAGTGATACTATCCGAGAGACATACAAATCTGCTAGCTGGCTAGCGGTAATACTCTCTCGAACAGGCAGGAAATGAGCTACTTTAGAAAGGCGGTCGATAACGACGAAGATAGCATTGTTCCCTTTCCTGGTCCTGGGAAACCCGGTAATGAAGTCCATACCGACTTTATCCCATTTCCATTCAGGAATAGCTAAAGGTTGAAGGGTGCCAGCAGCCCGTTGATGCTCTGCTTTGACTCGACGACAAATGTCGTAGTTAGCAATGAATTGAGCAATTTCTCTCTTCATCCTAGTCCACCAGAATCTCTGATGTAGGTCCTGATACATTTTGGTACTACCTGGATGAATCGTGAGAGGAGATTCATGAGCCTCCTTAAGAATCATTTGTCGTAGTTGTGGTTTCTTGGGTACCACCAAGTGGTTCTCGAAGTACACTACACCTCGATCATCCATAGAGAAACTTCTAGCAACTCCGCTAGCAATGTTCTCCTTGATCCGAGATATGCCTTTATCATACCGCTGGGCAACTATGATTTGATCCATAAGGGTAGGTTTCGCCACCAAGGTGGAAAGGAATCCTCGAGGAACAATGTGAAGGTTAAGCTTACGAAATTCCTCGTGGAGAAGTGGTTGACCTTGTTGTAACATCAAGTTGTTACAATAAGACTTACGACTTAGTGCATCAGCCATTACATTGGCCTTTCCAGGGGTATAAGTGATTCCTAAGTCGTAATCTGTGAGCAGCTCAACCCAACGTCTTTGCCTGAGATTTAGATTCGGTTGGGTGAAGATATACTTCAAACTGTGGTGATCAGTGAAGATTTCACAGCGATTACCAAGGAGGTAATGTCGCCATGTTTTGAGTGCATGGACTACAGCTGCAAGCTCTAAATCATGAGTAGGATAGTTATCTTCATGTGGACGCAACTGTCGAGATGCGTATGCAATCACTTGACGATCTTGCATGAGTATGCAACCTAGTCCTTATCGCGAGGCATCGCAATAGATTATAAAATCCTTGGAAAAGTCTGGTGGTACCAGTACGGGTGCAGATGTCAGGCGTCTTTTCAGTTCCTGAAAACTGGACTCGCACTGTGGGGTCCACTCAAACTTTTTATCTTTCTTGAGGAGTTCAGTTAGAGGTTTAGCAACTTTGGAGAAATTCTCGACGAAGCGTCGGCAATAGCTCGCTAAGCCAAGAAAACTCCTAACTTGCTTGACCGATTCAGGGGGAGTCCAATCAAGGACGGCTTGAACTCGCTCGGGATTGACAGCAATACCCTTGCCAGAGATCACATGACCTAAATAGGTTACTTCTGGCAACCAAAACTCACATTTAGAGAATTTGGCATAAAGGCGGTGCTCTCGAAGTTTCGTCAATACCAGCCTTAAATGCTCGGCATGATCTTCCTTGTTCTTGGAATAGATGAGTATATCATCGAGGTATACCACGAAGAATTTATCCAAGTACTCCATGAATATAGAATTCATTAACCGAGAAAAGGTAGCTGGGGCATTGGTTAGCCCGAAGGACATTACGGTGTACTCATATTGGCCATAACGAGTAACAAAAGCCGTTTTAGGAATGTCCCCGTTCTTAATTTTGATTTGATGGTAACCCAACCTCAAATCCATCTTAGAGAAGACTGAGGATCCAGTGAGCTGATCATACAGGTCGTTGATCCTGGGAAGCGGATACTTATTCTTTATGGTGACCAGATTGACAGGTCGGTAATCTACAACCATCCGCTCCGTTCCATCCTTCTTCTTGACGCAGAGGACGGGGCAAGCCCAAGGGGAAGAACTAGGACGGATGAAACCTTTCTGCAAGGACTCATCGAGTTGTTTCTTTAGCTCAGCTAATTCTAGTGGTGCCATCTTATAAGGTCTCCTAGAGATTGGGACAGTTCCTGGAATAAGATCTATCACGAACTCGACATCTCTGTCAGGTGGAACTCCTGGCAGTTCTTCTGGGAAAACATCCGGAAAGTCATGGACTACCGGAATATCTTCGAGTTCTGGTAGAGGGCTGGCATTAAGAGAGTAGAGCTGACGCTCAGCCATTCGGGTCAAGACATTGACTATCTTGCCGGATGGATGTGTAAGTTGAACGGTCCTAGTATAGCAATCAATCTTGGCGTAATGAGTCGTCATCCAATCCATACCCAAGATGATGTTTATGTCCGAGGACGTGAGAGCGATTAGAGATGCAAGGAAAACAAGTCTATCGACAAGGATTTCATTTCCATGGCTTACCCTAGAGGTTTGCCATTTTGAACCAGGAGTTTGAATAACCATGGAAGTAGGCATGTCACAAAAAGTCATGTTGTGCAATCGAGCATAGCTCTCAGATATGAACGAATGGGATGCTCCAGTATCGAAAAGAACAGATGCCGGATGGCAGTTAACGAGAAGCGTACCAAGGACGACGTTAGGATCCTCATAAGCTTCCTCAGCAGAAACATAGTTGACATGACCACGTGTAGTGGGGATTGGCTTGACATAATTCACCTTGCCGATTGGCTTACCATGGCCAACGGGTTTTCCTGGTTGGTTCTGGGGACAATCACGCATGTAGTGCCGTGGTTCTCCACACTTGAAGCATGTCACAGTGGTGGTGCATGGAGGAAAGTTGGAAGGTGGTCCTCCATAGGTCTTAGCAGGTGCAGACTATTGAGTTGGGCGAGGCGCCTCATAGGATGGCCTCGGTGTGTACTTGGGTGGCAGAGCAGTGTTAGGAACCCACACACGACGCTTGTGAGAGCCAGAACCGGATGAGGAACCAAAGTCTCGAGTATGCTTGCGGGTGGCCTCGAAGTCGGTCTGGCCCGTTTCAGCACTGATAGCCTTGTTTACCAACTTCTGGAAGGAGGTGCACTCGTGCAGACGTAGATCTCGGCGGAGTTCAGGGCTGAGTCCCTTGCGGAACCTCGCCTGTTTCTTGGCATCGGTGGAAACTTCTTCAGGTGCATAGTGTGCCAAGTTGCCAAACTCGCGACTATAGCCATCCACGGTTAACCGACCCTAGGTAAAATTGCAGAATTCCTCCCGCTTGCGATCCATGAGACCTTCCAGAATGTGGTGTTCACGGAATGCCTCACTGAACTCAACCCAAGTAGTGATTTGGCCAGCGGGACGCATAGCTTCAAAGTTTTCCCACCAAAGACTGGCAGGGCCCTCCAGATGGTAGGGAGCGTAGGTAACCTTGTCCGCTTCGGCCACACGGGCAGAGTGTAGCTTATGGGTGATACTACGTAGCCAGTCATCCGCATCCAGAGGTTCAGTGGAGTGATGGAACTTCGGTGGACACATCTTGATAAAGTCATTCATTGACACCATGTCATTTCTCTGACGGAACCCAGTGTTCTGCTCTATGCGTTCCAGCAGACGGTTGGTCTCTCTCTTGTTCCGTTCTGCCTCGAGCATAACTTCTGCCAAGGAGGGTGGCTGGGGCAGATTCCCATCTCTAGCCCCACTAGACTCACCCTGCTCCTGAGCAGCAGGAGTGTTGCGAGTGTTGACCATCCTAGGAAAACAAAACAACGGTTTAGACAAGGATGGCAAAAATTTGACATTGAAGTGCAGAATGTAATGGATGACACGGAATGCAAAGATGTTCATCCGTACGACATGGTAATATAGGAACTGCTATATATACACCAATGGTCATACACACCATACAAAGTTTAGTACAAGCCAAGGCTAAAGTACAACTGTGGTGAAAGACGATACATCCCATCAGAGGCATTCCAAGCTCCTATACATTATTTAGCTACACCTCCGGAACTCAGTACACACTAAGTCATATTCCACAAGACGCGCAGGACTGTGGGAATACAACTACTACAATACTACTACAACCACGGTCTAGCTCAGACATTCCCGTAGTAATCTTCGTAAAGATTACCACCGTAGCCTAGAAGTGGAACAGATGGATCTTGAAACTCGCGAACGCTCGAAGGCTATGGAGCATAGGGACATGGGTGTGGCCTCGGTCCCGATGCTGGTGGTAACCGATGCCCACGTGGAGGTGTAATACCCCCAACGTCACGCCAATCCATGCGATCAGGCAGACGAGTCCGCACGGGGTACAAATCCCGCATGTCCAGGTATCCGGCATGCACAGCAGGTGCAAGCCATGTCAAAGTAGTCCAGTGGGCGGCCCGAGTGTTATACAACTCCATTCGGAGGGCACGGACCTCACGGTCCCTATCCTCCAGCATCTGAACAGTAGTCTGAAGCAGTGGCTCTTCATGAGCAGCATCAGTATACAGACCAGTGTAGTAGCCTTCCTCTCCGGGAAG
This sequence comes from Secale cereale, assembly GCA_902687465.1. Classification (NCBI taxonomy): domain Eukaryota; kingdom Viridiplantae; phylum Streptophyta; class Magnoliopsida; order Poales; family Poaceae; genus Secale; species Secale cereale. The sequence continues at coordinate 351,620,157 of LR738710.1, forward strand.
TGAGGCTGGCATGTAACAGAACTCAGTGTTCAGCAACAGGGCATGCCTAGCCCGGAGAATGGTCATCATCGAATAGGCAGCATCCTATACTGCCATCTCGATGGTAATCCCGAGTCCATAAGACCAATGGATGGGGTCGTTAGCTCCGGGATATGAGGGGTATATCCGGACTGTGCAGAAATACTGACTCTGATTGAAATCCCGGTACTGTTCCTCCACGGTGTACTCAGGATACCAGCGATAACCGGTCTCAGTCAGCACACAGACTAGCATGGCCGTGTGACCGGGCACATTAATGCACCGCGTCAAACGAACCACTTGGTGAGGGATGCGGCCAGACATCTGAAACACGGAATAATGCAAAGGCATTAGTGTTTCTGGAAGAAATCGGGCAGCATAACAACTGTAAATGCTCAAACAAAGATTTGAGACATCATACAAATGATAGCATAGCCACTCAACAATCCATATCAAGGTTCCGGTCCAACAATCATCATACTAAAAGGATAGAAACTGAACTGAGGCTTGAAACCAACAATCCTAAGAGTCTACGGATTAGTAACACGTGAACCTAGTAAGGATAAGAGGCCTAGTACTAAATCCCCGTAGAAAGAATAGACTGACTCAGATCAGAAGGGCATAAGGTAAAGGAGTAAAAAGAGCCTTATGTTCCCTTCCACAATCAATTCCCCTACATATAACTCAGAATTTTTCTAGACTCAACATCGACCAGTTTGGCTTGAGAAACCTACAGGTAGTCCAGCTCTGATGCCAACGCTGTCGGGACCCCGATCCTAAGTCACACCGATCTAGCTGTAACACGTCATATCACTTTGCGGCCTCACGCACGGTAACCCCACGGGTGCCACCTTACCTGGCCCGGGACCGTTTGCGTATTTTGGCACACGTATATGATAGTGTCGCTAGCATCCATATCACAGAGAACCCGGGCCGACATGGCTAGTTATAAACCAAAAGTGGCACTAGATTACAGAGACAGGCATCCATGACCCAGCAACGAACGTGTCGGTCATCAACGTATGAACCCAAGTCGTAGCAAGCTACATGGACTTAAAGGAACAACGCGTGACATTTCCCCTAAGGGACAGACACAGGAACGAAGAAGGACACATGCCGGCCAGCCTACGTGTTCCGAGCAGTAGCAAGTTACCAAGGCTCATTGGAATCACTAGGAGGCATTTCCCTGTAAGGTAGGCTACCAAAGGAAAACAACTAGGTGTCGGATCCCACACATACCAAGCATTTCAATCATACACGCAATATGCTCAATATGTGCAAATACAACATTGCATCACAACAGAACTCTATGACTCAAAGTACTTTATTTAAAAGGCTCCAAGAGCCATACATAATATATCCATACAGGTAGGGGTCACATGACCCAACACTCAAGTCATACAGTCATACAAGCACGAGCGGAAGCTACATGTCTGAGTACAGACAACTTAGAAAATAAAACAGGCTTGGTGTAGCCTGACTATCTACAAGGCCCTTCACAAGCTCCAGATCACCGTCTGAGTGTCAAGCTACTCTTCAACATCAACGTCTATGTAGAACCCATCAACAGGGGCAGGGTTCTCCTCTGCAACAGTTATTAAGCAAACATGAGCACAAAGGTACTCAGCAAGTCTTACCACAGAACCTATCATACATGCAACATTATCAACAGGGGGCAGTGGAGTTTATAGCAGGAAGCCAGCTTTGACTCTTGGCTATCCTATACTACAACTCTCAACGGATTGCAATATGTTATTACGAACACGAGTCCTCTACTCACCACAACAATACACTACCGAGGATCCTCTTCCGTCATCCTACGGAAGGGCCATCCACGGCACTCAAACTTATCTTGAGGCTTTTAGTAGTGTCCATCAACTTGTCTATGAACTCTAAGAGTAACCAAGTAGTCCGTACCGCGAACAACGACTATTCGAATAGTTTGATAACCCTGCAGGGGTGTACCTCTTCACACACGCTTTCACCACTTATCGCCATTTACTCGGCGTGTACTCGGCAACCTTCAAGCGGAAGCCCAGCGAGGGTGTCGTCCACGACCTGACTAACTACTCAAGTCTCTCGTCCAGGTTTATCGCCTATTTGGGTTCCATCCGTGGGGAGATCCGGCTGGGGTGTCACTCACGGCCCCAAACGATGTGTACAGGGTTCCCGAGTCACCAAACAGGCAACCGGTACACCGTGCCACATACCTGTCGCATCACAACACACCCCGAGGGTCAGCGCTGTGCACGACCTCCAGTAAACTATAAACACCAGAAACTAGTTGCAACTCCTGGACAGAGATCGAGGGTAATTAATAAGCCGAGAGGGTCCATTGGTTTCGGGCCCAATGCATGGTAGTAACTGCAACTTGAACCACACATACAGATCTCAGGTCCTATGGACGATTCCAATGAAACAACCCACCATGTACTCCTACATGGCCTTTCATCGATACCTTTACCAAGCGTATTCCACACTTCCTTCTCTTTATCGGTATGGTCATTTCACTCCGATCCATCACCCAGATGAATCAGACCAGACACAACTCTAAGCATAACAGGCAACATAAACAAATAGCATGGTGGATCACACATCACATGGCTCAATCAACTCCTACACATGCTAGCGGGTTTCAACTATTTACTGTGGCAATGATAGGTCATGCAAGGGATAGGGTTCAACTACCGCAGCAAGTAGCAGTTCACACGCTGTTGCCTTAATGCAATAAAAGAGAGCAGGAGCGAGAAGATTGGGTTTGTATCGGAATGATCAATGATTGCTTTCCTGACAAAGTAGTTGTCGGGTACTACTCTTCAACTGGAAACGCAGCAGTATCCTCGGGAGCAGGACCTAATACAGAGAATACCGACGATACAATCATTAACAAACAAATGCAACAATATGATGCATGCTCATGACATGGCAAGAGCATGTGTGTTGGCTAATGCAACTAAGACCAGAAGGGTTTGAGCTTATTTGAACCAAAGATTCAAATTGGCATTTTAACTATTATTTAAATAAGTGCATTATCATGTTTTAATGTATACAGCAAGGTTAACTTGCTCAAACATGCATGAAACCAGTGCCATTGGAAAGATTGGATTTTTCTGATCATTTTTCATATATAAAACTTTTCCATCTGAGCTATGGTTGATTTTATATGATTTTTAGAAGTTTTGGGTATTTTCTGGAATTTCCTGAATTAATTTAAATCTAAAAATCCCAGAAAAACCTTTACTGCGTCAGCATGACATCATGCTGACGTCAGCTAGTCAACAGGAGCTAGTCCAAGTCAAACATGACATATGGGCCCAGCATGTCAGTGTCACAGCTAACTGACAAAGTTAATTAGAGTTAAACTAAAACTAATTAGCTGTCAGTGGGGCCTGGACCCACGGGTCAGTGACTAAATTAATTAACTAATTAAATTAACAGAAACTTAATTAAACTAACTAATTAGCAAAAGGGTGGCCCACACGTCAGTGACCCAGGGGTAGTCAACCCCCCGGTCAAACAGGTCAAACCCGCCGGCGACGTGACGCCGACGAGCCCAAGTACGGCGGCGTGCTTCGGAAATCGTCTAGGGGGCACGGCTCGAGCTGCGGTTGGGTGCATTGGGAAGCTCTTGTCGTTGCGCGTCGAATGGTGGTGGTCGCCAGACCTGGGGTGGCCGGAGATGACGGCAACAAGCTCGACGGCGGCGACCGGCGTCGGGCGTGTGTGGAGACGCGGCTGCAGTGGCCTAGGCGATGCGGGCGTAGTACCTAGCGCATCTACGTGCTGCGGCGAGTGTGATGGACGGGTGCCCGTGACCAAATGGTCACCGGAGCGTCACCAGCGGCGAGCACGGCAGCGGTGCGTTTCGGTGATCAATGGAGCGGCGGCTACAAGGCGCAAACGAAGCAAAAGAAGGAGGGAAACGGCGTAGGAGCTCACTGCGATGCTAACGAGCTCGACGGAGGGGTCGGGGACGCGTTGTAGCTTCGTAATGGCGGCGAGGTGCTCCGGCGATCCGAGGAAGGGGACGACGGCGTGGAGGCGTTGCAGGGCTTCCGGCGATCCGTGGCTCAGCGAGGAGGAAGAGGATGACGCGGCGCTCCTTCTGGACACACTCATGGGGCGAGGGGGTAGCTCTAGTTGCGGCAACGGCGAGCGGCGGCGACGGGCGGCTCGGTGATGGAGGAGGAGAGAGCCAGGGGAGGCAACGGGGTCGAAGGGGAGAAGAGAGAGCGGTCGGGGCAGCTGCGTGGCGTCGCGGGGAGTCGTCCAGGCCGTCGGGATGCAGGCAGGCAGGGTGGAGGTGGCCGGACGCGTGCCGGCGCGCGGCGGCCACGCGCGCGTCTTTCTGGCGTGAGGAGGAAGGCGACACAAGAGGCTGTGGGCTGGGCCAGCCTGCTACAGGGCTGGGCCCGAGGTAAGTGCTTTCTCCCTTTTTCTTTTTCCTATTTTCTTTTCTGTTTCATTTGTTTTGCAACTTTGTTTAATTAATAAAAATTCCAGAGCATTTTTATAACTCATGAAACTTGTCATGCCCACTGTATATAATATGAACAGTAGGAAACATTATAGTTTATGATTATTTGAGCATTTAAAATATTTTATAGCATTTAAATGCCCAAATTCAAATAACATATGATTTAATCCAAAGGCCTTTGATGTCCTAGAAAATTGTGCACCATTTTTGGCAGAGGTTTAAGACCAAGGCAGAAATGATGAACATTTTTGAAGGGCATTTTGGGTACATTGGAAAATATTTTATCAAACCCTAGTTGTTAGAAGAGGGGTGCTGGGGTTTCTGTCATTCCCATTTCAAGTTTCTTTGATAAGTAAAACATGATGCACACTCTAGCTAGCCCTAATGCAAGTGCTAAACTAGGGATGTGACAACTCACCCCCACTTAAAAGAATCGCGTCCCGAGATTCGGGTTCCACCGGAAAGAGGGTGGGGTACTCAAGTCGAAGACGATCCTCCCTTTCCCAAGTAGCTTCACTCTCGGAATGATGTGACCATTGAACCTTGAGAAACTTGATATTGTGGCGTCGAGTGGTGCGCTCGGTTTGATCAAGAATACAAACGGGGTATTCTCGATATGTAAGATTGTCCTGGAGATCAAGCGTTTCGTGGTCCAGTCCGCGGATAGGATCCGAGAAGCAACGCCTGAGTTGAGATACGTGGAACACGTCATGAACTCTGGATAGGTGCGGAGGTAGTTCCAATTGGTAGGCAACTTCTCCTCGTTTGGCAAGAATGCGAAAAGGACCAATGTAACGAGGGGCCAATTTGCCTTTGATACCGAAGCGATGGGTTCCCTTAAGAGGAGTAACCCGAAGGTAAGCCTTATCACCGACTTCAAAAGTCACAGCCTTATGATGACTATCATATTGGCTCTTTTGGCGAGACTGGGCTGTTTTCAATCTCTCACGAACGATGCGAACCTGCTCTTCTGCTTCCTGGATCATATCCGGGCCAAAGAATTGTCTTTCCCCGGTCTCTGACCAGTTAAGAGGTGTTCAACACCTTCGTCCATATAGAACTTCGAAGGGAGCTTTGCCCAAGCTGGCTTGATAACTATTGTTATAAGTGAATTCGGCAAATGGAAGACATTTTTCCTATTCCATACCGAAAGAAATGACAGAGGCTCGAAGCATGTCTTCCAGAATTTGATTGACTCGTTCCACTTGACCACTTGACTGGGGATGGATGGCAGTACTGAAAGAGAGATGAGTTCCCCTTGCATTCTGGAAACTTTCCCAAAATCGTGAAGTAAAAAGACTTCCACGGTCTGAGTTAATCTCCAACGGCACACCATGAAGTGATACTACCCGAGAGACATACAAATCTGCTAGCTGGCTAGCGGTAATACTCTGTCGAACAGGCAGGAAATGAGCTACTTTAGAGAGGCGGTCGATAACGACGAAGATAGCATTGTTCCCTTTCCTGGTCATGGGAAACCCGGTAATGAAGTCCATACCGACTTTATTCCATTTCCATTCAGGAATAGCTAAAGGTTGAAGGGTGCCAGCAGCCCGTTGATGCTCTGCTTTGACTCGACGACAAACGTCATAGTTAGCAATGAATTGAGCAATTTCTCTCTTCATCCTAGTCCACCAGAATCTCTGACGTAGGTCCTGATACATTTTGGTACTACCGGGATGAATCGTGAGAGGAGATTCATGAGCCTCCTTAAGAATCATTTGTCGTAGTTGTGGTTTCTTGGGTACCACCAAGCGGTTCTCGAAGTACACTACACCTCGATCATCCATAGAGAAACTTCTAGCAACTACGCTAGCAATGTTCTCCTTGATCCGAGATATGCCTTTATCATACCGCTGGGCAACTATGATTTGATCCATAAGGGTAGGTTTCGCCACCAAGGTGGAAAGGAATCCTCGAGGAACAATGTGAAGGTTAAGCTTACGAAATTCCTCGTGGAGAAGTGGTTGACCTTGTTGTAACATCAAGTTGTTACAATAAGACTTATGACTTAGTGCATCAGCCATGACATTGGCCTTTCCAGGGGTATAAGTGATTCCTAAGTTGTAATCTGTGAGCAGCTCAACCCAACGTCTTTGCCTGAGATTTAGATCCGGTTGGGTGAAGATATACTTCAAACTTTGGTGATCAGTGAAGATTTCACAGCGATTACCAAGGAGGTAATGTCGCCATGTTTTGAGTGCATGGACTACAGCTGCAAGCTCTAAATCATGAGTAGGATAGTTATCTTCATGTGGACGCAACTGTCGAGATGCGTATGCAATCACTTGACGATCTTGCATGAGTATGCAACCTAGTCCTTGTCGCGAGGCGTCGCAATAGATTATAAAATCTTTGGAAAAGTCTGGTGGTACCAGTACAGGTGCAGATGTCAGGCGTCTTTTCAGTTCCTGAAAACTGGACTCGCACTGTGGGGTCCACTCAAACTTTTTATCTTTCTTGAGGAGTTCAGTTAGAGGTTTAGCAACTTTGGAGAAATTCTCGACGAAGCGTCGGCAATAGCTCACTAAGCCAAGAAAACTCCTAACTTGCTTGACCGATTCAGGGGGAGTCCAATCAAGGACGGCTTGAACTCGCTCGGGATTGACAGCAATACCCTTGCCAGAGATCACATGACCTAAATAGGTTACTTCTGGCAACCAAAACTCACATTTAGAGAATTTGGCATAAAGGCGGTGCTCTCGAAGTTTCGTCAATACCAGCCTTAAATGGTTCGCATGATCTTCCTTGTTCTTGGAATAGATGAGTATATCATCGAGGTATACCACGACAAATTTATCCAAGTACTCCATGAATATAGAATTCATTAACCGAGAAAAGGTAGCTGGGGCATTGGTTAGCCCGAAGGGCATTACGGTGTACTCATATTGGCCATAACGAGTAACAAAAGCCGTTTTAGGAATGTCCGCGTTCTTAATTTTGATTTGATGGTAACCCAACCTCAAATCCATCTTAGAGAAGACTGAGGATCCAGCGAGCTGATCATACAGGTCGTTGATCCTGGGAAGCGGATACTTATTCTTTATGGTGACCAGATTGACAGGTCGGTAATCTACAACCATCCGCTCCGTTCCATCCTTCTTCTTGACGAAGAGGACGGGGCAAGCCCAAGGGGAAGAACTAGGACGGATGAAACCTTTCTGCAAGGACTCATCGAGTTGTTTCTTTAGCTCAGCTAATTCTAGTGGTGCCATCTTATAAGGTCTCCTAGAGATTGGGACAGTTCCTGGAATAAGATCTATCACGAACTCGACATCTCTGTCAGGTGGAACTCCTGGCAGTTCTTCTGGGAAAACATCCGGAAAGTCACGGACTACTGGAATATCTTCGAGTTCTGGTAGAGGGCTGGCATTAAGAGAGTAGAGCTGACGCTCAGCCATTCGGGTCAAGACATTGACTATCTTGCCGGATGGATGTGTAAGTTGAACGGTCCTAGTATAGCAATCAATCTTGGCGTAATGAGTCATCATCCAATCCATACCCAAGATGATGTTTATGTCCGAGGACTTGAGAGCGATTAGAGATGCAAGGAAAACAAGTCTATCGACAAGGATTTCATTTCCATGGCTTACCCTAGAGGTTTGCCATTTTGAACCAGGAGTTTGAATAACCATGGAAGTAGGCATGTCACAAAAAGTCATGTTGTGCAATCGAGCATAGCTCTCAGATATGAACGAATGGGATGCTCCAGTATCGAAAAGAACAGATGCCGGATGGCAGTTAACGAGAAGCGTACCAAGGACGACGTTAGGATCCTCATAAGCTTCCTCAGCAAAAACATAGTTGAGATGACCACGTGCAGTGGGGATTGGCTTGACATAATTCACCTTGCCGGTTGGCTTACCACGGCCAACGGGTTTTCCTGGTTGGTTCTGGGGACAATCACGCATGTAGTGCCCTGGTTCTCCACACTTGAAGCATGTCACAGTGGTGGTGCGTGGAGCAAAGTTGGAAGGTGGTCCCCCATAGGTCTTAGCAGGTGCAGACTGTTGAGTTGGGCGAGGCGCCTCATAGGATGGCCTCGGTGTGTACTTGGGTGGCAGAGCAGTGTTAGGAACCCACACACGACGCTTGTGAGAGCCAGAACCGGATGAGGAACCAAAGTCTCGAGTATGCTTGCGGGTGGCCTCGAAGTCGGTCTGGCCCATTTCAGCACTGATAGCCTTGTTTACCAACTTTTGGAAGGAGGTGCACTCGTGCAGACGTAGATCTCGGCGGAGTTCAGGGCTGAGTCCCTTGCGGAACCTCGCCTGTTTCTTGGCATCGGTGGAAACTTCTTCAGGTGCATAGCGTGCCATGTTGCCAAACTCGCGACTATAGCCATCCATGGTTAACCGGCCCTGGGTCAAATTGCAGAATTCCTCCCACTTGCGATCCATGAGACCTTCCGGAATGTGGTGTTCACGGAATGCCTCACTGTCAACCCAAGTAGTGATTTGGCCAGCGGGACGCATAGCTTCAAAGTTTTCCCATCAAAGACTGGCAGGGCCCTCCAGATGGTAGGGAGCGTAGGTAACCTTGTCCGCTTCGGCCACACGGGCAGAGTGTAGCTTATGGGTGATACTACGTAGCCAGTCATCCGCATCTAGAGGTTCAGTGGAGTGATGGAACTTCGGTGGACACATCTTGATAAAGTCATTGATTGAAACAACGTCATTTCTTTGACGGAACCCAGTGTTCTGCTCTATGCATTCCAGCAGACGGTTGGTCTCTCTCTTGTTCCGTTCTGCCTCGAGCATAACTTCCGCCAAGGAGGGTGGCTGGGGCAGATTCCCATCTCTAGCCCCACTAGCCTCACCCTGCTCCTGAGCAGCAGGAGTGTTGCGAGTGTTGACCATCCTAGGAAAACAAAACAATGGTTTAGACAAGGATGGCAAAAATTTGACATAGATGTGCAGAATGTAATGGATGACACGGAATGCAAAGATGTTCATCCGTACGACATGGTAATATAGGAACTGCTATATATACACAAGTGGTCATACACACCATACAAAGTTTATTGCAAGCCAAGGCTAAAGTACAACTGCGGTGAAAGACGATACATCCCATCAGAGGCATTCCAAGCTCCTATACATTATTTAGCCACACCTCCGGAACTCAGTACACACTAAGTCATATTCCACAAGACGCGCAGGATTGTGGGAATACAACTACTGCAATACTACTACAACCACGGTCTAGCTCAGACATTCCCGTAGTAATCTTCGTAAAGATTACCACCGTAGCCTGGAAGTGGAACAGATGGATCTTGAAACTCGCGAACGCTCGAAGGTTGTGGACCATAGGGACATGGGTGTGGCCTCGGTCCCGATGCTGGTGGTAACCGACGCCCACGTGGAGGTGTAATACCCCCAACGTCACGCCAATCCATGCGATCAGGCAGACGAGTCCGCACGGGGTACAAATCCCGCATGTCCAGGTATCCGGCATGCACAGCAGGTGCAAGCCGTGTCAAAGTAGTCCAATGGGCGGCCAGAGTGTTATACAGCTCCATTCGGAGGGCACGGACCTCACGGTCCCTATCCTCCAGCATCTGAACAGTAGTCTGAAGTAGTGGCTCTTCATGAGCAGCATCAGTATACAGACCAGTGTAGTAGCCTTCCTCTCCGGGAAGTGAGGCTGGCATGTAACAGAACTCAGTGTTCAGCAACAGGGCATGCCTAGCCCGGAGAATGGTCATCATCGAATAGGCGGCATCCTGTACTGCCATCTCGATGGTAATCCCGAGTCCATAAGACCAATGGATAGGGTCATTAGCTCCGGGATATGAGGGGTATATCCGGACTGTGCAGAAATACTGACTCTGATTGAAATCCCGGTACTGTTCCTCCACGGTGTACTCAGGATACCAGCGATAACCGGTCTCAGTCAGCACACAGACTAGCATGGCCGTGTGACCGGGCACATTAATGCACCGCGTCAAACGAACCACTTGGTGAGGGATGCGGCCAGACATCTGAAACACGGAATAATGCAAAGGCATTAGTGTTTCTGGAAGAAATCGGGCAGCATAACAACTGTAAATGCTCATTCAAAGATTTGAGACATCATACAAATGATAGCATAGCCACTCAACAATCCATATCAAGGTTCCGGTCCAACAATCATCATACTAAAAGGATAGAAACTGAACTGAGGCTTGAAACCAACAATCCTAAGAGTCTACGGATTAGTAACACGTGAACCTAGTAAGGATAAGAGGCCTAGTACTAAATCCCCGTAGAAAGAATAGACTGACTCAGATCAGAAGGGCATAAGGTAAAGGAGTAAAAAGAGCCTTACGTTCCTTCCACAATCAATTCCCCTACATATAACTAAGAATTTTTCTAGACTCAACATCGACCAGTTTGGCTTGAGAAACCTACAGGCAGTCCAGCTCTGATGCCAGCGCTGTCGGGACCCCGATCCTAAGTCACATCGATCTAGCTGTAACACGTCATATCACTTTGCGGCCTCACGCACGGTAACCCCACGGGTGCCACCTTACCTGGCCCGGGACCGTTTGCGTATTTTGGCACACGTATATGACAGTGTCGCTAGCATCCATATGACAGAGAACCTGGGCCGACATGGCTAGTTATAAACCAAAAGTGGCACTAGATTACAGAGATAGGCATCCATGACCCAACAACGAACGTGTCGGTCATCAACGTATGAACCCAAGTCGTAGCAAGCTACATGGACTTAAAGGAACAACGCGTGACATTTCCCCTAAGGGACAGACACAGGAATGAAGAAGGACACATGCCGGCCAGCCTACGTGTTCCGAGCAGTAGCAAGCTACCAAGGCTCATTGGAATCACTAGGAGGCATTTCCCTGTAAGGTAGGCTACCAAAGGAAAACAACTAGGTGTCGGATCCCACACATACCAAGCATTTCAATCATACACGCAATATGCTCAATATGTGCAAATACAACATTGCATCACAACAGAACTCTATGACTCAAAGTACTTTATTTAAAAGGCTCCAAGAGCCATACATAATATATCCATACAGGTAGGTGTCACATGACCCAACACTCAAGTCATACAGTCATACAAGCACAAGCGGAAGCTACATGTCTGAGTACAGACAACTTAGAAAATAAAACAGGCTTGGTGTAGCCTGACTATCTACAAGGCCCTTCACAAGCTCCAGATCACCGTCTGGGTGTCAAGCTACTCGTCGACGTCAACGTCTATGTAGAACCCATCAGCAGGGGCAGGGTTCTCCTCTGCAACAGTTATTAAGCAAACATGAGTACAAAGGTACTCAGCAAGTCTTACCACAGAACCTATCATACATGCAACATTACCAACAGGGGGCAGTGGAGTTTATAGCAGGAAGCCAGCTTTGACTCTTGGCTAACCTATACTACAACTCTCAACGGATTGCAATATGTTATTACGAACACGAGTCCTCTACTCACCACAACAATACACTACCGAGGATCCTCTTCCGTCATCCTACGGAAGGGCCATCCACGACACTCAAACTTATCTTGAGGCTTTTAGTAGTGTCCATCAACTTGTCTATGAACTGTAAGAGTAACCAAGTAGTCCGTACCGCGAACAACGACTATTCGAATAGTTTGATAACCCTGCAGGGGTGTACCTCTTCACACACGCTTTCACCACTTAGCGCCATTTACTCGGCGTGTACTCGGCAACCTTCAAGCGGAAGCCCAGCGAGGGTGTCGGCCACGACCTGACTAACTACTCAAGTCTCTCGTCCAGGTTTATCGCCTATTTGGGTTCCATCCGTGGGGAGATCCGGCCGGGGTGTCGCTCACGGCCCCAAACGATGTGTACAGGGTTCCCGAGTCACCAAACGGGCAACCGGTACACCGTGCCACGTACCTGTCGCATCACAACCCACCCCGAGGGTCAGCGCTGTGCACGACCTCCAGTAAACTATAAACACCAAAAACTAGTTGCAACTCCTGGACAGAGATCGAGGGTAATTAATAAGCCGAGAGGGTCCATTGGTTTCGGGCCCAATGCATGGTAGTAACTGCAACTTGAACCACGCATACAGATCTCAGGTCCTATGGATGATTTCAATGAAACAACCCACCATGTACTCCTACATGGCGTTTCATCGTTACCTTTACCAAGCGTATTCCACACTTCCTTCTCTTTATCGGTATGGTCATTTCACTCTGATCCATCACCCAGATGAATCAGACCAGACACAACTCTAAGCATAGCAGGCAACATATACAAATAGCATGGTGGATCACACATCACATGGCTCAATCAACTCCTACACATGCTAGCGGGTTTCAACTATTTACTGTAGATTCAAATTGGCATTTTAGCTATTATTTAAATAAGTGCATTATCATGTTTTAATGTATACAGCAAGGTTAACTTGCTCAAACATGCATGAAACCAGTGCCATTGGAAAGATTGGATTTTTCTGATCATTTTTCATATTTGAAACTTTTCCATCTGAGCTATGGTTGATTTTATATGATTTTTAGAAGTTTTGGGTATTTTCTGGAATTTCCTGAATTAATTTAAATCTAAAAATCCCAGAAAAACCTTTACTGCGTCAGCATGACATCATGCTGACGTCAGCTAGTCCATAGGAGCTAGTCCAAGTCAAACATGACATGTGGGCCCAGCATGTCAGTGTCACAGCTAACTGACAAAGTTAATTAGAGTTAAACTAAAACTAATTGGCTGTCAGTGGGGCCTGGACCCACGGGTCAGTGACTAAATTAATTAACTAATTAAATTAACAGAAACTTAATTAAACTAACTAATTAGCAAAAGGGTGGCCCACACGTCAGTGACCCAGGGGTAGTCAACCCCCCGGTCAAACATGTCAAACCCGCCGGCGACGTGACGCCGGCGAGCCCAAGTACGGCGGCGTGCTTCGGAAATCGTCTAGGGGGCACGGCTCGAGCTGCGGTTCGGTGCGTTGGGAAGCTATTGTTGTTGCGCGTCGAATGGTGGTGCTCGCTGGACCTGGGGTGGTCGGAGATGACGGCAACAAGCTCGACGGCGGCGACCGGCGTCGGGCGTGTGTGGAGACGCGGCTGCAGTGGCCTAGGCGATGCGGGCGTAGTACCTAGCGCATCTACGTGCTGCGGCGAGTGTGATGGACGGGTGCCCGTGACCAAATGGTCACCGGAGCGTCACCGACGGCGAGCACGGCGGCGGTGCGTTTCGGTGATCAACGGAGCGGCGGCTACAAGGCGCAAACGAAGCAAAAGAAGGAGGGAAACGGCGTAGGAGCTCACTGCGATGCTAACGAGCTCGACGGAGGGGTCGGGGACGCGCTGTAGCTTCGTAACGGCGGCGAGGTGCTCCGGCGATCCGAGGAAGGGGACGACGGCGTGGAGGCGTTGCAGGGCTTCCGGCGATCCGTGGCTCAGCGAGGAGGAAGAGGACGACGCGACGCTCCTTCTGGACACACTCACGGGGCGAGGGGGTAGCTCTTGGTGCGGCAACGGCGAGCGGCGGCGACGGGCGGCTCGGTGATGGAGGAGGAGAGAGCCAGGGGAGGCGACGGGGACGAAGGGGAGAAGAGAGAGCGGTCGGGGCAGCTGCGTGGTGTCGCGGGGAGTCGTCCAGGCCGTCGGGATGCAGGCAGGCAGGGTGGAGGTGGCCGGACGCGTGCCGGCGCGCGGCTGCCACGCGCGCGTCCTTCTGGCGCGAGGAGGAAGGCGACAGAAGAGGCTGTGGGCTGGGCCGGCCTGCTACAGGGCTGGGCCCGAGGTAAGTGCTTTCTCCCTTTTTCTTTTTCCTATTTTCTTTTCTGTTTCATTTGTTTTGCAACTTTGTTTAATTAATAAAAATGCCAGAGCATTTTTATAACTCATGAAACTTGTCATGCCCACTGTATATAATATGAACAGTAGGAAACATTATAGTTTATGATTATTTGAGCATTTAAAATATTTTATAGCATTTAAATGCCCAAATTCAAATAACATATGATTTAATCCAAAGGCCTTTGATGTCCTAGAAAACTATGCACCATTTTTGGCAGAGGTTTAAGACCAAGGCAAAAATGATGAACATTTTTGAAGGGCATTTTGGGTACATTGGAAAATATTTTATCAAACCCTAGTTGTTAGAAGAGGGGTGCTGGGGTTTCTGTCATTCCCATTTCAAGTTTCTTTGATAAGAAAAACATGATGCACACTCTAGCTAGCCCTAATGCAAGTGCTAAACTAGGGATGTGACAATGATGCTCCCGAGGTAGCCACTCCTAAAGCCCCGGTGATCGCTCCCGAGGTGGCCGTTAGCATGCGGAAGCAGCCTGATGCTCCTGAGGAGATTGCCCCTAAAGCGCAGGCAAGCGCTCCTATGGTGGCAGCACGCAACCCAACCTCTAAGGGCCATGCTCCGGTCTTTGGCTTGTTTCACCCGAACCTTGAAGCACTCCGTAAGAGGAAAAGGCTATGGAGCTGCAATAGTGACGGTCTCCGGCCCCTGAACTAGAGGAAGTACATAGCAATAGACCAGTAAGTGTCTTATCTTTGTGGTTCTTCGCGCGGTGCTTCCTTTCTTGACCCTGGCTTCTCAGGGTCTCTTCAGTCGTGGTGGCGAAAACTCCCAGGGCTTGCATCCCGGGAGTCCTTGGCTCGTTGGCGACTCCGAGCCCCCCATGCCAGGCACCCGCGCGACGTACGGAGGTAGCTCGCGAGACGAATGCATCGCCGGGAGACCGTGAGCCTGCCCCCCAGCATTCCTGCTTCATCGTTACTTCCGGGGCGCTAAAGGTGTGCCGAGCTCTCCTCCGCTGGTCCTCGCTAGTGGCTGGGCATCCCTGGTACCGGCTTCGTCTTCGAGCGGCGTGGATGCATCACTCAGCTCTTCTACCGAGGCCGACGAAGCAGCTGTGGAGCGCCAGACATTAGCCCTTTGCGGGAGACGGGCGAGCCGGCTTGCGCCTCCCCGGCAGACCCTGGTGCTGAGAAAGGCCTTGGCCGCGCACTGGAGCTCATGCGTGGATGAAGTGTAGTCTGCCCTGACCTTTTCCAGGAAGCCATGAGTGCGCTGGGTCGGCTTGGGAGAGAACTTGTCTATGTCAACGCCCGGCTCGAGTCAGAGAACCTCTGCCTGACGCTCGAGTGCCACAAGTTGATGGTCGCCATCAACCTTTAGCATCAACAGCATGAGCGCGCCCAGTTTGACGCTGCGGTGTCCCTCATAGCTTCTCTTGAGGCCCCTGCTCATGCTCTGGAGTTAGCCAGCGCTGCTGACCGCCGTTGCGAAGCGGCGGAGGAGCGGGAGGGGGAGCTTCAAGCTTCGAATGCTGCCCTTGAGCGGCAAGTCTAGGTGCGCAGGGCCATGCTAGCGATGACACCAAGGGAGGAACCCCATGGTGAGAAGTACACCCAGGCGCGCGAGGAAGCGCTGACGCTCGAGGTCTTGGAACATAGCCCGGAGCTCGAGCGGCTGGAAGTGAGGGAGCGCCAAGCAGCCGCGGCCGAGGATGCCATCGCTGCCCGGGAGGCAAGGATCCAGCAGGAGATTGATCAGAAGGAGGCAGAGATCCACAAGGTTCTCGCAGAAGAATACCGCCAGGAGTTGAGGCTTCAGGAGACCAGCTTCCAATAGCGGCAGATCGAGCTGGAAGGGAGAACCGCCGCCCATGGGACGAGGCTAGCTGCCGCGAAACAACGCGAGATAGCCGCCAAGGAAGCTCGAGCCTCCGTCCAAGCTGACTTGTCTTTGCTCCAGTAGCAGGTCGCAGACGCCGCGTCCATCACAACTCAGGCTACGAACGAAGCAAACCGCTGTCGGATGATGCAGTGAGAGCGCTCCTCGATGCTCGAAGATCTCAGGGTCGGGGCCAACCGGGCCCTAGACGCGATCTACGAAGAGCGCATCCCTCGGCCGCATGAGGATGATGACGCCGGCTACCTCCACTTCTTTACTCAAGTCGTGACCCGTCTGGAGGACCGGGCCACAAGAGCTCGCCAACTTGTCGAAGGAAGAAGCATGTGCCTCCTTGGACGTGTATTCTCACGCATCTTCAGCCACCTTATCAACCCCAATCCTGACTTTGACTTAAATGCTATGATAACCCCCATGCCCAGGGCCATTCAGGGCGATTTGGCGAGCTGGCTGGATGACCATGTGGACGATCTGGTAGCGGAGTTTTCCCATGAGGATGGTGTGGACGTGCTTGCAGCAGAAGAGAGTGATGCGGATGGCGATGATGACGATGACGCTGACGGCAATGCGCCTCACTACGCTTTCATTTCCTTTCCTGTCCTATATGCAAAAAATCTTCGAACACTGCCCAGAGGGTGTGAGAGAATATTTGGAGGATAGTTCCTCTATAATGTATGAGATGAACACATGCTTTCGGGATAGGTTGTAGGAGGTGCCGACGTGAGCCAAGAGGCTCTTGATTAAAGTAGACATAATGACTTATCTTTGGTGCTGATGGTCTTGGGCGAATTCTTGTGGCGCGGGAGCGCCCCTCTCCCGAGGCGGCCTTCTAAGGCTCATGAGGCCCTAAGTCTCCTGAGGAGCCTGCGGACGCACTTGAGAGTGCCTCATGAGGAGCCAGTTGCCGAGTTTTGGCAGGATGTGTGCGGAACGGTCCTGCGGTGGCCGTGCTCCTGACCCCGAGGAGGCCCCGATGCCGCTTGGGCTAACCCAAGCACGCGCATAGTGCGCACACCACGCCCAGCCCCCGCTCGCGAGGTGCTCGCGGGGGAGGGTAGCAGGCTTGAGCCCTGCTCTTCAACAAAAACCAAAGGCAAGACAACACAGTGAATCGAGAAAAATCCCCCCTCTTTTTTTGACACGAACACGAAACTCCAAGTCTTATTCCAAAAGAAGGCGAATTGGATTACAGAAAGAGGGCGATAACAAATAGCCGCGTCCGGCACCTAGCTAGTCTTCTCACCAGCACAGAGATAAGTGCTTCCAATGGGTGTGGGCATAGTCATTGGGGGTCAGTGTCGACGGCCTGCGCGGAGCATGATGCGTCCACTTGGACGTGGGTTGGAGCCCCCATGAGGCCCAAGGGAGGCACTCAGGAGACTCCGAGCCGTGTACAGCCCCAACTCATTATCACATGAGTGTGTCACGAGTGTGTCACGAGTCGTGTACAGCCCCGCCCTGTGCCTCCCCCGACCACCGTTGGGCCGTATAGAAACCAGGACGAGACAATGGGGTAAGAGGGACGTTGGCGATGCCCTGCCAATCATAGGCCCTCCGCTAGGGGGAAGGGCTCGCTGGCGCCTTCCCCGACGGGGGACCTACCTCCGAGCACTGTGTGCCGCCGTTGCGGCGGTGCCTTGCACCATGCGGCGCGGGGGGGG
>LR738710.1:351638065-351813537 GCA_902687465.1 Secale cereale
GGGCTAGCGCCGGGCTTCCTCTGCGCATCCCCCAGTGCATTGTGTCGGCCTGCAGTGGGGCCATCGTCCTGAGGTCCACGGCCATTGTCGCGGCTTGATTCACCTGCGGTCCATGGTTAGCATAATCATGCCCCTGAGATATTGGTTGTACCTGGTGGCTATTGTCACTGAAGGCGTCGGTGAAGCCCCAGGGTGACTCGTGAAGGGCCTTGGGCTCACGTGGCCCCAACGCCCAAGTTGGGGGGAGGAAACGGGCGGGGGCTCCTTGTGTGTACGGCAGGTCCACCGCCGAATGCCCTGGGGTGCCTGAAGCCGCCATCCTTGAGTCGTTACCTGGCCATCCAGCGTCGTCGTTTGCCAGGTCCAACACCAGGTCATGACGAGTGTAGGGCCGTGTCTCTGCGCGGCCCCATGTGAGGCCACCCGGGCTCGTCACGCCCAGAGTAGGGCGAGCGGTGCTGCAGGCCAGGCCGGCGCTGGGAGGTCCTCCGGGCCCCTCCACGGAAGATGTACGGGTGCTCAGGAGACCGAGACGCGTCACCGGAAGCACTCGTGATGTGGGCATGATGCAGAAAGGCGCAACACTCATGCATGCGGCATAAAGCAACTCGGCGACCCGCTCCAGCAGGGCATCGTGGCCACCTTCCGCCAACCGACATCGCAGCAGCTGCCACTCCAGGATGACCGCGGCTCGCGTGTTCGCCTAATCCCAGCGAGTGTTCAGCGTCGTCGTCGCGGCGTTGCTCGAAGATCGCATGGTGGCGCGTGCTACCTCTTGAGCTTGCGTTGTATTCCCTCGAAGAGGAAAGGGAGATGCAGCACAGCAGCGTAAGTATTTCACTCAGTTTTTGAGAACCAAGGTATCAATCCAGTAGGAGACCACGCGCGAGTCCCTCGCACCTACACAAACAAATAAGAACTTCGCAGCTAACGCGATAAGGGGTTGTCAATCCCTTTACGATCACTTACCAAAGTGAGATCTGATACAGATGATAGTTTATACTTATTTGTATTTTTAGTTTAATAGAACAGCAAATAAAAGCGGTAAAAGTAAAGTAGATGTAGATTGATATGTTGAGAATAGACCCGGGGGCCATAGTTTTCTCTAGTGGCTTCTCTCATGATAGCGATATTCTACGGTGGGTAAACAAATTACTGTCGAGCAATTGATAGAAAGGCGAATAATTATGAGACTATCTAGGCATGATCATTGTATATAGGCATCACGTCCGAGACAAGTAGACCAAAATGATTCTGCATCTACTACTATTACTCCACACATCGACCGCTATCCAGCATGCATCTAGTATATTGAGTTCATAAGAACAGAGTAATGCCTTAAGCAAGATGACATGATGTAGAGGGATAAACTCAAGCAATATGATATAAACCCCATATTTTTATTCTCGATGGCAACAATACAATACGTGCCTTGCTACCCAACTATCACTGGGAAAGGACACCGCAAGATTGAACCTAAAGCCAAGCACTTCTCCCATTGCAAGAACTATAGATCTAGTAGGCAAAACCAAAACAATATTTCGAAGAGACTTGCAAGGATATTATGAGCACACATAAAAAGTTCAGAGAAGAACCAAATATCTTTCATAGATAACCTTGAGCATAAACTCACAATTCATCGGATCTCGACAAACACACCGCAAAAAGAGATTACATCGAATAGATCTCCTCGAAGACCGAGGAGAACTTTGTATTGAGATCCAGAGAGAGAGAAGAAGCCATCTAGATTCTAGGTATGGACACAAAGGTCTGTGGTAAACTACTCACAACTCATGGTGAGGGCGATGATGATGATGATGATGATGAGGGACTCCGTGATGGATCCCCCTCCGGTGGAGCTCCGGAACAGGCTCCAAGATGGGATCTCCACGAGAACAGAAGGTACGGCGGTGCAATTAGGGGTTTCTCCCTGTTCATGGAGTTTCTGGGGTACATAGACTTATATAGGAAGAAGGAGGGCACCGGGGGACGCTCGAGGGGGCCACGAGGCAGGGGGCGCGCCCTGGGAAGGGGGGCGCGCCCCCCACCCTCGTGGGCCAGCCGTCTGTCCCCTGACGTGGTTCTCAAGCTCCACGTGCGTGATTTTCTCCAAAAATATCTCTCGCGAAGGTTTCATTCCGTTTGGACTCCATTTGATATTCTTTTTCTGCAAAACCCTGAAATAGGCAAAAAAAACAGCAATCTGGACTGAGCCTTTGAGTTAGTAGGTTAGTCCCAAAAATGATATAAAAGTGAATGATAAAGCCTATTAAACATCCAAGACTTCATAAATAATAGCATGGAACAATAAAAAATTATAGATACGTTGGAGACGTATCAAGCATCCCCAAGCTTAATTCCTGCTCGTCCTCGAGTAGGTAAATGATAAAAGAAAGAATTTTTGATGTGGAATGCTAACCAATATAGTTTTCAATGTAATTCTCCTAATTGTGGCATGAATGTTCAAATCTAAAAGATTCAAGATAAAAGTCTATATTGACATCAGAAATAACAATACTTCAAGCATACTAACAAAGCAATCATGTCTTCTCAAAATACTATGGCTAAAGAAAGTTATCCCTACAAAATCATATAGTCTGGCTATGCTCCCTCTTCATCACACAAAATATTCATATTATGGACAACCCCGATTTCAGCCAAGCATTTGTTTTCATATTCTATCTTTTCAAACCTTTCAACTTTCATGCAATACATGAGCGTGAGCCATGGACATTGCAGTATGGGTGGAATAGAGGTGGTTATGGAGAAGACAAAAAGGAGGGAGATAGTCTCACATCAACTAGGCGTATCAACGGGCTATGGAGATGCCAATCAATAGATATCAATGTGAGTGAGTAGGGATTGCCATGCAACGGAAGCACTAGAGCTAAATATGAATGAAAGCTCAACAAAAGAAACTAGTGGGTGTGCATCCAACTTGCTTGCTCACGAAGACCTAGGGCATTTGAGGAAGCCCATCGTTGGAATATACAAGCGAAGTTCTATAATGAAAATTCCCACTAGTATGTGAAAGTGACTAAACATGAGACTCTCTACAATGAAGAACATGGTGCTACTTTGAAACACAAGTGTGAAAAAAAAGATAGTAGCAATTGTCCCTTTTTTGGGCCTTTTTTTTCTTTGGCCTTTCTCTTTTTTTTTGCGGAGGGGCTTTATAGATTTAGCCTTTCCTCCCATGGGACAATGCTCTAATAATGATGATCATCACACTTTCATTACAACTCGATACTACAACAACAAAGTATGACTCTATATGAATGCCTCCGGCGGTGTACCGGTATGTGCAATGAAAGAAGAGTGACATGTATAAAAATTATGCATGGTGGCCTCGCCACAAATACGATGTCAACTACATGATCATGCAATGGCAATATGACAATATGATGCGTGTCATATGAAAGGAACGGTGGAAAGTTGCATGGCAATATATCTCCGAATGGCTATGGAAATGCCATGATAGGTAGGTATGGTGGCTGTTTTGAGGAACAATATGGTGGTTGTTTTAAGTAAGGATATATAGTGGGTTTATGGTACCGGCGAAAGTTGCGTGGTACAAGAAAGGCTAGCAATGTTGGAAGGGTGAGAGTGCGTATAATCCATGGACTCAACATTAGTCATAAGAACTCATATACTTATTGCAAAAATATACGAGTCATCAAAACAAAGCAATCAATGCATGCTCCTAGGGGGGAGGTTGGTAGGAGTTAACCATCGCGCGCCCCCGACCTCCACACAAATATTGGCATTCTACAAATACCTCATGCTCTAACTTCGTCACATAGCGGTTCACCATACATGCATGATACGGGAATCACTAACCTTAACACAAGTATTTCTCAATTTCATAATAACTCCACTAGCATGACTCTAATATCATTATCCTCATATCTCAAAACAATTATCAAGCATGCAACATCTCATCATATTCAATGCACTTGGTGTGAATTTTTTTACTACATTGACATTGGATGTCTATCATGTGAAGACTAGTTTCTTTAGCCTAAACACATTACCATGCTGTTTTAATATACTCTCAAAAGGATATAAGTGAAGCATGAGAGTTCAACAATTTCTACAAAATATACCACCACCGTGCTCTAAAAGATACATGTGAAGCACTAGAGCAAAAACTATTCAACTCAAAAGATATAAGTGAAGCACATAGAGTGTTCTAACAATTTCTAGGCCATATTTAACTCTCTCAAATAGGTGTGTCCAGCAAGGATGATTATGGCAAACTAACAAACAAAGACTCAAATTATACAAGACGCTCCAAGCAAAACACATATCATGTTGCGAATAAAAATATAGCTCCAAGTATAGTTACCGATGGATGAAGACGAAAGAGGGGATGCCTTCCCGGGGCATCCCCAAGCTTACGCATTTGATTATCTTGAATTTACTTGGGGTGCCATGGGAATCCCCAAGCTTAGGCCTTGGCTACTCCTTGTTCCATAGTCCATCAAAGCAATACTCAAAACTTGAAAACTTCACAACTAAACTTAGACAAAAATTCTCGTGAGCTCTGTTAGTATAAGAAAGCAAACCACTACTCAAAGGTGCAGCAATTAATTCATTATTTGTTTATATTGGTGTTAAACCTACTGTACTCCAACTTCTCTATGGTTCATATCCTCCAATACTACTCATAGATGCATCGGAATAAGCAAACAATACACGAAAAACAGAATCTGTCAAACACAGAACAGTCTGTAGTAATCTGCAGGTTTAGCCTACTTATGGAACTCCAAAAAATTCAAACTAAATTGTTAAATTTGAGGAATTTGTCTAACAATCATCTTCAAAAATAATCAACTAAAAATCACGATGCAGTAAAATCTGAAGACTACTTTAGCGAGCGCTAACGATTCTGTTTTCACAGCAAGATCACATAAACTTCACACATGTCTTCCCAAAGGTTCTACTTGGCAAAAACACTAAACAAAACATGAAACCACATATAATCAGAGCTAGATGCAATATTTATTCCCTAACAGCATAAAAAACAAAAAAAAAATATGAAGTTGGGTTGCCTCCCAACAAGCGCTATCATTTTACGCCCCTAGCTAGGCACGATACAAGATAAATCTAGGTATTGCCATCTTTGGAAGGCAATCCATAAGTGGCTCTCATGATAGATTCATATGGTAAATTTATTTTCTTTCTAGGAAAGTGTTCCATGCCTTTCCTTAACGGAAATTGGAATCTAATATTTCCTTCCTTCATATCAATAATTGCACCAATCGTTCTAAGTAAAGGTCTACCAAGAATAATAGGACATGAAGGATTGCAATCTATATCAAGAACAATGAAATCTACGGGCACATAATTCCTATTGGCAACAATAAGAACATCATTAATTATTCCCATAGGTTTCTTAATAGTGGAATCCGCAAGATGCAAATTTAAACAACAATCATCAACCTCATGGAACCCTAGCAAATCACACAAAGTTTTTGGGATAGTGGAGACACTAGCACCCAAATCACACAAAGCATAGCATTCATGATATTTTATTTTTATTTTGATAGTAGGTTGCCACTCATCATAAAGCTTTCTAGGTATAGAAACTTCCAACTCATGTTTTTCTTCATAAGATTGCATCAAAGCATCAACTATGTGTTTAGTGCAAGCTTTATTTTGACTATAAGCATGCGGTGAATTTAGCACATATTGCAACAAGGAAATACAATCAATCAAAGAGAAATTGTCATAATTGAATCCCTTAAAATCCAAAGTAGTGGGTTCATCACTATGCAAAGTTTTAATCTCTTCACTCCCACTTTTAGCAATTTTAGCATCAAGATCTAAAACCTCCGAATCATTGGGACACCTTAAAGCAGAATCATCTCCAATCCTATCTTCATCAAGACTAATAATAGAAAACAAGGATCTAATAGGAGACACATCAATAACTTTCAGATCTTCATCTTTATTTTAATGATAACTAGAAGAACACGATTTAATATAATCCTCTCTTTTAGGACGCATTCTGGCGGTTCTTTCTTTGCATTCATCAATGGAAATTCTCATGGCTTTGAGAGACTCATTGATATCATGCTCAGGTGGGATAGATCTAAGTTTCAAAGAATCAACATCAAGAGTAATTCTATCCACACTTCTAGCCAATTCATCAACCTTAAGCAATTTCTCTTCAAGCAAAGCATTGAAATTCTTTTGCGAGATCATAAACTCCTTAACACTAGTTTCAAATTCAGAAGGCATCTTTCCATAAGAGTTGTTGTAGGAATTTCCATAATTATTAGAGGAATTACTAGGAAAAGGCCTAGGATTAAAATTACCTCTATAAGCATTGTTACCAAAATTATTCCTACCAACAAAATTCACATCCAAAGATTCATTGTTATTCTCAATCAAAGTGGACAAAGGCATATCATTAGGATCAGAAGAAGCACTCTTAGTAGCAAATAATTTCATAAGTTCATCCATCTTTCCACTCAAGACACTAATTTCTTCAATAGCATGCACTTTTTTACTAGTAGATCTTTCGGTGTGCCATTGAGAATAATTAACCATAATATTATCTAGGAGTTTGGTAGCTTCTCCTAAGGTGGTTTCCATTAAAGTGCCTCCGGCGGCCGAATCTAAAAGATTTCTAGAAGCAAAATTCAAGTCAACATAAAAGTTCTGAATAATCATCCATAGATTCAAACCATGTGTAGGGAAATTACTTATCATTAATTTCATTCTCTCCCAAGCTTGTGCAACATGCTCATGATCTAGTTGCTTAAAATTCAAAATATCGTTTCTAAGAGAGATGCTCTTAGCAGGAGGGAAATACTTAGAGATAAAAGCATCTTTGCACTTATTCCACGAATCAATACTATTTCTAGGCAAAGAGGAAAACCAAGTTTTAGCACGATCTCTAAGTTAACGGAAATAACTTCAATTTAACAATATCGTTATCCATATCCCTTTTCTTTTGCATATCACACAAATCAACAAAGTTGTTTAGATGGGTAGCGACATCATCACTAGGAAGGCCGGAGAATTGATCTTTCATGACAAGATTCAACAAAGCAGCATTGATCTCACAAGATTCAACATCGGTAATAGGAGCAATCGGAGTGCTAATAAAGTCATTGTTGTTGGTATTGGAGAAGTCACACAATTTGGTATTGTTCTGAGCCATAGTGACAAGCAACCAATCCAACACACACAAGCAAACAAGAAGCAAGCGAATGATAAACACACGGGAGAAGAAGGGCAAATAAAACGGCAAGGGTGAAGTGGGGGAGAGGAAAACGAGAGGCAAATAAATGTAATGCGAAGGATAAGGGTTTGTGATAGGTACTTGGTATATGACTTTTGCGTAAGCCTCCCCGACAACGGCGCCAGAAATTCTTCTTGCTACCTCTTGAGCTTGTGTTGTATTCCCTCGAAGAGGAAAAGGAGATGCAGCACAGTAGCGTAAGTACTTCCCTCAGTTTTTGAGAACCAAGGTATCAATCCAGTAGGAGACCACGCGCGAGTCCCTCGCACCTGCACAAACAAATAAGAACTTCGCAGCCAACGCGATAAGGGGTTGTCAATCCCTTTACGATCACTTACGAAAGTGAGATCTGATAGAGATGATAGTTTATATTTTTGGTATTTTTAGTTTAATAGAACAGCAAATAAAAGTGGTAAAAGTAAAGTAGATGTAGATTGATATGTTGAGAATAGACCCAGGGGCCATAGTTTTCTCTAGTGGCTTCTCTCATGATAGCGATATTCTACGGCGGGTACAAATTACTGTCGAGCAATTGATAGAAAGGAGAATAATTATAAGACTATCTACGCATGATCATTGTATATAGGCATCACGTCCGAGACAACTAGACCGAAATGATTCTGCATCTACTACTATTACCCCACACATCGACCGCTATCAAGCATGCATCTAGTGTATTGTGTTCATAAGAACAGAGTAACGCCTTAAGCAAGATGACATGATGTAGAGGGATAAACTCAAGCAATATGATATAAACCCCATCTTTTTATCCTCGATGGCAACAATACAATACGTGCCTTGCTGCCCCTACTGTCACTGG
The DNA here is from genome assembly GCA_902687465.1 of Secale cereale. Taxonomy (NCBI): domain Eukaryota; kingdom Viridiplantae; phylum Streptophyta; class Magnoliopsida; order Poales; family Poaceae; genus Secale; species Secale cereale. The sequence goes on from LR738710.1 coordinate 351,646,141, forward strand.
GAAAGGACACCGCAAGATTGAAACCAAAGCCAAGCACTTCTCCCATTGCAAGAACTATAGATCTCGTAGGCCAAACCAAACCAATAATTCGAAGAGACTTGCAAGGATATTATGAGCACACATAAAAAGTTCAGAGAAGAACCAAATATCTTTCATAGATAACCTTGATCATAAACTCACAATTCATCGGATCTCGACAAACACACCGCAAAAAGAGATTACATGGAATAGATCTCCTCGAAGACCGAGGAGAACTTTGTATTGAGATCCAGAGTGAGAGAAGAAGCCATCTAGATACTAGCTATGGACCCGAAGGTCTGTGGTAAAATACTTACAACTCATGGTGAGGGCGATGATGATGATGATGAAGGACTCCGTGATGGATCCCCCTCCAGTGGAGCTCCGGAACAGGCTCCAAGATGGGATCTCCACGGGAACAGAAGGTACGACGGTGGAATTAGGGTTTTCTCTTTGTTCACAGAGTTTATGGGTACGTAGACTTATATAGGAAGAAGGAGGGCATCGGGGGACGCTCGAGGGGGCCACGAGGCAGGGGGCGCGCCCTGGGAAGGGGGTGCGCACCCACCCTCGTCGGCCAGTCCTCTGTCCCCTGACATGGTTCTCAAGCTCCGCGTGCATGATTTTCTCCAAAAATATCTCTCACAAAGGTTTCATTCCGTTTGGACTCCGTTTGATATTCTTTTTCTGCAAAACCCTGAAACAGGCAAAAAAACAGCAATCTGGACTGGGCCTTTGGGTTAGTAGGTTAGTCCCAAAAATGATATAAAGTGAATGATAAAGCCCATTAAACATCCAAGACTTCATAAATAATAGCATGTAACAATAAAAAATTATAGATATGTTGTAGACGTATCAGCGCGTGTTGGATTGTGGGTTCCGGCAAACCCTTGAGGTTCGAACACTAGGGTGCACACGAAGATCTCTTCTTTCCGCCCTAGCTCGCTCTCGCGCCGATTCCTAGGCCTAACTCGTCGAACCTGAAGAACAAGAGACACAAGGGTTTATACTGGTTCGGACCACCATTGTGGTGTAATACCCTAATCTAGTGTGGTATGGTGGATTGCCTTGTAGACTGAGGATGAATTAGTACATGGTAGGATCGAAAGTATGTCTAGAGGGGGGGTGATTAGACTACTTGACAATATAAAAAATCTGCCTTTTGATTAAGCAAAGTTTTTGGCAGTTTCACAATTAAGATCAAATCAAGTATCACCCTACACATGCAATTCTAGAGTATAAGCAGCGGAAAGTAAATTGCACATGTAAAAGAGAGGTGGAGAAGATCAAACGCAGTTTGGTGACACGAAGATTTTTGTCGTGGTTCCGATAGGTGGTGCTATCGTACATCCACGTTGATGGAGACTTCAACCCACGGAGGGTAACGGCTGCGCGAGTCCACGGAGGGCTCCACCCACGAAGGGTCCACGAAGAAGCAACCTTGTCTATTCCATCATGGCCTACGCCCACGGAGGACTAGCCTTACTCGGGGTAGATCTTCACGAAGTAGGCGATCTCCTTGCCCTTACAAACTTCTTGGTTCAACTCCACATCTCGAAGACGGAGGCTCCCAAGTGACACCTAACCAATCTAGGAGGCACCACCCCCCAAAAGGTAATAGACGGTGTTGATGATGATGAACTCCTTGCTCTTGTGCTTCAAATGATAATCTCCCCAACACTCAACTCTCCTCACTGATATGGCTGTGGTGGAAGAAAGGTTTGAGTGGAAAGCAACTTGGGAAGGCTAGAAATCAAGTTTCATATGGTAGGAATGGAATGGCTTGATCTCAACACAAGGGTAGGTGGTTCACTTCTCAGAAAGTGTATGGTAGGAGTGGTAGACTTTCTGATGGCTCTCTCCACGAATGAAGAGGGGGTGGAGGGGTATATATAGCCTCCACACAAAATCCAACCGTTACACACACATTTGACCAATCTCGGTGAGACCGAAGTGAAAACTCGGTCAGACCGAAAGTTCAAATATAGTGAACGTTGGGATTTTCGGTGGGACCGAAAATACCATCTCGGTGTGTCCGAAGTGAGTCAAAGGTTGGAGCTTGTCATCTCGGTGGGACCGAAAATAACAATTCGGATATTCCGAAGTGATGTCAATTGGTTACAGAAGGTTGGCAGTCCATTTTCGGTGAGACCGAAACTCAAAATCGGATGGACCGAGAAATTAGGGTTTGGAAGAATAACTGAGGTGGTTCATCTCGGTGGGACTGAGTTTGCAGAATCGGTTTGTCCGAGATTACTTATGAGTGTGTTAAGTAGTGAAGAGTGCTGATAGTTGAGGGAGCTAGATCACCAAGCACTTGAGCAACCAGATCATTAACACAACCTCATCCCCTTTTAATAGTATTGGCTTTTCCTATGGACTCAATGTGATCTTTGATCACTAAACCAAAAATAGAGTCTTGAGCTTTTGCCAATGCTTGTCTTAGCATTTTGAGGGGTCCACTTCTTCAGACATTTCCATACCCATATCATCGAACTTCTCTGAAATGATTCTCAAGTAAATATTAGTTCAATGATATATATGTTGTTATTAATTACCAAAACCACCCGGGGATTAGTTGCACTTTCATACATGGGAAGAACAGCCTCCCGAAGAGAGGTGTTCTTGTACTCGGCAAGCTAGTGGGTGTAAGGGTGGTCTTAATGTTCTGATCCCTTTATGTGGTGATGGCTAGTCCTATTTATAGGGGCCCGGATGCTCTTCTCAAATATTGAGTGGGAAGGGATCCCACAACGGCCAAGTTTGAAGGGTGACAGCTAGTACAAGCTATCCTGACAAAAGGGGTCTTTGCCAGCCAAAGGCTCTGGTGGTGACGTCCTCTTGGGCTCCGTGGTGACCTTCGTCCAGCTGGTCTTGGTCTTGTTGCACCGATATGGAAACCTTTGCCCGACGCCTCAGGACTCCTCGCCCGCGGTTGCCCGTTTAGCACCAAAGAGGAAACTGGCATCCTACGCCCGCTAGCACCCTCCTGGCCTTGGTCGTCATGGCTCACGTCATGCCAACCTCGTGAGGTGCCCCGTGCTTTGATATCTTTGCTCCTCGGGAGCCAGCCTAGTGAGGCCACTCAAGGGGAGGTCTTGCGTCTTCCACCTCGCGAGGCTTGGCCCCTCGCGAGGGTCTTGAGTGGTTGCTGATGAAGTTCGGCCATACCAGGCCGCCGGACGAGCCACGGTCTAGGCCATAGGGAGGCAAGTCTGGGTACCCTCGTTCCCAGAATGCCGACAGTTGCCCCCGGGCCCAAGGTGCGCTCGGACTTGGCTTCGCGGCGAAGCCTAGGGTCAAGTGCTGAGCGCCGCGGGCCCCAAAAGCATGCGCCCTTTATCGATGTGTGGTGATTGATGGGACATGGGCGTCTCCACTTTGCCACGCCGCCTCGACAACTGCATGACTGACAAAAGGCAAGTGCACGCTGCAGTGCCTTTATTGCTCGCCTTCGCCTTGCTCTAGATCCCCTTTCTTGCTCTTCTCCCCCAAGGACTCTAGATTTTCGCCATCTCCCCTCCGAGCTCGCAGCCGATGGCGTCTTGTAAGGCGAAGGCCACCGCGATACCCTCCGGGTATGAGCCGGCCTTGTGCGCTCCCAGTATCTCGGAGAAGAATCATGCCGTCGTGCTCCTGATGATGGCGGAGGACACCAACGAGAAGGGGAAGACCGCGATCCGGGCCGCCTCCACCGAGCCGGAGGACTCAAAGAGTACTTTCTATCCCCTCTTCATGAGTAGTGTTGTTGCGGGGCTGGTTCCCCCTTTCTCCGATTTCTTCTACACCGTCTGTAGGATCGAAAGTATGTCTAGAGGGAGGGTGATTCGACTACTTGACCAAATAAAAATCTAGCCTTTTCCCAATTTTAAGTCTTGGTAGATTTTAGTAATTATGCACAAGTCAAGCAATCAACCTACACATGCAATTCTAAGAGTATAGCAGCAGAATGTAAAGCAATTGCATATGAAGGTAAAGGGAGGAGTTTGAGGGAGCAAACGTAATGTAGACATGTAGATTTTTTATCCGTGGTTCTGATAGGTGGTGCTATTGTACATCCACATTGATGGAGACTTCAACGCACGAAGGGTAATAGTTGCGCGAGTCCATGGAGGGCTCAACCCACGAAGGGTCCACGAAGAAGCAACCTTGTCTATCCCACCATGGCCATCGCCAACGAAGGACTTGCCTCACTAGGGTAGATCTACATGAAGTAGGCGATCTCCTTGCCCGTACAAACTCCTTGGTTCAACTCCACAATCTTGACGGAGGCTCCCAAGTGACACCTAACCAATCTAGGAGACACCACTCTCCAAAAGGTAGTAGACAATATGTTGATGATGACCTCCTTGCTCTTGTGCTTCAAATGATAGTCTCCCCAACACTCAACTCTCTTTGATAGGATTGGATTTGGTGGAAAGATGATTTGAGTGGAAAGCAACTTGGATAAGGCTAGAGATCAAGATTTATGTGGTTGGAATGGAATATCTTGACCTCAACACAAGTGTAGGTGGTTCTTTCTCAGAAAATGTATGTTGGAAGTGTAGACATGTTCTGATGGCTTTCTCCATGAATGAAGAGTGTGTGGAGGGGTATATATAGCCTCCACACAAAATCTAACTGTTACACACGATTTACCAAACTTGGTGGGACCGAATCAGAGAACTCGGTCAGACCGATTTAGTTCATAGTGTGACCGTTATGCATTTCGGTGGGACCGACATGTCAACTCGGTAGGACCGATTTCCTTAGGGTTAGAGCATAACGTAATCTCGGTGAGACCAATTACACAAACTTGGTAGGACTGATTTTGGTAATTAGCTAACCAGAGAGTTGGTCAGGCAAACTCGGTGGGACTGATTCGCTCGTTTCGGTTGGACCAAAACGTTACGAAGGGGAAATAGAGAGTTTGCATTGCGAACTCGGTGGGACCGGTCGCTCATCTCGGTTAGACCGAAACGTTATGAAGGGAAACAAAGAGATTGCAATCCCATCTGAGTGAGACTAAGATCCCTATCGGTGAGACCGAAGTGACTGGGGTTTGTGGCAGTGGCTATGTCAACTGAACTCGGTGGCGCCAGATAGAAAGTTTCGGTGGGGCTGAGTTTGACTTTTTGTTTAGGACATATGTGGGTGTGAGAAAGTGGTTGAGGGTTTTGGTGCATATCACTAAGCATTTTGAGCAAGTAACCCATTAAGCAACACCTCATCCCCTTTTAATAGTATTGGCTTTCCTATGGACTCAATGTGATCTTGGATCACTAAAATAGAAAATGTAGAGTCTTGAGCTTAAGCCAATATGTGTCCTTAGCATTTTGAGGGGGGCACATTTCTAATCCATGCAATGCCAATCATTGAACTTTCCTGAAATATTTATCTTGAGATAGCATTAGTTCAATGAGATATATGTTGTTAGTAATTACAAAAACCACCTAGGGATAGTTGCACTTTCATCGTCCTTAGCCACTACAAGCTGCATGCCCTTCATCTTCATCCCAATTATGTCCTCCTCCTATCAATCTTCGCCTTCTACTGCGAGGCATTTGTTGGGGTGATTCCGTCTGTGGCACTGCTTTGCCACTTCTTGTACCTCCGGAGCAAGGGCAAGCTATGTTTAGGGTGTGCCAACTTTGTCGCGGCCAACGGGACCAACACAATCTCGAAAGCCGGGAAGAAGGCCGACAACTTCAGGAACAAGTGGGTCCTTGTGGACGCCAAGTGCCCCCTTCCTCGATTGGTACTGCCGACGGAGATGCCCGCATCTAGCGACAGGTGGTTCAGCGTGAAGCTTACCGACCCTCAGGCGGAGAAGGTGTTGGAAAAGATGACCGCCGACTCGAAGCCCGATGACCCAAAAGCGGCGAAGTTGATGGGGGAATGATCATCAAGGAATTCCTGGCACGCCATGTAGCTCCACTTCAGGCGCACTCGTGCCCCTTGTAGATGCTCAGGGACGAGACAGACAACCTCCGTCTGCACCTCGACGCCCTGTACGACGAGCAGTTGGGAGCAGCTCTCCACCTCCTGGTTGGGGATGATCTGGGGTATCCGCCCATTACCCACATCCCCCTATACCGCCGCCAGGATGGGGCGAATGTGGCGGTGTCGGTGTACAAAAAGAGGGGTACACTTTTTTGTACCCCTATAACTGTGCACGGGCAGTCTGAGCCGCGGGCACCACCACACCAAGCAAGGCAAGGGAGGTGAGCCAAGGTAATACCGAAGCCCAAAGCCAAGACCACAAAGAGCAAAGGGACGAAGCATGTTCCCCCGGTAAGATCCTTGCCGGAGCCAGTTTAAGTAGCCTCGGCAAGACCCTTACCGCGACAACTCCCCGGCAAGACCCTTGCCGCGGCAACTCCCCCCACGCCTACGGAGCGGATCACCCTTGAGTCCACTGCCCCCATGGGGCAAGCATTTGGGAGACATCCCCGTGGTGGCATGCAGATCTTTGTGAAGACATTCAAGACCAGATACGCACTAAGAAGATGACGACCCTTGGCGGGATCCCAGCCAAGGAAGACCACAACACCTCCGGCAAGCACCTTGCCGGGGATGGCAGCAGGCGCCGCGGCAAGAACCTTTCCAGGGCCCCGGCAAGGCCCTTGCCGAGGACATCTGCGGGGCCACCATCAGGCCCACACCAACTAAACTCCCACCGCCTTATGCAGCTGCCGACCCAACCAGTTGGGCAGGCGCCTGCGTGGCGGCATGCAGATCTTCGTGAAGACCCACCATAGCGCCACCTCAGCTGCCTGCCTACCTACATGGCATCTCAGGCATCGCTGGCCAGGGCGCGTGTCGACACAAGAAGGAGCGGCGACGGACAAGACGGATATCTCCGCCGTCCCTGATAAAGCAAGGACACCTAAGCAAGACACATTAAATGCGCCTTTTCATGTAATGCGAGGGATAACCTCGCATCACTGTACCCTTTCCACCTCCTGTGTGCCACTGTGGCCACCCCTTTTCCCTATAAAAGGAGGCCCGTGGCGACCAGGAGAAGGATTCAGCTTTTTGGAGCTCCTCATGCCCCATAGCTAGCTGAAGAACACATCATACAATCCACCACAGCAGGAGTTGGGTTTTACGCATCCTCGTGGCCCGAACCTGGATAAACGAACCGTGTGCTATCTGTTTGATCCGCTCTTTTCTCAACCCCGCGCCCCGCAACCGTAGTAGGGATTCTTGTGATCCCATAGGTGTCGTTCCCAATACACCGACATCTTTGGCGCGCCAGGTAGGGGGCGCGCAGTTGTGAGAATCGGCTTTAGCAGTTAGTTCGACGCTCCTTCATCATCATGGCACCCAAGAAGAAGACGACGGTGCTGGTTGGCCAGTCGGAGGCCGGACAGCCCGTCCCGACGCGGGCGAGCAGCGGACTAGTTGCGGAAAGGACCTGGGGCGCTGCTCGCGAGCACCAACACCGTCCCAGCAGCCGAAGTTTGGGAGGTGGCGATGTTTGTGCACCTGGTAACGGGCCACGCACCACCAAATCCAAAGACATAGCCAGGCCCTCCGCGGGTGGCGCGGGGCCCTCCAGGATCGCTGCCGCATCACCCGAAGACGACGCAAGGGCCTCCAGGACTCCCACGCTGGCGCCAACAGTGCGCTCCTCCCAAGCAACACGCGACGAACGGCGTCATCACGCCGAAGATCCCGGGCGTCGCCGCGGGAAGAACCCCGAGCGCCACTCCCGAGATGTAGAAGACCTGCCCGCCCGCCGAAGCGCTGGTGAAAACGGCATGCGACCGCGGGATCGTGATGGAGCTCCTCCTGACATGGTCAGGGGTCGAAGCGCGTCGCGGTCCGCGCAGGTTTCGCTACCGCTAACCCCAGCAGAAGCCCTGGCGCGCGCGCAGTTGCTCCTCGACTTTCCTCCCGTTACGGGGAAACTCGACGAATGGAGAGCCACCATCCGAAGCATTGTAGCAGTCGCCAACAAGGATGAACCAAGTCCAGCAAGGCCCCCGGGTCGATGTTTCGAAGGGGTCCCACGCACCTGCGGCGGGAGGACCGGCAACACCGTGGCCACGGTGCATCTGCTTCCTCCTCGCCCGATACCGCGTATGTCGACTCATCGAGACATCGCAGGTGACGACATCTCCATAGCGTCGTCCGACCCACGGACCCATGGCGACCAGCGTCAAGTTCTTTAGGAGCGAGCTCATGAAGACGCTCGGACCACCATCGAGCGCCGGCGCGGAGCGCGCCACCAGTCGGACAGGCGAGCAGGGCCTGCTGTGAACCGCCCAGCACCGGAGAGCCCTGGAGGCCTACCTTACGAGGTAGGCTGTCCAGCTTTTACCGGTGAGCTGCGGCAGTTCCAGTTGCCCACTCACCGCACCTTCAAGCCTGATGTTGGCGAGAAGTACAATGGCAAGACCCACCCATCGGAGTTCCTCAACATCTACACCATCGCGATGCAAGCTGCTGGAACCCGCAACGATAAGGTGCTTGCGAATTACTTTCGATTGGCTCTTAAACCCAACGCCATGTCGTGGTTGATGCACTTGCCGGTAGACTCCATTTCCTCCTGGTCGGATTTGTGCCATGAGTTTGTTGGCGCCTTTACTGGAGGTCACCAAGCCCATGGCCAAGCAAGTGACCTACACGTCATTCCCAAGAAGGAAGGCGAGAGTCTGCGCAAGTATATACAGAGGTTCAGCCGGGTACAGTACAATATCCCTGATGTTCACCTTGCCGCCATCATCAGCGCGTTCCATCAGAACGTGCGTAATCGCAAGATGCGTGAAGAATTGGCATTGACCAAGGTGAAAGATGTGGTGGAACTCTATGTTCTTGCTGATAGCTGTGCCCGGGCTGTAGAGGGAAGGAAGTACCCCGGCGAAGATGCCGGCACGGAAACTGACTCTTCAGATGAGGATACTGCCGTCCTGGCGAAGAAAGGACGACACCGCAATAGGAAGCGCAAAGGTAAAGCCGTGCTTGCCGTCGAAGGATCTGATGACACCGGCTCCGCCAAGAAAACCAAGGCGGGTGACCGGCCAAGGAAATTGCCGGGTGTGTCGCCTGCCGGGCCTTGGCGGCTGCCGAGAAGCCAGGAAACTCCGGCAAGCGATACTGCAAGATCCATCGCACCAAAGGCCATGATCTCCAGGACTGCCGACAGGTTAAGCTCCTTGCTGAGAAGCAGAGGGCTGAATATGAGAGGCGGGACAAGGAGAAGGGCCAGGACAGTGCTGAAGGGTCCGGCAAGAAGCGTGACGGCCAAGCAGGCCGTCGCGGCAAGGATAAACAATAGGAGAGGCCCGCCCGGGGCCGTGACAGAAAGCTAGAAGACGACGATCACGAAGAGGACGACGAGTCCGGCGACCAAGAATTTCAGAAAGCCATGGAGGCCATGTGCGTCGATGGCGGCGCCTCGCTGCATACTTCTCACCGCTAGCTTAAACAATGGGCACGTGAGATTACAGCGGCGGAGCCGTCATCTGGTTCCCAAAAGCCGCTGAAAATGGTCCATCACGCCTATCATTTTTGACAATGAGGATCACCCTGATCGCACTACTGCGTTCGGGTGCTTGCCATTGTTGGTTTCACCGACAATACGCAACCTTAAGGTGACAAAGATGCTAGTCGTTGGCGGGGCCGGTCTGAACTTAATCTCGCCTACCATGATCGAGAAGCTGCAGATTCCTGAAGGAGACCTCGAAGAGACGGGCACGTTTCAGGGGGTCAACCCGGGAAGAAGCCAACCAAAGGGGAAGGTCACGCTGCCCGTGACTTTTGGAAGTGATTTGAACTACAGGACCAAAAGGATCGTGTTCGATGTTGCCATGATCCCCTTGCCTTACAACGGGATCCTTGGCCGCCCAGCGCTGGCCAAGTTCATGGCAGCATCACACTACGCCTACAACACCCTGAAGATGCCAGGACCCGTGACGATCATCACCATCCCCTCCGATAAGAAAGATGCGCTGATTTACGCTGACAAACTATACCAACAAGAAGTTGCAGCAGCTGCCACCACTAGGGCACTTGCTCCTGCCACTGGAGCCCCGAGGGTGAAGAAGAAGAAGAAGACCGGTGAGACCTCGGACACCCACTCCGGCAAGCGCACCTCTTCGGAGTGTTGTGCTCCTGTCGAGGACGTGCCAGAGAGCTCCACCGGCAAGAAGAAGACCGATGAGACCTCAGACACCCACTCTGGCAAGCGCACCTCTTCGAAGTGTCGTGATCCCGTCGAGGACGTGCGAGAGAGCTCCATCGGCAAGAAGAAAACCGGTGAGACCTCGGACACCCACTCCGACAAGCGCACCTCTTCGGAGTGTTGCGCTCCCGTCGAGGACGTGCCAGAGAGCTCCACGGGCAGAAACAAGAAGTCCAGGGCCACACCGCCGGGAACCAAGAAGGTTCCTGTCAAGGAGGACGGCACAGGAGGGGCTTTCACCATAAGCTCCACCCTTGATGACAAATAGGAAGACACGCTCGTCACCTTCCTACGGGCAAATGTCGATGTGTTTGCATGGCAAGCATCCGACATCCCCGGCGTTCCCAGGGAGGTGATTGAGCACCACCTTGATGTCTGTCCTCATGGGCGGCCCGTCAAGCAGAAGGTCAGGAAGCAAGCTTTCGAACGACAAGAGTTCATCACAGAGGAGATCCGGAAACTGGAAGCAGCAGGTTTGGTAAGAGGAGTGCTCCATCCAACGTGGTTGGCCAATCCAGTGGTAGTGCGCAAGGCAAATGGGAAGTGGAGGCTATGTATTGATTACACAGATATCAATAAGGCTTGTCCCAAAGACCCCTTCCCGTTGCCGCGCATCGACCAGATTGTTGACTCCACGGCTGGGTGTGACCTGCTGTCATTTCTCGGTGCCTACTCCGGCTACCACCAGATCTTCATGACAAGAGAAGACGAAGAGAAGACATCATTCATCACCCCAAGTGATACGTATTGTTTCGTACGAATGCCTTTCGGGTTGAAGAATGCTGGCTCAATGTTTGCAAGGGCAGTCCAGATTGGTTTTGAACCCCAGCTATATAGAAATATGGAGGCTTATATGGATGATATAGTGGTCAAAACCAAGAACAGGGCAACCCTTATATCGGATTTACAAGAAACCTTTGCAAACCCTCGCAAGATCAATCTCAAGATGAACCATGAGAAGTGCGTCTTCGGCGTCCCGTCTGGCAAGCTTCTCGGGTTCTTTGTGTCACAGCGTGGGATAGAGGCCAATCCGGACAAGGTCAAAGCTATAGAACAGATTGGAGCACCCAAACGGGTCAAGGATGTGCGTCAGCTTGCTGGCTGCGTTGCCGCCATGAGCAGATTCATTTCCAAGTCTGCCGAGCGCGCCCTCCCCTTTTTCAAGATTTTGAAAAAGGCGGACCCAATGGAGTGGACGCCAGCAGCCGAAGCAACATTGCAAGATTAGAACAGGTATCTTTCCTCCACGCCAGTACTAGTTGCGCCTAGCCACAAGAACCGTTGCTGCTATACCTGGTGGCAACGAACCAGGTGGTCGGCGCCGCACTAGTGGCGCAGAGAGAAGTTGATGGCGAGGTGATAGCAGCGACAGAGCCCGATGTCGTCGGTGCAGAGATGACACGGCCGGTTGGAGTGCCGCCGAGGAAGAAAATGATGCAGCACCCGGTCTAATTTGTTAGCTCCCTCTTGCAGGGGGCTAGATCAAGGTACTCCGGCGTGCAGAAATTGCTCTTCGGCCTTCTTATGGCCTCGAGGAAGCTGCGTCACTACTTCCAGGTACACGAGATCACTGTCGTCACTCGCCTCCCTCTGCAACGGATATTGCACAATCTCGATGCAACGGGAAGAATTGTAGAGTGGGCACTGGAGCTTTCCAACTTTGGCCTCAAGTTTGAAAGTACCTCGACGATTCAAAGCCGAGTCCTGGCGGAGTTCGTTGCAGAATGTACCGCGATGCCTGATGAAGAAGCCCAGGAAACTGCTCTCCCCGGCAAAGAGGCGAGTTCCGACTGGATCATGTACTTTGATGGAGCTTTTTCCTTACAGGGCACCGGGGCTGGAGTACTGCTTGTCGCGCCCACTGGAGAGCACCTCAAGTACGTGGTCCAGATGCACTTCTCCAGGGAGGTATCAACAAACAATACTGCCGAATATGAGGGGCTACTTGCTGGTCTCAGGACCGCGGCAGACCTCGGAATCAAGAAACTCATTGTCAGGGGCGATTCGCAGCTTGTCGTCAAACAAGTCAACAAAGATTACCAGAGCCCGTTGATGAAGGCCTACATCGATGAAGTGAGAAAGCTGGAAGAGCACTTTGATGGTATACAGGCGGAGCACGTTCCCTGAGCAGAGAACGACATCGCCGATTACCTGTCAAAGCGCGCTGCACTCAAGTTACCTGTGGAACCAGGTAACTTTGTGCTTCAGTTTTCTCAGCCATCCGTTGATCCATCAACAGAGCAAAACAAGAGAAGGAAATCAGGGCCCGGCAAGTACTTTCCCGCCGAGCTCCCCGGAGCCGCCGGCAAAGATGTTGTCGGGGACACGGAGCCCGCCACGGAACGACTAGCTCCGGCGGAGCGTCAAGCTCTTGCTATCGAGACAGCCGCTCCTATAGCGGAGGAAATGCCTTTAGTCCTCGCCGTCGAGCCCCAGGCTCCAACGTGGGCACAGCATACCGTACGATTCCTCCAAACTGGGGAACTTCCTGAGGAGCAGGAAGAAGCTGAAAAAGTAGCCCGTCGGTCTGCTATGTACCAGTTCGTCGATGACGTCTTGTACAGAAAGAGACCGAACGACGTGAAATTGAAGTGTATCCCTCGAGAGGAAGGACTGGAGCTGTTGGCAGAGATACATGGAGGCATATGTGGATCCCACATAGGGTCAAGTGCCCTTGCCGGCAAGGCATTTTGGCAAGGCTTCTTCTGGCCCACTGTCCTCCAGGATGCGACGACACTGGTCACCAGGTGTGAAGCATGTCAGTTCCATTCAAAGAAATTTCATCAACCAGCTCAAGCCCTTCAAACCATTCCTCTCTCCTGGCCCTTCTTGGTCTGGGGGCTCGACATACTGGGCCCTTTCCCCCGCGCTGTCGGGGGCTTTGAGTACTTGTACATCGCAATCGACAAGTTCACAAAGTGGCCAGAGGTGGAGGCAGTGAGGAAGGTCACAGCTCAGTCAGCCGTCAAATTCTTCAAGGGACTAGTTTGCCGTTTTGGTGTACCCAACAGGGTCATCTCCCACAACGGCACACAGTTCACAAGCCGCACCTTCATGCAATATACCCAAGACCTCGGCAGCAAGGTCTGTTTCGCTTCCGTTGCTCACCCACGAAGCAATGGTCAAGCTGAGATGGCAAACACTGAAGTACTGCGAGGCTTAAGGACAAAGACCTTTGATAGGCTGCACAAGAGTGGAAGGCGCTGGATTGATGAGTTGCCGGCGGTTCTTTGGTCGATCAGAATGATGCCAAATCGAGCTACCGGCCAGACACCCTTTGCCCTAGTATACGGGGCAGAAGCAGTTCTCCCCACTGAACTCATATACGAGTCACCTCGGGTGCTCGCTTATGATGAGCTTGAGGAAGAGCAACTGCGGCAAGACGACGCAACACTCCTTGAGGAAGATCGTCTTCGGGTGGCTGTGAGAGCAGCACGCTACCAGCAAGCCTTGCCCCGCTACCATAGCCGCAAGGTCCGTGCCCGAAGCTTTGAGGAACGCGACCTTGTTCTTCGGCGCGTTCAATCGGCCAAGAATACCAACAAGTTGACGCCAAAGTGGGAAGGCCCTTATCGGGTAATACGAGTCACCAGGCCTGCCACAGTCCGCCTGGAGACCGAAAATGCCATTCCGGTGAGCAATTCCTGGAACATTGAGCATCTTCGCAAGTTTTACCCATAAGGCGTGGCTTGCCGGGCCCCCCGGCAAGCCACCTTTTGTACAAGCCTTGTCGGCAAGGCATGTAACCCTTTGTACAAAGCCAGGCGCAGAACCTGAGCACAAATAAATGAAGCGCTGGCGCCCTAAGTTATAGAATGCATGCTAGTTCGAGTCTCGTCCTTGCTTAGGGTTGATAGTGCTTATCGGCGGCTAACCCCTAGCTTAGAGGTCGAGTTTGCATCTCTTTGTCTTTCTTTTATCTCCTTTGGTTCACAGGAACCACAGGTATCCTTGACGAAACCACCTGGGGAGAAAAAAAGGAACAGACCAGCATCAAGGCCCCGACAAGCCAGTGTTGCCAGGGGCTGCAAGAGCAAAGATTCACCCACGGCAAACCAGGGTTGTTGGGGGCTGCAGCTTCAGATAAGTTCTTCATCCCTTATCATGCATTCCATTATGGACTGAGGTATGTGAAACCTCATTTTTTTCCTTAAAAACTACCGTGCTCCCCTAACTCTAGGCCCTGGGGCTCATTCCTAGGGCCAAGTTGGGTCGTAGTCGCGGCAGCGAAGAGGTAAAACGAGGAGCCTAAACCCACTTCATCCCTGCCTCCGCCAAAGGCGTGAGAAAGGTCGATCGAAGTGGGGAGACGGCAAGGCCTGTTGCCGGGCGAGAAAATTTTTATCTTAGAGATATCAAGGATTTATTCCTTGTCGTGGGTTCCACCCACAAACAAATGACCCGACAAACATCCCTTTTTCATTAAAAAACATTCCACTCAGGTACAGTCCATAGGGAATGAAAAACATGAACAAGGGGATTACAAGTTTAAAATTTAACAGATGCCCGAAGGCTTACAAACTAAAAAGAGATAAGATGCCCGTAATGCCTTTCTTGTCCCTCTCCTCAGGAGGCAGGTCAAGGAGGCGAGAAGGGAAAAAGGAGCGCCTAGGAAAGCTACGGGTGGCAGAAGACACCAAGAGAACATCTTGGTGGCCGCCCAAAGGCCGGATGGTGATGGCGGCGCCGGAAGCAGAGTTTGAAGACGAGGAGGCAGGACGTCAGTACGCGTCGAAGGCGTCGGTGCCTGCGTACTCCGACATGACGACCTTGCCGCCCGCCCTCTTCCTCTTCCGCAGCCTCCCAACGCCAGCCGCCAAGGGGACGACCCCGAGAAGTTTAAGGAGCCGGCGACACGGATGACGGGGTCGCCGGTGCCACCAGGAGCGGCGCCCGACACCTAGTCGGACCCGTCATCCTGCCGCCTACCGCCCTCGTTGTCGCTGTCGCTGTCCTCCTCGTCACTCTCGCTCGAGGAGGAATCTTCGTCATCAGAAGAGCTCTCCACGCAGCACCTTGCACGAGTCCCAAAGTGCCCGAAGACCTTGACGGAAAGAAGGCCACCCTCCATCAACTTAAAATGGAGAGTGAGCCCATCCATCAAGCTGTGGATACGAGCAAACGTCTTCCATCCCCGACGAAGATACATCACATGAGGAGCAGGGAAGTTGATGCGGACCCGTGTGCCACTGATCCCGCAGCCCCTAATGTGCGGCCGCAATGACTCCAGCGGATCTAGCTCCATCTCCCGCGCAAATGGAGTCGAAAGACGAAGGCGACAGCGCGGAGGCCGGCGCAACCTGACGAAGAAATCGCAAGGGTCATCCCCAACATGACCCTCCATTGGAGGAGGAGCCGCTGGCGGGGGCGAGGCCGGCGGGCCACCCCGTCCTCCTCTTCCCCGAGCGCCCCGGCCTCGCCCCCTCCCCCTTCCCCTCGTGGCCGGCTCGGCCACCGCAGGTGCAGGAGAAGGAGGGACGCGTTGTCGAGCGGCGACCCTTGCCGCCACCGTTGAAGGGCCGGGATTTCCTCTCTCCATGACGAATGGAAGAGAGGAGCCGAAGCTGAAGAATGCGGGGCGCCATCCCTCCCCTCCCGCTCTTTATAAAGGAACGGGGCTGGGGCTCGACCGCCTCGCTCGGCCAATCAAGACACGGAAGGCGCAGGGAGCCAGGACCGACCCGCCGCCCCAACCAGCGACGGCCCGGTTTCCCGCCTCCACCGTTTGCCACCCCAAGCGCATGGGAGAAACATGGCAGACGTGTAGAACCGAGGGGACGGGTCAGGCGACCTCTCCCCACCCCTTGATCGTGGGGAGTGGACGCCTTGAGAACCGCGCCTCGGCCCCATTCAGCAAATGGGCCGCACCTCCACGCCCCCCGTTTATGGGGAAGGCGCGAAGCTGCCTCTTTACTACGATGTGACGCATGCCTTCGGGAACCGACCCCACGCATGCCTCCCACGTCACGCACGCCTCTCCACACCGCGCCACGCGCGCGGATCGTGGGAGGCGCGACGCACGGAAAATCTTACCGCGGCAAAAACCGCCCCGCCTGCCCGCGCATCGTATTCTGGGCCTGGCCCAACAACGCGTCGCGCTTATGTATGGCCCATGCCCGAGGGATCCTGTCGATGTACAAAAAGAGGGGTACACTTTTTTGTACCCCTATAACTGTGCACGGGCAGTCTGAGCCGTGGGCACCACCACACCAAGCAAGGCAAGGGAGGTGAGCCAAGGTAAGACCGAAGCCCGAAGCCAACACCACAAAGAGCAAAGGGACGAAGCATGTTTCCCCAGCAAGTTTCTTGCCGGAGCCAGTTTCAGTAGCCCCGACAAGACCCTTACCGCGGCAACTCCCCGGCAAGACCCTTGCCGCAGCAACTCGCCCCAAGCCTACGAAGCGGATCACCCTTGAGTCCACTGCCCCCATGGGGCAAGGTTTCGGGAGACATCCCCGTGGTGGCATGCAGATCTTTGTGAAGACATTCAAGACCAGATACGCACTAAGAAGACGACGACCCTTGGCGGGATCCCAGCCAAGGAAGATCACAAGACCTCCGGCAAGCCCCTTGTCAGGGATGGCAGCAGGCGCCGCGGCAAGACCCTTGCCGGGGCCCTGGCAAGGCCCTCGCCGAGGACATCCGCGGGGGCACCATCAGGCCCACGCCAACTAAACTACCACCGCCTTATGCAGCTGCCGACCCAACCAGCTGGGCAGACACCTACGTGGTGGCATGCAGATCTTCGTGAAGACCCACCATAGCGCCACCTCAGCTGCCTGCCTACCTACGTGGCATCTCAGGCATCGCTGGCCAGGGCGCGTGTCGACACAAGAAGGAGCGGCGACGGACAAGACGTATATCTCCCCCGTCCCCGATAAAGCAAGGACACCTAAGCAAGACACATGAAATGTGCCTTGTCATTTAATGCGAGGGATAACCTCGCATCACTATACCCTTTCCACCTCCTGTGTGCCACTGTGGCAACCCCTTTTCCTTATAAAAGGAGGCCCGAGGCGACCAGGAGAAGGATTCGGCTTTTTGGAGCTCTTCACGCCCCATAGCTAGCTGAAGAACACAAACATACAATCCACCAAAGCAGGAGTTGGGATTTACGGATCCTCGTGGCCCGAACCTGGATAAACGATCCGTGTGCTATCTGTTTGATCCCCTCTTCTCTCAACCCCGCGCCCCGCAACCGTAGTAGGGATTCTTGTGATCCCATAGGTGTCGTTCCCAATACACCGCTCCATGCCCACCTTCGACGGACGCGGGCACGTGCCTCCAGCGCCCCCCGAGGCCGAGATGGGGACTGTTCCGGTGGAGCTGTCTTCAGGCGACTCCAGCAGGGAAGAGGACTCAGAGGCGACCGCGGAGGGGGCCGAGGAGACCTCCCCTCCATGCAAGGCCGATCCCTCCGTGCCTTGCCTAACGATGACGACACGGACGACCACCCGGTGAAGGAGGCAACACCCCCTGCCGTGGTCACCACGAGGTCAAAGGTCACCCCCTCGAAGAAGCCGCCAGCTGGGGTCCCGACGAAGAGCAGGTCGACGCTGATCTCCCGAGGAGACGCTCTGGCTCTGACGCCGCCTGACAGTGGCACTGAGTTGGAGTAGTTGGCGAAGGCACAGGCTATAGAGCTCAGCCGCCTGGTGGAGCTGGGGCAGGAGGTGGACGCAGAGAAGGCCCAGCTGGAAACCAAGGCAAAGGTTCTAGCCGAGGATCACACGGCCTTCAAGTCCCTTGAGGAAAGGTCTCTCCAAGCGCCGAGGGCACTCTACGAGAAGGGTTTGGAGAAGCCGCTGGTCACAGACGACGAAGGCCCCACCCATGTGCTTCCGTATCTTGTTAGGGCGCTCGAGGATTTTGTCAACGAGATCGGCCCCATGGTGGAGGGGGAACCCCGCACGCTTTCCTCGTCAGCCCTGATGGGCGTCTTCAGCCACCTGCATCTTCGCGATCCCGACACTGACCTTGGTGCACTACTCGAGCCTATGGATGAAGAGCGCTGAGAGGCCACCGCTAAAGCCGTGAAGGGCTAGGTGGAGGCCTTGCTGAAGAAGTTTCTCGCCATCGACCCCTCACCTCCAGCCGACAGTGCCACCGATCCTGCAGCCAAGGCCAACTCCGCAGGGCATGGCGATGCTGCTGATGGAGCAGCGCTTCCTGACGGTGGCGCCTAAGGCTGAAGAAGGGGCCTGCTGGTGAATGATGGTGCTCCTTCCTATCTTTACTTTCCTGCGAACTTGCCTGCGACATGTGACGTGCCTCGTGGAGGCGTAAAAACTTATGTTTGATGCTTGAAGAACAATTTGGCTTGTAATAATGTCTAGCTATTCGCAGTTCCCTTCCTATTTGCTTTGTTGTTCTACGTCCACAGAGCCCGGGCCCGCGCGTACCTCAGCCGCCGTTGGATCGTCCGGATCACCGGGACGAGACCAAGGGTTGAGGGGCTACGTGATCAGCTCGGCTCCTGAGTCGCGATGCTTAGGAGTCCTCCTTGACGTGCAAACAGCCTCTAGGAAGGAACGCGAAACCAGGCTTTAGCGTTCTGCATCAGCAGGGCCCGGCCCCACGCGTACCTCAGCCGCTTGTTGGGTCATCCGGATCACCAGGATGAGACCAAGGGGTGAGGGGCTACATGACCAGTTAGGCCCTTGGGTTCCGATGCCCAAGGGTCCCCCTTGACGTACGAACAGCCCTTGGGAAGGAAAAGCGAGATCAGGCCTTAGTGTTCTGTGTCGGCAGAGCCCGGCCCCACCCGTGCCTCAGCCGCCGTTGGGTCGTCCATATCACAAGGATGAGACTAAGGGGTGAGGGGCTACGGGACCAATTAGGCCCTTGGGTCGCGATGCCCAAGGGTCCCCTTGACGTACGAACAAACCTCATACATGTCCTCGCCGGGCTTTCACTAGGGAGGGTTGCGTGACGACCAGGTCCGGGGGACTTGGTGGGGCGTACGCCAGGCGTGACCTGAGCATAGCCCCCCAGCCCCGAGGGGAAAGCAGTGCGGTGGGGCTGGTCAGTGAGCCTGGTGGCTCCCTAAGGTTAAAGCAGCCCCGAGGCCACCCCCAGTTGTTTATCACCAGCGCAGACCATGGCGCTACCGTTCTTGCATGGGCATAGCCGCTACTCGACCGTGTCAACTGCCAGGGCAGAGCATGGTGCTTCCACTGGCATGTAGGAGGAGACTCCCTACTGCGGAGAGCCCCCGGGGCTTGTACAGCCCCGCCCTGACATGTGGCTTGCACGGCAGGGCTAGACGAGGTGTATTTGGGCACCCCTGAGCCAGCGCGGGACTCACGGGGCCATACCTCAAGGCAGGTTGCGCCTGGTCTTGAGTGAGAGCGCCTGAGGTGATCCTGCAAGATGGTTAGGCAACCTGCACCGAGTGAATCCCTCGAGGTTGCAACATGAGAAGGCCAGATGCCAACGACCCCAGGAGGTGACATGAAAGGGGCCGGCCCACCAGATAGAGCTCAGCCGTCAGGTTTATCGACGATGCAGGGACGGACCCGAGCACAGATGCCATGCCTAGTCTTCTCATGCGGATATCCTAAGGAAAGACAATCAGCACACGGCTCCCGTAGCGACGAGGCACCATGCCATGCGCCCTTACCCGCCTGTTCACACTCAGCTCATGCAAGGGCAAGGCACCAAGGACCACGGGAGGTAACGTACACGAGGCTGGCCCCCGAGCCAGAGCTCAGTCGCTTGGATTTGGCGACGCTGCAGGGACGGACCCGAGCACAGACGCCACGCCTGTCCTTAAACATGAGGCGGGTGCAAGCAGGTTAGTAAGGGCGTACAACGTTCATGGCATCAACGCGTCGGTCAGGTAGGTAAATGACTTTCATACTGTTGATGTGAAAGGCAGCGCTGGTTCTGGTAAGGTGCAAGAACAATACATGCCACCGGGACAGACCCGTGCGACCTAGGGATGATGCGGCCCGTGGGGGCACCCCCAACAGAGTAAGCTGAAGATGCAAAAGGATGATGCGGCCCGTGGGGGCAGCCCTTGGGGCGTTCCCAGCTGAACAAAACTAGAAAATGTCAACTGGCACAGCTGCTGAAGTGGTGCTGATGTAGCTGAAGATGCTTGATGCATATGCTGTTCCTCATGAGCCGCCTGACTTCGGGTCCTCGCAAGGCTCCGGAGATTCCCAGAGCTCGCGAGTCGTCAGGACCTCCCGCATGTGGCGTAGGTGTAGGGTCGCCTAGTTCGGCAAGCCAAAGGGCATGCGAACGTAGCTATGAGGGGGACCCTCGCACCGGCCCACCTGGGAGGGCCAATAGAGCTCCGGAGACGCCATCATGTTGAGTGTTGGGATGTTGACACAGTCGCATAGCCCGTCGCCCGAGCCTGGGGCGACAGCTGCACTTCGAGGTGCCGGGCGGCGCTCGCCCTGCATTGCCCTTGGGACATGCAAGTCTTCGATGGTATGGTTGATGAACTCATGCGCGCTTGGTGCCTCACAGCTTGAGGCCTCCGGAGGGAAACGTGCGGTGAAGCACGCCTCCACATGGTGCCCGAGCGCCTCCCTCGAGACATTGGCTAGGTCAGAGGCCCTCCAGAGGAGAGCCCCCGAGCCCAGCCTGAGTGCAGCATTGGGCGAGCCTTCCTATGCGAGGGAGGGAGACATCCCATCCCGGGGCGCAGGTCCTGAGGTACGGCCACTGGGTGCTGCATCTTTGTGAGGCTCCAGGGTGAGCAGTTGCTTCTTCTTCTTGGGGACGGCCTCAGGTGGGTAGATGGCACCATCATTGTCTGGATCCTCGACCGCCGCAACCTGGTAAGCGCGCCCGATTGAGCACACTGCATCCTTTTCTTCACAAGCGATGGTGATGACGCCGCCTCTTCCTGGCATCTTGAGGACGTTGGAGCAGTGGTGAGTCACTGCCATAAACTTGGCCAGGGCTGCGTACCCGAGGATGGTGTTGTAGGAAAGATGAATCTGGGCAACATTGAAGTCGATGAGCTCAGTGTGGTAGTTGTCGCACGTGCAAAAGGTGACAAGCAGGTGGACCTACCCTAGCGGGGTGGTGGAGCCATCGGTCACTCCTGAGAAGGGCTTGGTTGGCAGCAGCTGATCGTATGGCACTTGGAGGCTATCGAACGTCTCGACAGAAAGGACATTGAGCCCTACGCCGCCATCTTGGTAACTTGAACATTATAGATGACGGGTGAATAGAGCATCACGAGGGCGCTGGCAGTCGCGGCGCACTTGAGCTGGTCTGCTGAACTGAAGGTGATGGCACACTTGGACCACCTGAGTGGGGGCGTGGCTCCGAACTTGGGGAGAGCCACGTTTACTTCTCGGGCGAACTGCTTGAAGAGGCGCTGAGAGGCTGGGGCCTGCGCTCCGCCCAAGATGCAGGCGATGGCGCGAGGCTCTTGGAAGCGCCCAATCCCCTCGTCCTGGTCGTCGTTCCTTCTTGGTGGTGGCAGCGGAGGGAGGCCGGCCTTGCCCTCAGGACGGTCCTCGTGAGGCTGGTCCCTCCAGGCACCCTCACGAGACCGGTCCCTCCATGCACCCTCGCGCGGTTGATCGCGCCAGCGGTCCTCACGAGGCTGATCACGCCACTCCTGACGGGGGCCGCGATCGTCCCAGCGCCCCCGGTCCGGCTTCCTCCATGGTCGTAGCCACGGCTGCTGCGCTGGGGGCGTTGTCCGATGTGCCCTTCGCGGATGGCCCTGAGCTCTTGACAGTCATTGGTGTTATTGATGTGCACGTTGTGGAAGGCATAGAATGGAGGGCTGCTCTTGGATGACTCCGGGTAGTCGCGGCCACGCTTCATCTCTAGCTCAGCCGCGAGCACAACTACTCCTTTCTGCCTCACTTCCTTGCCCTTGGCCTTCTTGTCTTCAGGTTCAACGATGGGGAGCTCGACGAGGGAGAGGCGCCCCTCCTCAGCTCTGGCGCACTTGGTCGTGAGGTTGAACAGCTCCAGGGTCGTGCACAGATCTTCGTGGATGGCGAGATCCTCCTTCATCTTGACATTGTGGACGCCATCTGTGAACGTTGAGATGATGGCCTTGTCCGTGACCTTGGGGATCTTGAAGCGGACACTGTTGAACCACTGGATGAACTTCTGCAGGGTTTCTCCTGGTTGTTGCTTCATGCGCCATAGGTCACCTGTGGACGGGGGGCAGTCGCGCGTGCCTTGGAAGTTGGCAATGAACCGCTCGCGCATCTCACCCCAGGAGGAGATCGATCCCGCAGGTAGGTTCGGGAGCCACGAGCGTGCGCCGTCCTTGAGAGCCATGTGGAACCAGTTCGCCATGATCTTCTCGTTGCACTGGATGCCTCGATGCTCAGCTCGTAGAGCTGCAGGAACTCAATAGGGTCGGGGGTGCCGTCGTAGCGTGGAGGCAGGTCGGGCTTGAACTTGCCGGGCCAGTTGACGTTGTGTAGTTCGGGGGCAAGGGCCTTGCAGCCTGCTGTTGACACCGGAGCTTGTTGTGGAGGCTGAACATGGTCTTGGTCCTCGTGCGCCACCACGGCAGGGGCGTACAGTCTCAACGCGGTGGTGGAGGGAGCGCTGGTGCTCCTCCTCGAGGCTGCTAGATCTCTTGGCAGCTTCCTTCTTCGTGCATGGGCGCCACGCACGGGGGGTCGCGCCACGGGGCCGCATACCTTGGGTTGTGGATGACGCCTTGATGTGGAGGTGGTGGAGGTGCTTCATGGGCCACGTCGCCCGCATGGGAAGGTGGGCGAGGCAGCGAGAGGGACGGTGCAGGAGAGCCCCCAGCGGCGGTGACGAGCTTGGCGATGCGGTCGAGCCAGTCTTCCTAGATGTCGTCGACGGGGCGGTAGCGTAGGTGCTCGTGTGCCACGAGCAATGCAGCCTGCGCGTCCGCGGGTGCATGACGAGCATGAGACGACGGGCCCGCCAGTCTCAGCGATGGGGTTGCGGTGCGTCCATCTCGCCGCACGGAGGGGTGCAGGGACGAGGCCGGCTGCTCGTGCCACGCCGGGCCAGTGGTGGCGCTGGTAGCGGGCGATGGAGAACGGCGAGGAGGTCCGTCGGCGGGAGCTGTCTGAGCGATGCGGGCGGAAAGGGGGCCCACCGCTCAACACGGGCTAGGCGAGCGTCGGCCATGGAACCCGCGGGATGACGGAGCGTGGTTTGATGGAAGGGAAGCTTCAGCACACCCCTACCTAGTGTGCCAATTATCAGATTGTTGGTCCCGGCAAACCATTGAGGTTCAAACATTAGGGTGTGCACAAAGATCTCTCCTTTCCGCCCTAGCTCGCTCTCGCGCCGATTCCTAGGCCTAACTTGTCGAACTCGAAGAACAAGAGAGGCAAGGGTTTATACTATTTCGGGCCAACATTGTGGTGTAATACCGTAATCGAGTGAGGTGTGGTGGATTGCCTTGCATCCCGAGGATGAACTAGTACATGGGAAGAACAACCTCCTGAGGAGAGGTCTTCTTGTGCTCGGCGAGCTAGTGGGAGTAAAGGTTGTCTCAATGATCTGATCCCCTTCTGTGGTGGTGGCTAGTCCTATTTATAGGGGTCCGTGTCCTCTTCCCAAATATTGAGCGGGAAGGGATCCCACAACGGCCAAGTTTTATGGGGGACAGCTAGTACAAGCTATCCTGACAAAAGGTGGTCTTCGCCTACCAAAGGCTTTGGTGGTGAAGTCGACGTGGGCTCCATGGTGACCTTCGTCCTGCCGTCCTGCTGGTCTTGATCTTGTTGCACCGATATGGAAACCTTTGCCCGACGCCTCAGGACTCCTCGCGTGCGCTTTCCCCTTTAGCACCAAACAGGTAACTGGCATCCTGCGCACACTAGCGCCCGCCTAGCATTGGACTTCAAGGCTCACGTCATGCGAACCTCGTGAGGTGCCACGTGCCTTGATATCTCCGCTCCTCGGGAGCCAGCCTAGCGAGGCCACTCCAGGGGAGGTCTTGCGTCGTCCACCTCACGAGGCTTGGCCCCTCGCGAGGGTCTTGAGTGGTTGCTGATGAAGTTGGGCCGTACCAGGCCGCCGGATGAGCCACGCTCTGGGCCGCAGGCAGGCAAGTCTGGGTTCCCCGGTTCCCAGAACACCGACAGCGCGATTGCAACGCAGCGTGGAGACGGGCAGTAGTGGCCCGCACAGCCCGCGGCTGATGGCACCGGGCGGCGCCTGGGCCGTGAGGAGCGCGGACTGGAGGTCCTCCTAGGCGGAAGGAGCTACCAGGCGGTCCGAGCGGCCCAAGGCTCATGCAAGCCTGAGAAACATCTGCCATGAGGACGTTGGAGCACCGACTAATTAACTGGTGGAAGAGAGGCTCCGACGCACCCCCTACCTAGCACGCCAAATGTCAGATTTGGGGCTCCGCAGACCCTTGATAGATTCGAACACAGGGGTGCATGTGAAATACTCAACTTCTCCTATCTCCCTAGTCGTCATTCTCTCTAGCCTAGCTCGATGAACATGAAGGAAATGGGACAACGCACTTTACCCAGGTTTTGGCCACCTCACGGTGTAATACCCTACTCCTTCTTTGTGGTGGATTGCCTCGAGGTGGGATGAGGATGAACTAGTACAGTGGAGGAACAACCACAGGAGGTGTGTTATTTCTTGTGTAGTGGTGAAGATGATCTTAATGATCTGCCCTTTGCAATGGTGGTGGCTAGGCTATCTTTATAGTGGCCTTGGTCCTCTTCCCAAAATGAAGGCGGGAAAGGCTCCCACAATGACCAAATTCGAAGGGAGGCAACTAGTACATATTATCCCGACGAAAGGTGGTCTTCTCCTGCAAAGCTTCTGGTCGTGAAGCCATGGTGGGGTCAGTGATGACCTTCGTCCTGTCGTCCTGGAGATCTTGGTCTTGTTGAATGGAAATGGAAACCTTTGGTTGATTCCTCGGGACAACGCGCCTGTGCTTGCCTCTTTAGCACCAAAGAGGAAACCTATTGTACTGCGCCTGCTGGCGCCCGCATGGCCTTGGTCGTCATGGCTTGCGTCATCTGATCCTCGCGAGATGGGAGCTTGCATAGAGATCTTCGCTCCTCAAGAGCCAGCCTAGAGAGGCTGGTCCTTCCGGAGGCTTTGGTGTTATTCTCCTCGCAAGGCATGGCCCCTCGCGAGGGTTTTGCGTGTTGATGCTGTAGATGGGCCGTTGATAGAGCCACGCCATGGGCCACAGGCATGAAAGTCTGGGTACCCTGGTTCCCAGAACTCCGACAGTTCCTACCGTGGGCTTGGGTCTGCAAGATAAGATGAGAAGAGAAGACAACCTTGCCATCTCCGGCAAGCCAAACAGATAAGTTCTTTCCTTTTATCCATACGTGTTATGTAAGGACTTGTGCATAAGAAAACCATGCTATCTTTTCTAAACTTAGGTGCTCCCATCCTTTGACTCGAGTGCTGCTTCGGTCAGGATGGTCGCAGTGGCCTTTGTTGAAGAAAGGCTGGCGGGGGCTAGTCCCTCTTCACATCTTACGCCCGGCAAGCTTGGCTCCGTGGCAGCAAGACTGAGGGTACCGGCAAGGTAGCCTGCTGGAAAAAAACTAGTTTACTTGAAAGTATAGAGTTATCCGACCTCTGCATTGACACGTTACATGCACAAGTCCCCGACAAGATTTATATTTTTCATTAATATGCTGATCAACAAGTACAAATCTTATAGAACACAAATATGGATAAAGGAAGTACATTATTTTGAATTTAAATTTGGAAAATGCTTACACGTTTATGATTGAAAAATGAAAAGTTCCACGCAATTCCCTCTTTCCATTTTCCCTCCACCAGGTACTGCGGTGGGAAGGAAGAAAAGAGTTGGGAATCACCCAAGCAGGAGCCCACCCCGATCCCGTCACGGCCTGCCGGATGTAGCCTGACAAGATCGGGAGTGGCGAGGCTACGAAGGGGGAGTACGGGATGTGTCACGGTGTCCCCCTGGTCACCACCTTCAGGGCCGGCCGGAAGCCCAGGCTGAACCCCGGCGAAGTCAACCCCCAAGGCTCAGCTGGAAGACTGCTGGAGGGGGGCGACACCAAGGGAACATCCCTCTCCGTCCACCACCCGAAGAGGCTAGTGATGATGGTGCTGGGGAGGGAGTAGAGGAGCGTGAAGACGAGGCGGCAAGTTGCCAGAAGGAGACAAATGCATCGGGGTCGCCATATTCTGACCTAACCCTCCGCCATCCACCTTCTCCTTCCTCCCTCACATTCTCTCCATCACCACCGTCCCAAGAAACGCCGAGTCGCCAGCCTGGCGCCCTCCTCTGGGAAGCGCCCAGTGGCTAGGATGGCCAGGGGCTCGAGGTGCACTACCGCCCACCCTGATAGGGAGGACGACATTCCTGTTTTCAGCATCAGCTCCAGCCCTGTTTGAGAGAGGAATGCAGGGATCGCTAGCGTCCCTAGACCCTGCACAACTCATTCCCAAAGCTTCAACGCAAGCGTCCGACATCAACAACCATAAGATATGGCAAGGGGCCTGGCCCCAGGCTCTCTTCTTCGGCATAAACAGAAGAACGAGGAGTAGAAGAAGAGAGGCATATGGATGAATTCCTCCACTCCTCCCCGCTCCACCCTTTATAGGTGAACTGGGGTGGAGACTGATTCCCCGGTGGGTTACCGCTACCCTCCTCCGCCAATTCAAGAGGACCCGGGCCCCTGCTTTAACACTCTCCCACACCACACGCCCCCGTTACCTACCCCACTCAATGCATGCAACATACGTGGCTAAGGATAAGGGCGTGGTGACAAGAGTGAATTGGCAGTTACTCACCTATGCGTTAAACTCATTCATGGGCCATTACAGAGGATTGCCCCACCAAGACTGGCGTTATGTGACGCACGACAGATACGAAAATCAGCCCGGGCTCAAGATCGTGGGGAAGCCAAGAAGATCTCAAGGGAGGCAAGCCCTCCCTGCAGCTTTGCCTGTGCACTAGTTGGAGCCTACCCCGGCGACGCCCAGCGGCGCTGCCGTGCTAGGCTTGGGGGCTACTGTCAGTAAAATGAACCCTGGGTACATGTTGCCCCAGACTACGCACATGCCTAGGAGCAAGTTTACCACACCAGCACCAGATCACGACTCGAAGGGATCAATCCTTCAAAGAACTAGAAAGTTGATCGAAGGGATCAAGACAACCAAGACCAAGTGAAAAGGCAAGATACCACCAGAAGAAGAGCCCTCCTTGCCGGGCATGCAAGCCTGGTAGAGTGGGATCGCCCTGGAAACAAGCCACCAACAGCGCCCCGGCACACGGAGGCAAGCCACCACTTCACATTGAAGCCCGTCGTTAATCAGTACGGTGTCAAGCTCCTAAGTGGCTCAGTGGCAGTCCCCTGCCACATGGCGACCACTTCCTACGGAAAGAACCTGCAAATGACACCTGTCCTACGACATGTCAAACCAGCAGGCGCGACGCTGACGAAACAGCCCGGCAAGGTCTACCAAGTGAGCTGTGATGTGACGCTAAGTGGTGCATTTAATGCGCCCTGACAGCCTGTAGAGTTAGGTATGATAGCTATGTTTGCTATTTAATCAACCTAGAAAGACTAATTTGCCACTATGGTGACCCCTTAACCTAGAAAAGGAGGCCCATGACGACTGTAGAAAGGATTCGTCCATTTGACCCCCCACACTCATACGCTCATGACTGCTCTCGCCCCGAGGCAACCCTGTCGGGCAAAAGCTCCGTGCTCAATTTTCTACCATTCCACCATCAATCCACCAAAGCAGGAGTACAGTTTTACACCTCGTGGCGGCCCGAACCTGGGTAAAAACTGCCCGTGTGATCTTTGTTGTGCTGCGCCACGCTCTCCGCTCTTTGTGCAACGTGTCCATCTCCCCACCTAACCAAAAAGGGACCCTTGTCCCGTAGGTAGCCATGGTATTCCCGCGAGACAACTAGTGATATTTGCCAGCAAAAGGGAGATGAGAGAAGTGTGTAAGAACCCATCAAGTGTCCTTCACTTTGTGCTCTTAGGCAAAGGTGAAGTAGGACAACCTAACACTTCACCACCACTACCTTTAGTGCTGTCTCATTTGTTGTAGGAATTCCAATATGTCTTTCCCGATGAGCTACCTCCGGGTCTACCTCCTCTTGGCGGAATCGAGCACCGCATTGACCTCATTCCCGAAGCAACTCTTCCTAACAAGGCAAGTTACTGCGCGAACCTCGAAGAAAACCAAGGAAATCCAATGGCAAGTTCAAAAACTCATCAACAACGGTCATGTCCGAAAGAGCTTGAGCCCATGTGCCATTCCGGTAATCCTTGTCCCCAAGAAAGATGGCACCTATCGCATGTGCTCCGATTGTCATCCCATTAATGTTATCAAAGTTAGATATCGTTGAGGGAGTCCTGGAACAGGGGGTCCTCATGTGGCCGGACAAGCTCCTCGTGGGCCGTGAAGATTACTATAGAAGATCATCTCTCGTATCCGGATAGGACTCCTGGATTCTTGTAATGGCAAGTTTTAGGCTCGGGTGTAGATTTTCCTTCCTCTGCAAGATGATATGTACAAACCCTAGGCCTTTCTGGTGTGTATATAAACCGAAGGGTTTAGTCCATAGAGGCTAGAGAAGAATCATAATATCCTCATAGGCTAGACCTAGGGTTTAGCCGTTACAATCTCGAGGAAGATCAAATCTTGTACACATATTCACTCATACTAATATAGAAAGAGATTGGGTTTCACCTCGATCGAGAGGGCATGAACCTGGGTAAACATCGTGTCCCCTGCCTCCTGTTGCCGTCGATCCTCAGACGCATAGTTCGGGACCCCCTACCCGAGATCCGCCGGTTTTGACACCGACATTGGTGCTTTCATTGAGAGTGCCACTATGTCGTCGACGGAAGGACTGATGGATCACGTCATCAACTGCAACAGCGACGTCGAGGGTTTTTTTCCTCCTGGCCAACCTTTCGTGTTCGGCGGCTTCGCGCTTTGTGCCAACACTGAAGGCCACCTTGAGCAGATCAAGAGCTACGCCCCTGGCCATCATGTCTGATTTGGTAGCTTGAACTACGTTGCTGATATCCGCGGAGACTTGATCTTCACCGGATTCGAGCCAGCGGCAACCCCTCTCTACTACAACGATGATCATGACTTTACTCTGTCATCGGATCAGGAAATAGCACCTGCAACAGTTCTGGCCCTAGACCCAAATCATATTGCGTCACCCGATGATGGGAAGCTCAACCCCACCACGGGAGCCGTAGACTCTATGGCGTTGGAGCCGCACATGGAACCAACTGATGGGATCTGCGTTACCGGAACCCCGGACTCGGCTCCGGTCTCCGATTCCGAACTGCGCGTAACTACGCCCCTCAAATCCAATCAGGAGCCTATCACCGAATTCTGTGATGCGGATATTTTCCACCACTCACCACTTGGCGACATGTTAAGGTCGTTAAGATCTATCTCCTTGGATGAGAGAACGCAGCCGCACTATATCTGGTTCTAACTGGAGGCTGATGAATAGCCGCACTATACCCAGGGGGATGAAGAATTTTGTTCCCCACCCACCACCCACTTGGTAGCCATGGTTGGAGATCTAACTGGTCTACTTGACTATGCTTCAGAAGACTTCGACGAGATGGACCTCGAAGCCGAAGCAGATACAGATCAAAGCCGGCCCATAACAGGGCGGTGGAAAGCTACATCTTCATACGACGTATATATGGTGGATACACCCAAAGAGGCGGAAGGCAACGGCGAAAACAATCCCATAGAGGATAAACCCGCCGAAGAACCTCCCAAGCATCGGCGTCCAAAACACCGAACAAAATCCCGTAAAGGAAAATACAGCAACACTGTGACTAATGGTGGTGATATTCCGGAACAAGCCGAAGACCCCGGAGGTCCAGCGATAGAGCAGGAGGAGTGAGAGGACGGCGAACAGAGTCCGAAGCTGCAGTCCGATCACAGCGATGCCGAAGATAGTGACTATGAACCGTTCTCCGAAGAAGAGGCTATCCTGGATGATGATGAATATACCGTCCTAGAAGAACCCTCCGAACAAAAACACTTCCATCGACAGCTTATAGCCACTTCACGGAGCTTAAAAAAGCAGCAGAGACAGCTTCGAGCTGCACAAGACACGCTCAATAATAGATGGAACGAGGTGCTAGATGCCGAACAGAAACATGACTTTAATGGCCAAGCCAAAGGCTATCCCAAGCGCAAGCTGCTGCCCGAATTCGACGACGAGGCCGTTGCGTCCGTCCAACCGAAAAACAACACCGCCAACAAGTCGGACCGACCACCTTGCGGATGGGATAGAGTTGCTAGCAATGGCGTAAACAAGCCCCCACCCCATAAAGGAAAGTAGGGTGCAGCCCAAGTCCGAAAACACGATGTACATGAGGACCTAAACAAAAAAGCTAGCAAGACCAGGTCTATATTCGGACCCAGAGATCGAGCTCCCGCACGGGATGGCAGCTACCAAGCCAATCGCGCCGGTGACATACCAGTTCGGGGTCAATACCGAAAACCACAACCATGGGACATAGACCACGATATAGCAAGATACGGAGGAGCTTCACACCCTCTATGCTTTACCGATGAGGTGCTGGGTCATGATTTCCCAGAAGGGTTTTAACCCGTGAACATCGAAGTGTACGATGGAATGACGGATCTTGCCGTCTGGATAGAATATTTTATTCTTCACATCCACATGGCTCGAGGCGATGATTCCACGCCATCAAATATTTACCCCTCAAGCTAAAAGAACCAGCTTGACAGTGGCTAAACAGTCTCCCAGAAAACTCCATTGGGAGTTGGGAAGAACTTGAGGACGCTTTTTGGGCCAATTTTCAAGGGACTTATGTCCGGCCCCCGGACGCTGACGATTTAAGTCACGTCATCCAACAACCTGGGGAGTCAGCCCGCAAGCTTTGGAACCGGTTTCTCCCTAAGAAGAAACAGATCGTCGACTGTCCGGACGTCGAAGCCCTAGCGGCATTCAAGCACAGTATTCGGGATGAATGTCTAGCCAGACACCTTGGACAGGAAAAGCGGAGGACAATGGCAGCCCTAACTACGCTCATGACTCGCTTTTGCACGGTGAGTATAGTTGGTTAGCTCATAGCAGCACGAGTGACCGTGGAACATCCGAAGTCAGGGATGGTAATCGAAAGCCACGACGTAACAAAAACAAACGTCGAAACAATTCTGGAAGCCCAGATGATACAGCGGTAAACGCCGGATTCAGTGGCTCCAGACCTGGTCAACGGAAGAAGCCATTTAAAGGCAACAAAGGTGGTCCATCAAGTTTGGACAAGATATTAGACAGGCCTTGCCAAATCCATGGCACCCCAGAAAATCCTGCCAACCACACCAACCGTAACTGTTGGGTTTTCAAGCAGGCCGGCAAGCTAAACGCCGAACACAAGGGGAAGGAGCCTCAGAGCGAAGACGAGGACGAACCTCGCCAACCGAATATAGGGGGACAAAAGAAATTTCCACAGGAGGTCAAAACAATGAACATGATATATGCCCCTCATATCCAAAAGAGGGAGCGCAAGCATGCACTCCGAGACATCTATGCCGTTGAGCCTGTGACCCCAAAATTCAACCCATGGTCAGCCTGTCCGAACACTTTCGTTCGTAGGGATCATTCGACTAGTATTCAGCATGGGGGTTCGGCTGCCTTAGTGCTCGACCCAATAATAGATGGATATAATCTAACCCGAGTCCTTATGGACGGCGGCAGTAGTCTCAATCTCATATATCAGGACACTGTCTGCAAGATGGGGATCGACCCATCAAGAGTCAAGCCAAGCAACACGACCTTCAAAGGAGTGATATCGGGTGTTGAAGCTCGCTACACAGGCTCTTTAACGTTGGAGGTTGTATTCGGTTCTCCCAACAATTTTCAAAGTGAAGAATTACTCTTCGGCATAGCTCCGTTCCGAAGTGGCTATCATGCTCTACTCGGAAGAATGGCCTTCGCCCGCTTTAATGCAGCCCCGCATTATGCCTATTTAAAGCTCAAGCTGCCTGGACCACGTGGCATTATCACAATCAATGGAAATATGGAGCGCTCTCTCCGTACGAAGGAGGACACTGCTGCCTTAGTAGCCGAAGTCCAATACGGCCTACTCAAGCCGGATAATCTATCAACAGTGAACACAGCTAAACGTGTCCGGCACACGCTTCAGCGCGGCAGCTCAGATGAACCTGAGGAAGATTGACAGCTATGCCCCCGTCCACCGCCCCATAAGGTGATAGCATATGTACCTCGAGTACATAATTATGCCCTAAAAATTCCTCGGGCGACGATTGGGGGCACCTGCATATAGTCCATAGTTCGGCTAGACCCTATTCAGACGTTAAACTTATCTTTCTTAGGTTCATTAAACAAACCAGATTTGCTATGGCCACACCGGATCAATTTATTCTTTTCCAGGTTTACCTTTTTCCTTTCTACAGACGGCCATCATACTCACACCTTCAAGGACACATTACAGATGAGGAAACAGCGAAGACATGCAGCAGGGACCCACACTAAGGTTTCTTTTTTAAGACCCTGTGTAAACCTTTTTCCTCTTTCTTATTATATACCTTCTTGGTATGTAAAATTTCCAAAAAGGTCATCAGCATTATCTGTAAAGTTTGCGGCTCGCTGTACTATAGAGGGATACTAATAGAACAGTTTTATTCGTATTATATCCAGAGTTTTATTCACTCACCACGAAATGTTCTTTTCCCGCATCAGATTGCCATATGTGCCTTGTCAATGAGGGTTTATTACCAGGGGCTATAGACAGCCCTGGTACATGTCGAAAAGACCGAACACCTATAGGGAGTGTTCGGTGTCCTGGATATTTGCATTATATGCATCAGTTCCGTTTCATGTCTTGGGTCAATAGTTGGGTTGCCCGGCTCCTATGCTTACCCCTACGTTCCCGATTGTTCGGCTAGAGTGTAAAGGGAGAACTACTACAATAGTACTTCCAGCTAGTCTTGTCAAGTACCTCAGTAGAGAAAGA
Source organism: Secale cereale (assembly GCA_902687465.1). NCBI lineage: Eukaryota > Viridiplantae > Streptophyta > Magnoliopsida > Poales > Poaceae > Secale > Secale cereale. The sequence continues at coordinate 351,679,288 of LR738710.1, forward strand.
CGAAAAATGACTATCATGATAAGCGAGAACCTGGTCTGCAATCCAGTGACTTAGTTTTATACTACGATCGCTAGAGATCTACCCCGTGTTATACGAAGGGTTGGTTTTTCGCCCAGCCAACTTCAATTGGATACTTCATCTACACCAGGGGCTAGTACCTAGCCCCACTTGTCAAACTCCTATGACTAAGTGAAAGGAATAACGCTACATAGTCTAATTGCCTGGTTCGCTCCGCATAGACCTCCTATATGGACCAAGACGTTGGATAAAGCGTGTATTTGCATATGACCGAACACCCAAGTACTATGTACCTGGGGGCTGAAGCCAACGACTGGAAACTTTCATATTTAAAATGAACAATCACACAGGAGGAGAAAGACGCTGATATTATAATAGCGCGAAATTTATATACATTGGATTCATAAGCATAGTCTTTACATCCGGATACAATCATTCAAAGGCAACATCTTTCGAACACTAGCCTTCTACAAGGTAGGCGCCGTCGATGACGTCCTCGAAGTACTTCTCCGGGTTGCGGTGCTCCTTGCCTATGGGTGGGCCAGCAGTAGCTATATGCACTGCGTTCATCTTTGCCCAATGCACCTTGACGCGAGCAAAGGAAATCCGAGCACCTTCTATGGAGGCCGAACGCTTTAGTGCGTCGACCCGCGGACTCACCTCGATGAGCCGCTTCACCAATCCGAAGTAACTACTCGGGATTGGCTTAGGGGGCCATAGCCAGACTATTAAGTCCTTCATGGACGAACCCGCCATGTTGTGCAGCTCGACCAGCTGCTTCATCTGGTCGTTGAGGGGAACTGGATGTTGTGGCCCATAGAACTGCGAACAGAACAATTTCTCCGTGTCATTCCCCTCCTAGGCTCGGAAGTATTGAGCGGCATCTGTGCTGCTCCTCAGAAGATCAGCAAACATGCTTGGTGAACTCCACAATCGTGTCAGCCCAATATACTTCCGCCCTTCGAAGATGCTCTGTAAGAGAAATATCATACCAGATGCTATCTGTCGCGCTTGTTTGATTTCCTCACAGGCGCTGCGCGCCTCGCCTCACACGTCCCAAGCAGAATTTACTTCCGCAGACAACTCGGTCGCCTACTCTGAAGCCTTCTTCTCCGATGCCTCACACTTACGGATGGCATCTTGGAGCTCGACCTCGACTTCGGACACCCGAGATTTGTGCTTCTCTCACTCCGCCTTTTCGGCATCCAAATCAGCAGCCCTTTATCAGTGGCCGCCTTGTTCGCCTTGTCCTCCTCCTTGGTCTTGGCAACCTCACCCTTGAGGGCCTTGAGCTCAGCGGCGCCAACTGTGTAATACAGAATACAACATTAGGGTTTGTAATCATACTCAATCCATTAGGTCTTATTGACATTTAAAAAAAAATCAGCATACCTTGTGTTTCATCAAAACGCCGGTTGATGCGGTCGAGGTCCGTGTTGGCCACCTCGAGCTTCCGATTTAGTTCGGCAACCTCTGTGTCTCGCACAGTCACCGTAACTTAGGAAGCCTGCACAATGGTTCAGCTCTGTAAGTATGCTATTCTATGGATACTTCGTCCAATTCTTTTTAGAATCACACAAAGCATCAGGGGCTACTAGTTATATATGTGTATTTAAAACTAATTTTTTTTAACATCATTGCATTGCTTACCTCAAAGCCCGTTAAAAGGCTGTTGAAGGCTTCATTCAGTCCGCCCTTGATGGACTGAATCTTCTTCATCACCGCACCCATCACGGTGCGGTGTTCTTCAATGATGAGAGCACTTTGCAGTGCTCCCTCCATAGAATCCGACGCCTCCGGATTAACTCCGGGCGCTGCCGTATCCTCCTCCACTTGAGGAGTTGGATCTTCGGACCCTGGAGCCGAGCTAGGCTCCGGGACGGTGTTCGGTGGGGCCCCGGACTCCTTGGGCCCCACGTCTTCGGTCTCCACGGGGCCGTCTCCCTATGGTCAGCGGCCGACGAGGTATTACCCTCGGCCGTCGTGTCTCCTGCCCCACCCTCATCTCCCTGGGCAGAGAGAACCCACTGGGACGACACTTCAGTGTCCCCGCCGATTACGGGCAATGGAGCCCAGACTTGAGGGTCACTCTCCGTCTCCCCAGGCGCCAGGGAATTCCCCTCTAATGATGTAACATCAGGGTTTACACTAGGAGGGCTGTAGGTCAGCATGAGAAAAATATTAAGTAAAATACCATAAACAGAGCTGCGACACTTGAGTCCGGACAGACTTACATCTCGGGCATGGGTTTTTCCCTGGGCTTCATCACATAGCTATGTTTGGATGAACTCGAACTAGCTCCGAGGTTTAGTTTCCTCCGTGGCACGGCCATACCCGCGTCAGCGACGGCCCCCCTCTTCCTCCCCCTGCCTTGAGCAGGGGACATTTCTTCCTCTTCCTCTTCCTCCTCATCATCTTCCTCCACCTCGTCGGATGAGAGGATGTGGAGGTCCTCGGGCATCTTGCCCGCAGGACGGGGGCTGTCTCCGCCCCCTTGCCCTTTGACTTCTTGGGATTCTTGGTTGGCACCTTGTACGGCGCCGGAACCAGCACCGCCATCAGTAGAGGCAGTGCTGGCTCTTCGGGCAGAGGCGCTGGATACTTAATCCGAGACTCTTTGTCCAGCCCTGTATATCACATAAAAATTCCAACTCCTATTATCATTAAATAAGGGAAGGGGTAAGTGTTTGGCAAGGATTATTGTTACCTCTGTGGCGGAAACTTCGGTGCTGAAGCCCGCATCCTCGTCCTCTTTGGGCCATTCCTTCTGGCTCTTGAAGAGGTGCTTCCAGATCTCTTTGTGTGTAGAGCCGAAGAGATGCTTCAGCGGCTTGTCTCCTACCGGATCGAACTCCCATAGGGAGGAATCCCGGCTTTGGTAAGGGAGAACAAGCCGGGTCAGCATCACCTGGATCACGGAGGAGAGCAGGTGCCCCTTGGAGATCACGCCAGACTCACGACCCACGAGAGTCGTTACCTCAGTATGCGACCCCCAGTGCAGACACTTTTTGGTCCAGGCGGTCAACCTCATTAGGGGTCCGGATCTGAAAGCAGGTTCTTCCGCCCACTTGGTGTCGCGGGGTTCGGTGATGTAGAACCATTCATGCTGCCATACCTTATTCGTCTCCACGAACGAGCCCTTCGGCCAAGTTGCATTCGGGAGCTTGCTGATGATAGCACCCCCGCATTCCGCATGTTCCCCGTCAACCACCTTCCGCTTCATGTTGAAGGTCTTAAGCCACATGCCGAAGTGTGGGGGATGCGGAGAAAGGCTTCACACATCACTATGAAAGCGGATATGTGAAGAATTGAGTTTGGGGCTAGATCATGGAAATCTAGCCCGTAGAAGAACAAAAGACCCCAAATAAATGGGTGGAGTGGAAACCCTAGTCCCCTAACAAAGTGAGAGGTAAAAACTACCCTCTTGCCCGCCTTAAGAACAGGAATCACCTAGCCCTTAGGGGGGGACTCGGTGTGCAATATAGCTGGCGAGATACCCCGCAATCTGTAGATCCTACACGGTCTTTTTGGTGATCGTGGAAGCCTCCCACTTGCCTCTAGCACCGGATCCAGCCATTGCTGGGAAGAGGAGTAGTGGTTGAGGAACGAGGAGTTGTGGGTGCACGAGATGAGAATACGGGGCAAGGGAATTTTGAGAGCTCGAGCTTGAGGAAGGCGTGGGGCTGATGAAAGGGATTGGTGTCCTTTTATAACGATGCAGATACAGAGCGTCCCCCCACCTTAGCCATAAAACTCGCCGGTTCCCAAAGCGGTCATGCGTAATGCACGGCGTGGGTGCTCACGTCACACTGATAAGAATGCCACAATAAGCAAGTACGATCTCTATTATGATGGGACATGCCAATGAGGATATACCTCGAAACACGAAACTAGGACCAAATAAAATGGTTCGATATGTTAGTGGGTTGGACACGACGCTTCAGCCAAAAGTTGTCAGTAGAGACACTTTATTCATTTTCCTTAAGAGCCTTGCCTTCGAGGCTAAGGGTTGTACTAATCTTGCAGAGCCGAACACAATCCATCTATTTTCAGAAGATATATTCGGGAGGAGGAACCCGCCTTGCAATGCCAAAGACAATACGGAAGCCGAACTCATCGTCATCGAAGACGGGTTCAGGGGCTACCGAGGGAGTCCTGGATTGGGGGGTCCTCATGTGGCCGGACAAGCTCCTGGTGGGACGGACTGGTGGGCCGTGGAGATTACTATAGAAGATCATCTCTCTTATCCGGATAGGACTCCTGGATTCTTGTAATGGCAAGTTTTAGGCTCGGGTGTAGATTTTCCTTCCTCTGCAATATGATATGTACAAACCCTAGGCCTCTCCGATGTGTATATAAACCGGAGGGTTTAGTCCATAGAGGCTAGAGAAGAATCATAATATCCTCATACGCTCATGACTGCTCTGTGGTGACCCCTTAACCTAGAAAAAGAGGCCCATGACAACTGTAGAAAGGATTCGTCCATTCGAACCCCCACACTCATACGCTCATGACTGCTCTCGCCCCGAGGCAACCCTGTGAGGCAAAAGCTCCGTGCTCAGTTTTCCACCATTCCACCATCAATCCACCAAAGCAGGAGTACGGTTTTACACCTCGTGGCGGCCCGAACCTGGGTAAAAACTGCCCGTGTGATCTCTGTTGTGCTGCGCCACGCTCTCCGCTCTTTGTGCAACGTGTCCATCTCCCCACCTAACCAAAAAGGGACCCTTGTCCCGTAGATAGCCATGGTATTCCCGCGAGACAACTAGTGATATTTGCCAGCAAAAGTGAGATGAGAGAAGTGTGTGAGAACCCATCAAGTGTCCTTCACTTTGTGCTCTTAGGCAAAGGTGAAGTAGGACAACCTAACACTTCACCACCACTACCTTTAGTGATGTCTCATTTGTTGTAGGAATTCCAAGATGTCTTTCCCGATGAGCTACCTGCGGGTCTACCTCCTCTTGGCGGAATCGAGCACCGCATTGACCTCATTCCCAAAGAAACTCTTCCTAACAAGGCAAGTTACTGCGCGAACCCCAAAGAAACCAAGGAAATGCAACGGCAAGTTCAAAAACTCATCAACAATGGTCATGTCCGAAAGAGCTTGAGCCCATGTGCCATTCCGGTAATCCTTGTCCCCAAGAAAGATGGTACCTATCGCTTGTGCTCCGATTGTCATCCCATTAATGTTATCAAAGTTAGATATCGTTGAGGGAGTCCTGGAACAGGGGGTCCTCATGTGGCCGGACAAGCTCCTGGTGGGCCGTGAAGATTACTACAAAAGATCATATCTCGTATCCGGATAGGACTCCTGGATTCTTGTAATGGCAAGTTTTAGGCTCGGGTGTAGATTTTCCTTCCTCTGCAAGATGATATGTACAAACCCTAGGCTTGTCCGATGTGTATATAAACCGGAGGGTTTAGTCCATAGAGGCTAGAGAAGAATCATAATATCCTCATAGGTTAGACCAAGGGTTTTGCCATTATGATCTCGAGGTAGATCAACTCTTGTACACATATTCACTCAAAGTAATATAGAAGAAAGTAGGGTTTTGCCTCGATCGAGAGGGCCTGAACCTGGGTAAACGTCGTGTCCCCTGCCTCCTGTTACCATCGATCCTCAGACCCATAATTCAGGACCCCCTACCGGAGATCCGCCGGTTTTCACACCAACAATCGTCACCCCATACCACAGTTAGATTATATGCTAGATGAGCTTAGGGGAGGCAAAATATTTTCTAAGATTGATTGTCGGGGAAAACCACGGCCACCTTTGGACCAAGAGGCCCCTTGTTGGTTCGGCAGGGGGACGTCACGTTGCACAAAGAGCAGACGAGCGTGGGACAGCACGGCAGAGATCACGCAGGAAGTTTTACCCATCTTCAGGCCACCATTGTGGCGTAAGACCCTACTCCTGCTTTGGTGGATTGATGGTAGAAATGAGGTGGTGGAGCGCAGTACACTTGCCCAGCAAGGGTTGCCTCTGGGCAGCAGCGACTACATGCGTATGGGTGTGTGAGTTATCCAATCTTCTAACCCTCTCTATGGTCGCCATGGGCCTCATTTTATAGATTAAGGGGTCACCAGAGTGGCAAAGTAGTCATTATGCACTGATATGATAGCAATAGTGCTATCATACCTAACTCTGCGGGCTGGCAGGGCATATTAAATGCACCGCTTAATGTCACATCACTGGTTGCCCAGCAAGGCTTACCGGGTTTTCTTGCCAGCTCCGCTCTTGCTTATTTGAGACGTCGAATGACAGGCGTCATATGTGCCATGTGGCTAATGGCTGCCATTTAGTCACTTTGCGGCTTGAGACCGCACTGATCGAAGATGTGAGTCATGGAGGAGCGGTTGGTGAGGTTGTCGGATTCAGGGCTCCGCAAAACCGTTCTAGGTTGGAACACTGGGGTGCGTGCAAAGAACTCAACTCCTCGTATCTGCCTACTCGCCGTCCCACGAACTAGCTCGATGAACAGGAAAGTAAAAGAGACACGAGGCAGTTTATCCTGGTCCAGGCCACCTGGCGGTGAGTGGCCCTACTCCAGCAGTGTGGTGGATTAGCCTCGAGATGGACTGATGATGAACTAGTACAGTGTGTCGTCGCCGGCGATCTCTCTCTCTCTCTCTCTCTGAAGACGAACTCTCACGCTCTCTGTAACTGAAACAAAGATGGCAAGAGATTTTTGTGCCGCACACACTTACTGTGGCTTTACTGTTTTTACTCCTTATCCCTTATAACGTAAGCTACATGCAAACTAAGCTAACTGTTGATCCTATACTTCCGCCACTCCCAGCACACACAATGTGCCATCCCACGTTGAACTGGTAGTGGCCAGTGCCCCGGGCTGCCTAGTGCACGACCCGGGCTACACACACACGCAGCTCATTAAACATGCCGACGACATGTACACGTACAAAGAAGAAAAAACAAACATGCACTTAAACTGTCTATGCCTCAAATGAATGCCAATAAATCACCCCCTCAGTCGCGTCTTGCTCCTTTCACGTCGATGAAACCGAGCTTCTCTCTGAACTCGACAAACTTTGCACGCCCGAGCGACTTGGCCAGAAGATCAGCAACCTGTTGCTCAGTCCTCACGTGTTGAACATCGATCCTCATCACCTCGACACACTCGCATATGAAATGATAGAGAGTATCGATATGCTTGCTCCGGTCATGGTGAACTGGATTCTTGCACAATGCGATCGCGGACTTGTTGTCGACGAGGAGCTTGGCCTCCATGGGTGCTTCGCCTTGGAGCTCTCCGAGCTGCGGCCAAGCCACACACCATGGCAGGCAGTTGTGGCTGCTACAATATACTCCGCCTCGCATGATGAGAGAGCCACCGTCTTCTGCTTCTATGATGCCCAAATCATGCAGCTGGAGACGAAGAAGAAAGTTATGCCGGTGGTGCTCTTGCGGTCATCCGGATCACCAACGAAGTAGCTGTCGTTGTAGCACACCAACTATGGACACGACGAACCATGCCTCTCATAGTGACAGTCATACGTTGCTGTGCCGCTGACATACCTCAGTATGTGCTTCACAGCCACCATGTGCAGAGCTGTTGGAGCTTCCATGTAGCGGCTGACGAAGGCAACAGCGTAGCAGATGTCCGGTTGTGTGTTCACCATGTACCGCATGCTCCCAACAATGCTCCGGTACTCGGTGGGATCAACGGCGTCGATGCCGTCGTTCTTGATTAGTTTCAGCATGTTCTTCATCGGCGTGTGGCAAGGGTTGTAGCCCTCCAGACCTGCGTACTTGACGATCTTCCGTGCGTAGCTGCTCTGGCATAGAGTGATCGCCTCCTCCGTCAGATTCACCTCGATGCCGAGGTAATATGAGAGGAGGCCCAGATCACTCATGTTGTACATCGCCTCATCTGCTCCTTGAACTCGACGATGTCAGACGCGTGGGAGCCTGTGATAATAAAGTCATCAACGTACACCCCCACGATTAGGAAGCCGTTCTCCTTCACCCTCATGTAGACCTTGTGCTCCAAGGGACTCCGTCGAAGCCGAGCTCCACCAGAGAGCTGTCCAACTTCGTGTTCCATGCGCGGGGAGCTTGATGAAGCCTATACAACGCCTTGCGCAGCTGGAGCACCATGTGCTTGTTCTTGTCGTCGATGTAGCCTGGCGGCTGCTGGACATACACTTCCTCGGCGAGGTCTCCGTTCAAAAACGCGGACTTGACGTCCATGTGATGAACTTCCCAGCCGCCTTGAGCAGCGAGCATGCTGAGCACCTGCACAGACTCCATGCGCGCCATGGGTTTAAATACCTCGTCGAAGTCGACTCCTAGTTTATGTGAATAGCCTTTTGCAACTAAGCGAGCTTTGTGCTTAATCACATTACCTTGTGGGTCCTTTTTCACTTTAAATACCGACTTTAGCCCGATCGCATGCTACCCTGGAGGAAGACTCGTGAGATCCCAAGTCTGGTTGTCCTTTATGCAGTTCATCTCCTCATCCATGGCACGCTTCCAACACGCCTCTTTCAACGCCAGATCGACACTCGCGGGCTCCTCGGCTGCCATGAGACACAACCCGCTGTACTCCAGCTCTTACGGGTCGGTGTTGTCGATCAGCTCCTCATAGGCGTGGTAGTGGAGCGGCAAACCCTCGGAGTCGTAGGACTCGCCGATGGGAGGCGTGACAAACGCCAGCTCTTTTGGTGCAACTCGTGTACAAGGGGACGGTGTACATGGCTCTCCTGGTGTCGCCGGTGTCATGCGACTGCTCCCCGCCTCGCCTGCGAGGTCGTCGTCGGAGGGCGTGGTGACCATGTACTCCATGGTAAAAGTGCTCGGTGCAGCATGTGTTGCAGTTGCGACAGCATCAGAAGGCGCTGTCTCCCAGCTCCATGGCCTGCCCTTGTCGAAGACGACATCGCGGGTGACATGCAGCTTGCTCGTTGCCGGATCATAGACCCGATATGCCTTGTTGCCGTCCTCGTACCCACGGACACCATTGGCGCCGCTCTGTCTAAGAGCTTTGTGATGCCCAGCCCGACCTTCTTCACGAATGCGGTGCAGCCGATTGTGTGCAGGTAGGAGATGTTCGGCTTCCATCCATGCCATGCCTCGTACGGTGTGACACCGCAGAGCGCACGCCAAGGCACTCGGTTCAGAATGTGCACAACAGTCTTCACCACCTCGCCTCAGAAGCGCGCTCGAACCTGCATAGACTTGAGTAGGCTTCTCGCCATCTCATCCACCGTCTGGTTGCGGCGCTCTACCACTCCGTTTTGCTGCGGAGAGTAGGGAGCCGTCGTGTACCGCTTGATGCCGTTCTTGTCGCAGTAGCTTTTGAACTCCAGCGAGTTGAACTCGCCGCCGTGATCACTCCAGAATGCCTTCAGCTTCACTTGGTGCTCCCTCTCGGCGAGTGCCTTGTTCTTGCGGAAGAAGCAAAAGGCCTCATCCTTGGTGTGTAGCATCTCGACCCATATAAAATGGCTGTAGTCGTTGACGGTTAGCAAGAAGAACCGATTCCCGCTCGGTGTCGCCGGCGAGATGGGACAAGCTCTAGCCCCTACTCCGCGCGATATGAGGATGCACCCGAGAACGGAGACCTATGCATCTTGGTGATGGCGCACCCGTCGCACAGCTGTTGCTCCCGATCAAGCACGGGCAAGCCGGTGACCATGTCCCATGCGGCGAGGTCGTGTAGGGCATGAAAGTGCAGGTGCCCATAGCGCGCATGCCTGTGCCATGGAGCGTCGTCCGCCTTCCCAAGGAGGCAGACCGGTGAGGTGTTCTACAGCTGCAGCTTGTACAGGCGATTGGGTGATCGCCTCACCCTCGCCAGCAAACATGTGCTCGGTTTCGAAGATGCACATCTCGCCGGCCTCAACCACGGTCTTGCATCCCACCTCATCAAGTTGTCCTAGACTTGTAATATTACTTTGAAATCTGGGAATCAAGTATACCTCCGTGAGGATGCGGTGTGGTTGGTTCTTGCGCATGAACATGACGGGGCCTCTACCGCGGATGTCGACAGCCGACCCGTCACCAAACTTGACGGTTCTAGTGACGGTCTCGTTGATGGAGGAGAACATGTTGCGGTCTCCGATCATGTGATTACTGGCCCCCGTATCGAGGTACCACACATCAGCCGGGCTCACCTTAGGGATCACCTTCTCCTCGTTCAGGTTGACTTGCTCATGCGCTGGCTCGTCAGTGATCCGCACCAGCCTAGCGTGGACCACCATCAGCAGAGCCGGCTGCTCCTCGGCAGCCTGTGTAAGGTTAGCCTCCTCCTTGTACTCGTGCTTGGGTTTGTGGCAATCCTGGGCCATGTCCTCCTGGATCCCACAGTTGTGGCAAGTCCCCTTGACACTATGGCCTCCGCCCGACGAGCCATGTCCGCTGCTGCTGGACGTGCCACCATCCTTACTCTTGCCGCCGCGCTGGCCGTTTCCACGGCCTCCTCCGCGGCCGCCTTTTCCCGACGGCTTTCCGCGGGATGACCCCTTTCCAGGGGCCTGCTGCTTAGTGCGTTCCAACCACTCCTCATGGGTCAGCATCAGCTACCCGCCGGTGCGGCCGGCGCTCCCATGGTCGAAGCGCTCCTCGACGACCTTGAGGCGCCCTGTCAAATCCTCTATACTCAAAGTAGAGAGATCAACAAGCGTCTTGATACACATAGCAATTTGTGCGTAGCGCTGCGGCCCCACATGAAGGAACTTGCGCACCGCCTTCTTCTCGGTGACCTTGTCGCCGAGGACGTTCAAGTTCGTGATCATGGACCCGAGCCACATCACGAAGTCGTCCACTAACTCACCATCATGGAATTCAATGGTCTCGAACTCCCGCCCTAGAGACTGTGCCTTGGCCGCATGCACCCGGTCACCACCGATGCACATGGTGGCAATCGCGTCCCACGCCGCCTTTGCCGTCGGCTTGACGGCCAGCGTTCCAAACATCTCGGGCGGCACCGCTGGAAGGATGGCCTCCAGCGCCATGCAGTTCTCGTGGAAGTCGACGTCGCCGTGCTCGACGGCGTCCCAGTAGCCACGTGCCTCCAACTTCACTTTCATGAGCAAAGACCAGTCGTTGTAGTTCGTCTTCGTGAGCATCGGCCAACTTGTCGATCCGGACTCCCGGATCACCTTCTGCACCACCAGCGCCGTGAGCTCGCGCCCGCGCACCGTGCGGCTCCAGCCGCGCCTCGAGGGCGACCATCACGGGGACCGCGACGATAGCGGCGTCTTCGACCTGGAATCGCCGACCTTGGTCATGTCAGTCGGTGCCTTGGTAGCATCAGCCGACGCCTTGCTGCTGCCCGCCTTGCCACCGGCCATGTCCACATGATGCCAACGGGGCTCTGATGCCACTTCTCATTGCCGATGATCTCTCTCTCTGAAGATGAACTCTCAGGCTCTCTGTAACTGAAAAGAGATGGCAAGAGATATTTGTGCCGCACACACTTCCTGCGGCTTTTCTGTTTTTACTCCTTATCACTTATAACTTATGCTACACGCAAACTAAGCTAGCTGCTCATCCTATACTTCCGCCACTCACAGCACACACAACGTGCCGTCCCACGTTGAACTGGTAGTGGCCAGTGCCTCGGGCTGCCTAGCGCATGACCCAGGCTACACACACACGTAGCTTATTCAACATGCCCACGGCATGTACACGTACAAAGAAGAAAAAACAAACATGCACCTAAACTGTCTATGACACGAATGAATGCTAACACAGTGGGTGAACAACCTCCAAAGGAGTGACCTTGGTTTGTGGTGGTTGAGAGGAAGGTCTGAATGATCCCTCCCCTTGTTGGGTGGTGACTAACCTACTTATATAGTGGCATTTGTCCTCTTCCCCTGTAATGTTGGCGGGAAGGGATTCCACAACGACCAATTTTGAAGGGAGACAACTAGTACATCTTATCCTGACTAAAGGTGGTCGTCGCCTACAAAGCTTCTGATACTGACGCCACAGTGGGCTTGGCGATGACCTCCGTCCTGCCGTCCTGGCGACCTTGGTCTTGTTACATGGAAATGGAAACCTTTGGCAGATTCCTCGAGACTCTGCGTATGAGCCTGCTTCCTTAGCAACAAAGAGGAAACTATTGTACTGCGCCTGCTGGCGCCCGCCTGGCCATCGTCTTCATGGCTTGCGTCATGCAAAGCTCCCGAGGTTGGGTTGCTTAGAGTTCTCCGCTCCTCAGGAGCCAGCCAAGCGAGGCTGCCCCTTCTAGAGGTCTTGGCGTCGTTCGGCTTGCGAAGCTTGGCCCCTCGCGAGGGTCTTGAGTGTCGATGCTGAAGATGGCCCATTACATGACTGAGAAGGAGCCATGTCACGAGCCGCAAGTAGGCAAGTTTGGGTACCCTGGTTCTCAGAACACCGAAATAGCCCACGGGCCCAAGGCGCGCTCGGACTTAGCTTCGGGGCGAAGCCAAAGGGCAAGGGAAAAGCGCTGCGGGGCCTAATCGCCTGGGGACCTAGTTGATGTGTGGCGCCTGGATTGGACGTGGGCATCAACTTACCCACGCATCCTCGGCAACCGTTAGATTTGACATAAAGGGGTCAGCGCCCACTTCTCGACTCTTCGGGGCGAAAACATCATGCTCTGGCTACACCCAGTGGCCCTGACCGCCGAGGAACTGGTTAAGATGCTGCGCGTCATGCTCGAGAAGGACCCTGGGGACCCGCCCGAGGGCTATGTCCTGCTGTATAGCCAGGAGGGCAGGGATAACGTAGTCGCCGCCATGCATGTTTTCAATGAGCGAGGGCTCGTGCCGCCGACCAGCCCCCATGCCCCACCTCTTGCTGTGACGGTGTCCTCCGGTGAGGATTCCGATGAGGGAGGGGGAGGACGACTCGGACGCGACTCTAGAGCAGGTGGAGGAGACTTCTCCTCGGCAGAGCGAGCTCCTCCACGACTTCTCCGATTATCATGATGCCGGCGAGTATTAGGTGAAGGCGTCGCCACGCCCCACCGGGGTGACCACCAAATCCAGGGCCTCCCCCTTGAAGAGGCTGACACGTGGCATCCCGAAGAAGGGTAGGGTGGTCCTCCCTCTCTATGGCGGTGCGCCCGCCTCGACGTCGATCATCGGTGCCTCCGGGTCTGCCATGACGCACCCGCCTGCCCCAAAGGGCGCGACGGGCCCTGCATCAGGGAAGCTTGGGACCGCTTCGCTCCTATCCAAGAGGACGTATAACGCCGTCAAGCACTAAGCTTCTTACCTTACCTCTATTTTAACTTTTGGTTCTGTGCTCAGCATGTTCCCCTCCTATTGTCAAGGCCGCCGCCGTCATCGAAGAAGAGGATGGAGGAGGCCCAGCCTTCTGAGGCCGCGCCTGTTGTTGCTGCCGAGACTCCGGCATTGGAGGTAGAGGCCACCTCACGACGGCCCAACCTTGTGCCTGCCTCTCGAGGCCTTGAGGCCCCAGCTCAGGAGATGGGCATAAGCGGGGCCAAGCTGACTCTTGAGGCCTCAGCTCCCGGCAGCCTTGCTGGGGGTATGGCGGCTCCGGAGCCCCCTGCCGTCCATGCTCCAGTTGCTCCGCCAGCCTAGGTGTCCTCTCCTCAAGCTGCCTCCCCGAACATGCCCCGCGCCTTGGAAGATGCCTGTGCTGTGCTAGGCCAGTTCCAGCTCGGCCTTCGTGATGCTGACCGCCGCCTGGTGTTGGGACGCTTGGGGCTGATCTCAGGGTGGCTCCAGGTGGACATGTCCCTTAGGACGGCCTGGAACGAAGCTGAGGCCACCGCCAAAGAGGGCTCGACGGTGGCGGGCTTGGCCACAGTCGAGCGTCATGCGGCGTGAGCCGATGAGAAAACCTCCGGAGAGCGCTGCCGCAAGGCCGAGGCCGATCTGAAGGCCTCCACCGTCAAGCATGATGATGACACCCACCATCTTGTGGAGCGAAAGAAGGAGATGAATGACTGGCTAGTGGTGCTTGAGAACCGTGACGCCGAGCTGCAGCAGGCCACCAAAGAACAAACCACGAGACATGGTCGCCTGGAGAAACTGGAGAAGGAGCTGGAGGAAACCCGGAGGTCCCTCACCGAGCCAGAGAAAGCAGCCGTCATGAAGTGCGACACATTTGTCTCTCTTGAGGAAAAACTCCGCCAGTCCTTGCGATCCCTCTACGGAGCAGGGTACAAGGCAACGCTGGAGACACCAAAGGAGGGCCCCGCCGGACTGCTCCCCAGGCTTGCCACGGAGCTCGAGGCTGTTGTCAACAGGTTGGGCCCCTTGGTGGAAGAGGAGGCCTGCACTTTTTCTGCCTCGGTCGCGATGCACGTCTACCATCACTTTCATCTTCGCGACCCCAACTTTAACTTTGGCGCCCTAGTTAAGCCTGCGGCTCCCGAGCTTCAAGACGTCGCAGCCAAAGTTGTGAAGGAGCAGGTGGAAGCTTTGCTGTAGCAGTTCCGCCCGGTCAAGCCTACAACCTTCGCGGAAGGAGCCGGCGAGGGAGATGATGGTGACGTTGCTGACGATGGGTCTCCGCAGGCGGACGATGGTGGCATCCAAGGCTGAATGTGGCACCCCGGCTCAAAGAAAATTGGAACGCCCTGTATTCTAGCCCAGAGATCGAGATGAAGTCTTCTAGAATACACCACTGCTTAGTATAGAACAAACCAGCTCTCTATTACAACACGAATATGATTACAAGTGTTCCAATATTACAGTGAATAACATCGGCACGGCGACAGTAAGCCAACATGGTTGCTCTATACAAGCAGCATAACAACTTAAAGCAGCGGAACAACTACTGGCAGCGGAACAACGAACAACAATGATGGACTCCAATCCGCAGGGACTCTGGCTGGAACGTTTATCCTAGCTCGCGAACACGGGAACAACACCAAGCAAGCAAGCAACCCAGGCACGAACTGCAAGCTGGCATGACATGCCAGGTCAGTACATTGAATGTACTTGCAAGCTCACAATAAACCAGAAGCATTCAAGACAAACAATATCATGGCAATTACAGGATAATCAGAAATTATCATGAGATCATCAGGATAACATAGCATGAACAACATGAACATGATACAGCTAGACAATATGAGCAGGGCATGAACATATAAATCTGATGATACTAGCATGCAACATGATGACAATACATGCACCATTTATTCTGTTCGGGTTACCTCGTAACCATCACATGCATCACTTACCAACCTCGGACATTATACGATCATCTTAGGATCAAATCAAGCTTCGTATAAACAATACCATAGTAATCATCAAATGACCACAAGGAGCTTGATCTTTACCCACGATTCTCGCACAAAATCACGAATATCCAACAACTTGGTATTCCCGATACCATTGTGATCATTCCGGCGATCACAACCATGACCAACACTTGGTCTCAAACGGTGATCTTTCCGGCGATCACAACCAACTTATCTCATCATCGAACTGGGGTTGTTATTAAGAACATTATTATTATTACTGTTGACTCATAGTCTGACCAACTACGAACTGGGCCCTTATCCGTGGGCGGCTATCGATAGATTTAATATACTGTCGGATTACAGTCTCCGCAAAACCCCAGAAGTTCGAACACAGGGGCGTGAACGAAGATCTCTCCCACTCACGTCTACCTAGCGTCTTGCCCTTGCCTAATGAAGAGACTCAAGCAAACAACAAGTGAAGCACACAAGAGTTTACCCAGGTTCAGGCCACCTTGTGGTGTAAAAACCCTACTTCCTGCTTTGGTGGACTGGCCTCAGGCGGGCTGGAATATGAACTAGTACAGTGATTCCTGAGCTGAGAAGGTGAGCTCAGGAGGGTCAGGAGGCAAGTGTTCTTGCTCCTTTGCGTGGTGGCAGAGTTTATGGATCATCTTCTCTCCTGTTCATAGTGGGGATCCTAGCTACTTATATAGGCAGCCAGGGTCCTCTTCCCCCAAAATGTTTAGGCGGGAAGGGATCCCACAACGGCCATTTCGAGCGGGAACACAAGGATGTTCCTACACTTACAAAAGCAGTCTTCGCCTGCAAAAGGACCAGGTGGTGACGCTGTGGTGGGCTTGGTGGTGACATCCTCCCTGTCGTCCTTGCGGTCTTTGGTCCTGTTGTACCAATGGGGAAATCTTTGTCCCGCTCCTCGGGAACCTGCGCCTGCGCTGCCTCCTTTACACCGAAATGGCAACTGCGCCGCTGGCGGGCGCTGGCACCCGCTGGCGCGGTGTGTCACTGCTTACATCGCTGCCTCCTCCTGAGGCAGGCTTGGCCTTGGATTCTCCGCCTCTCCGGAGCACCCTGCCGAGGCCACTCCTGAGGGGGTCTTGATGTTGTTCTCCTCGCGAGGCTTAGCCCCCTCGCGAGGATCTTGGTCAGCTGGTCGATTAGCTGGGCCGTACCAGGCCGTGGTAGGAGCGTGTCGCGGCCCACAGACAGGCAAGTCTGGGTACCCTGGTTCCCAGGACGCTGATAGTAGCCCCCGGGCCCAAGGTGTGCGCGGATTTGGCTTCGGGGCAAAGCCTTAGTCAAGGACGAAGCGTCACGGGCCCTAAGAGGCTACAAGCCAGGCCGGCGCATGACGGTTGGATGGGACGTAGCGAATCCGCTCCCCATGCAGTCTTGGTAATCGTGCAACTTGACAACTCCTGGGTGCAGAAGACGGGGCTGTTATGGCTGTGACGCCAATGGCTGGCGGTTGGGCTCCTCCGCCCTATAAATGGGACTAGGGGGAGCCCCCAAGACGTTTTCAAGCCAGCGCCGTCTTCCTCCTTGCTTGTTCCTCGCTCTCCCTCTTGCTGCGAGATCTCCATGGCACCGCCGAGGAAGCCGTCTGCCCCGGAAAAGGGGAAAGCCCCGAAGGATCTGGCCCTGCTGCCGCCGAAGAGGGGCCGCGGGCGTCCCCGCAAGCATGCCGCTGCGCCCGCAACAACTCCTCGGGGAAGTGGGCGCGGCCTTCCGGGTTCTGTCGCGGCCGTTGGTGAGAGGCACGGTATGTCCTCCCGTGGTGAAGGTGGTCGCGGCCGTGGTGGGAGAGGAGGCGCAAGATGGCGCATGGCGGTCGCGCGTCCTCCGCACCCGCAGCTCCACTCCTTCGACATGTCGTCGGAGTTCGTGGTGTGGGAGGAGAAGCCCGGTGGCTCGTGGCTCCGGCTTCCCCGCTCGTTCGGCGACGTGTTACCAGGCGGAGGTCCCGGCGGCGTCTGGCTGCAGGCTGACGGTTGCTGCAGTGGTGCGTCCTGGGTGGAGGTTGATGTGGCTCCCTCGGGCGATGTGTTCCTGGAGCGCGGCTGGCAATCGTTTGCTCGCGCGCGCCGGCTGCGGGGGAGGTGCGCACTCCACTTCAGGTACGATGGCGCCACCACACTATTTGTCAGGGTCTTCTCGAAGGCAGGGAGGCGCCTTGAGTGCTGTCCCGAGGCCGATGACGAAGAGGACGACGGGGACGGCATCCGGAGGAGCAGCTCCTCCTCCGGAGACGATCTTAGTCCTGGGGGCGCCGCGGGTCCCCCCTCTGTGGCAGCAGCAGCTCCTCCAGTAGTGGCGGCCGTGACGAGCCACCACGCCGCTGAGCTCGGCCTGGCGAGGCGAGTGGGTTGCCACGCCGCTGTGGCTTGGTGAAGCCGGAGGAACTGGGAGACTACGACTGAGCGAGAGCGGCCTCTGCTTCTTCTCCTTCTTTTTCCTTCGTGTCCTTTCTGTGTCAAAATTTCAAGTTACCTCAAGAAGGCGTGTTATGGACTATGATATATGTATGAAGCGAGAACTTGCTGTCATGTTTTTTTGTTGCCTTGGTGTGATTACTTAGCTTTTATGCGTCGCGACATCTTGAGGCGGAGTCCTCCTGACTCTTTGGCATCATGAGCCCCATCAGGTCGTGAGGACGGCCAATTTTAGAGAGCTCGTGTAGCCCCTGAGCATGGGTGAGCCGCTGAGAGCTGCTGAGAGCGCCGAGCGCGGGTTAAAGCACCAAAGCCTGAGCCGACTCGGTATGATAGGTTGCGCGGACTGAGAAGCCAGACGCCAGAGCCTGAGCAGGCTTGGCCAGGCGAGGTCACGGCGCCGTGGCAGACGAAGGCCGGTGACCGACCGTGCCCTAGCCCCCACGCGCGAGGCGCGCAAAGAAAAGCAGGTGGCGCAGCCTTGCTCAACAAACTGAACTTAAAACCGTCGAGAAAGATCCCAAACAAGACTTCATAGCACAGGGTAGAGGAAGGGTTGATAGCCAAGGAAGTAGAAAAGGCTGACAGCCAAACACCAAGCCAAAAAAGGAAAAAGGTCGCGTCCGACCCCTACACTACGTCTTCTTCCAAGCACGGAGCTAAGGACTGCCACTAGGGCATGGGTGGGAGCCCCGTCTGAGGGCCCGTAGGCAACGCACAGGAGACTCCGAGGCGTGTACAAGCCCAACTCATTATTACATGAAAGTGTCACGGGCGGAGACCTTCACGAGCACGGAGCCTTGATTACGGATAGAACCTCCTGAGGTGTTCAATGTTCCAGGAATTCTGGATAGGTATCCCATCCTGCGTCTCTAGGCGCACAGCACCAGGCCTAGAGACACGAGCGATTCTGAACGGGCCCTCCCACATGGGCGAGAGCTTGTGTAACCCCTCCAGGGAGAGGACCCGCCTCAGGACCAGGTCACCAACTTCAAGTGTTCTTGCGCGGACGACGTAGTAGTGGTACTGCCGCAACGCCTGCTGATATCGCGCCGCCCTGAGGGCAGCTCGGCGGTGGCCCTACTCGCCGAGCACAAGGTCCATCCGCCAGGCGGCATCCTGGCATTCCTCATTGAAGGCCAAGACCCGTGGGGAGCGATGCTTGACCTCGTGAGGGAGGACCGCCTCCGCCCCATAGATGAGAAAGAAAGGAGTTCCCCCCATGGGTTTGGTGGCAGTTGTTCGGATTGACCACAACACGGACTGGAGCTCATCGATCCATCCCCTGACGCAAGCCTCAAGCTTCTTCTTAAAGCTGTGCGTCTTGAGGCCATGCAGGACTTCCGCGTTGGCATGCTCGGCCTGACCGTTGCTCCTGGGGTGAGCCACCGAAGCGTAGCAGATCTGTGTTCCAAGGTTAGCAGAATATGACCTGAAGAGATTGCTTGTGAACTCCGAACCATTATCCGTGATGATGCGGCTGGGGACCTCGAATTGCCTCACGAGGCCCTAGATGAACCTGACAGCCGACCCGGCTGGGATCGCATGAACGGGTTCCACCTCCGCCCACTTGGTGAATTTGTCGATGGCGATGTATAGGAAGCGGTAGCCCCCCATTGCCCGAGGAAATAGACCCAGGATGTCCAATCCCCAGACCGCGAAGGGCCAGGAGAGCGGAATCGTCTGGAGGCTCTGCGCCGGTTGGTGGATCTGCTTGGCGTGAAACTGGCACGCCTCGCAAGCCCGCACAAGCTCCGTGGCGTTGTTGAGCGCCATGGGCCAACAGAAGCTGTTGTGGAAGGCCTTGCCTACGAGGGTACGGGACGACGAGTGATGACTGCAGTCTCCACCGTGAATGTCAGCCAACAGCTCGCGCCCTTGCTTCCTCGAGATGCATTTTAGCGAGACGTCGTTGGGGCGCCTCCTCTAGATTTCACCGTCTTGGATGCAGTAAGATGAGGCATGTCGGACCATGCGCTCTGCGTCTTCTTTCTTGTCCGGCAGGGTGTCGTGTTGCAGGTACATCTTGAGTTCTTGGGTCCAACAACCCTCCTCGGGCTCCAAGGCGAGCAGCAGGTGGGCTCCGGAGGGCGGTCCGTAGGACGGTCCGTAGGACGGGGCGCAGTCTGGAGTCGCCGCAGGTAACCCCTGCTGAGGGGATGCCGGATCACGAGCTGGCGGTGCTGCCGACGGTTTGAGTAGTCGCTCCTCGGAGACTCCCGGCCTCTGAGGCTCTCGCCTGGAGGTTCCTTTCGCGATGTCATCCACTTCCTTGTTGGTGCCTCTCGGTACATGCTGCACCTCCAGCCCTTGGAATCGCTTCTCCATCTTGCGCACCTCCTCCAGATATGCCTCCATGTGCTCGTCCTTGGGCTTGTATTTCTTGTTGGAGAAGTCGACGAGGAGTTGCGAATCACCCCTGATGGTGAGACGCTTGACCCCCAGCGCAGCGGCGGCCTTGAGCCTAGCAATTAGGCCCTCGTACTCTGCAATTGTTGTTGGAGACCTTCTCGCCTTGTTGGAAGCAAAGCTGCACGGCGTAGTACAACTTATCTTGAGTGGGAGGCACCAGCCCCCGCACCAATGCGTGAGAAGGCGCCGTCGAAGTATACCACCCATCCGTCTGGGGCTTCATCGCCGGGGGCAGCGAGCGGTCCTCACTAGCGCCCCGCTCCGGCGCGTCAGTCCACTTCGCCACAAAGTCTGCCAGAGCTGCTCCCTTGATCACTCGCGTGGTGCTGAACTCGAACTAGAACGGTTGAAGCTCGATGTTCCATTCGGCGACCCTCCCGACGACATTCGGGCCCCACAGCACCTTCTCGAGAGGATATGACGAAACAACCTTGATAGGATGACCTTGGAAGTAGTGGCGTAGTTTCCTGGAGGCGACGAGGAGCGCTGCTACTTCTCGAGCTAGCGTTGTATTCCTTCGAAGAGGAAAGGGAGATGCAGCACAGTAGCTTAAGTATTCCCCTTAGTTTTTGAGAACCTGTCACATCCCCAGATATGGTCTTCTCTGATCCAGTTAGTCTTGTGTTGCATCATGTTTAATTTTCACTTAAACTTGAAGTGGGATTGCTCAACCCTAGCACCAGAAAGTTTCCAAATAGGTTTAACAAAAATATTCTCCAATGTTTTCAAATGACCCTTAAAAATGTTCATCATTTCTGGATCTAGGTGGAAGCATCTGCCATTAATGGTTCCCATTTTTTAAGGATATATTTGGACTTGGGATTAATTCAAACCTATTTGAATTGGGGCTATTTAAATGCTATATATATTTTAGATGCTCCAAAAATGTTGGAAATTGTCATGGGTCACTGAAATAATTCAGAAAGCACCCCTAGCTATTTCCAGGATTTTATCAAATGATTTAGTATTTTTACTAAATCAAAACAATGACAAGAATAGAAAACAGAAAGAAAATAAGAGAGAGAGCACCTACCTGGGCCTTACCAATAGAAGCAGCCCAGCCCACCAGGGGCAGACTTGTCTTCAACCTCTGCCTACTAGCAGAGGCGAGGGCGAGCACGGCGCCCGCGCGCGCCGGCACGCAGCTGCCTGCCTGGCTTCCCTCGACGCGCCTAGACGACGCCACGCTCTCCCCTCGACCCCTGCATCTCTCCCCTCTCTCGCTGGACTTCTCCCTCTCCTCCTTCTCTCTCTCACGTGCGCGGCCGAACACCACCATCGCCGCCGCACGTCGTTGCCACGGCCACCGCCTCCCCCTTTTCCCCCTGACTGGCTCAAAAGCTCCGCCTCGACGCCCCAGACCTCTCCGCCGAGCTACGAGGCACCAGACGCCCCTGGACGCCGTCGGCGCCGCCGTTCCCCTCTTAGGCTGCCGGCGATCCTCGCCGTCGATTCACCGCCTCCGATGCCTCCCCGAGCCCACCCAGATGCTCTTCGACTCTGCCGTGAGCCCCTCTACCCAATCCCGCTCTCCCCGCAGTCGTTTATCTCCTCTAGCCCCGCTGCCCACCGGAGCCGAAAGCTCCCGCCCGCCGGCCATGTCGCCGCCGCGGACATGGCTTGTTTCATCCGCGACCGAGCACGTAGATGGACTCCTGGAGCTCCAAGGAGCCTGTAGATCACCTCAGCCTGGAGCTCCCAGGAGCCCGTACTCCGGCCGCCGCCTCGCTCGTCGCCGGCGCTGTTTCCGGTCACCTCAGGTCGTATAGCTTGCACCGTTGGATGCGGCCGAGTGCCAGCTTTCCAACGGGACTAACCGCGCCCGAAACCACCCCTTGTACGCGAAATCCGAGCCACTCTGGCGAGACACCGCCGCGGATTGTGGTCGCCGGCGAGTTACTCCGGCGGGTACTTTTAAATTAGTGCTAATGACCCCCCCTGGGTCGATGACAGGTGGACCCAGGGCCCTACAAAATTAGTTTAGTTACTAAACCAGTTTTAGTTAACCACCGAGACACTAACATGTGGGCCCCTGTGCCTATTTAGTTTAGTTTAATTTTCTGTTAAGTTTAGTTAAGCCTGTTTAACTGCTGTGTCACTGACGTGTGGACCCCACACGTCAGGTTTGACCCGAACAGCCCCTATTGACCTACTGACGTCAGCATGTGGTCATGCTGACGCAGTAAAGTGTTTTTGGATTTTAAAATAAATCTTAAATGATTTATTTATTTCAGAAAATAGCCAAAACTTCTAAAAATCATATAAAATCAACCGTAGCTCAGATGAAAATAATTTATATATGAAAAATGATCAGAAAAATCCAAGGAATCTGTTTATGTCATTTTCATGCATGTTTGAACAAGTTAAACCTGCTGATCAGGTCAAATCAATTAAATGGCATTTAAATAATCACATATGGAGTTTGAATTTGAACCTTTGATTCAAACCAACTTCATTTAACATGGTTGCTAATTGCATTAGCTCAATCAACAGCATATTGCCATGTCATGATCATGCATCATATTGTCGCATTGCATTGATTGTGTTCTTTCTCTGTTGCCGGTGTTTGTCCCCTTTCAGTAGACGTGTTCCGACGATGTGATCGATGACACCGATGAAGACTCATTGTTATCTTCAGAAGTGCCAGGCAAGCAAAACCCCATTGAGCATTCCGATACAATCCCACTCTCTCGCTCTTGCTCTCTTTTACTGCATTAGGACAACAACGCTTCAACTGTTACTTGCTACGGTAGTTGAACCCCTTTCCACTGCATGACCTGTCATTGCCATAGTAAATAGTTGAAACCCACTAGTATGAGTAGGAGTTGTTTGAGCCATGTTGTGCCTACTCATTCATGCTTTCTGATTACGCCTGCTATTGCTTAGAGTTGTGTCAGGTCTGATTCATCGGGGATGAATTGGAATGTGGTGAACATGTCCTACTGTTGAGAGCTAAGTGTGTGAACACGATTTGGTAAAGGTAGCGATGAGAGGCCATGTAGGAGTACATGGTGGGTTGTCTCATTGCAGCCATCCTCAGGAACTGAGTTCTGTGTTGGTTGGTCCATGAAACAGCTACTACCACACATTGGGATCCTTAATTGACTCTCTCGACTTATTAATCAACATGATCTCTGTCCAGGAGTTGCAACTAGTTTCTGGTGTTTGTAGTTTACTGGAGGTCGTGCGCAGCGCTGACCCTCGAGGTGGGCTGTGACGCGGCAGGTACGTGGCACGGTGTACCGATCGCCCGTTTGGTGATGCGGGAACCCTGTACACATCGTTTGGGGCCGTGAGCGACACCCCGGCCGGATCACCCCACGGATGGAACCCAAATAGGCGATAAACCTGGATGAGAGACTTGTGTGGTTAGTCAGGTCGTGGCCGACACCCGCGCTGGGCCTCCGCTTGAAGGTTGCCGAGTACATGTCGTGTAAACGGCGGTAAGTGGTGAGAGCGTGTGTGAAGAAGTACACCCCTGCAGGGTTAAATATAATCTATTCGAATAGCCGTGTCCGCGGTAATGGACTTCTGGGTTGCCTCTACAGTTCATAGACAAGTGAAAGTGGATACTCTAAAACGCGCAAGATAAGTGTGAGTGCTATGGATGGCCTTCTCGTAGGGAGACGGGAGCGGATCCATAGTGGTGTATTGATTGGTGAATATGTGGACTCGTGTGCGCCACCTCAAAAGAGTTACTTGCAGTCGTAGTTTAGGATAGCCACCGAGTCAAAGCTGGCTTGCTGCAGTCAAACACCACCACCCCCTTGGTTGATACTGATGCATATGTAGCTAGTTCTGATGTAAGTATTGCTCAGTACCTTTGTACTCACGTTTGCTTAATTTATGTTTTGCAGAGAGACTTCAGTCTTGCTAGTGGTTCCACGTGGACTTCGACGTTTAGCTTGTTACCTCAGCTACGATCTTGTACCCTTGGGAGTGTCTGGTAGATAGTCAGGCTTCTCAGCCTTTTTCATTTGTAGTTGTCTGTACTCAGACATGTTATGCTTCCGTTGCCTGTATGCTCTGTATGTTGGGTCATGTGACCTCTGATTGTAATAAATGCTATGATGGCTCTTCTGGGCCTTTATCTATATGAGTTCTTGAGTTATGTTGTGATGCCCTGTTGTACAGCACATACTTGCATGTTATGCGTACGTGTAATGTGTATTGCTATGTGTGGGATCCGACACCTAGTTGTTTACCTTTGGTAGCCTACCTTACAGGCAAATGTCTCCTAGTGCTTCCATTGAGCCTTGGTAGCTTGCTACTGCTCCGGAACACTTAGGCTGGCCAGCATGTGTCCTTCTTCGTTCCTGTGTCTGTCCCTTAGGGGAAATGTCAAGCGTTGTTCCTTTAAGTCCTTGTAGCTTGCTACGACTTGGGTTCATACGTTGATGACCGACACGTTCGTTGCTGGGTCATGTATGCCTGTCTCTGTAATTTAGTGCCATTTTTGGTTTATAACTAGTCATGTCGGCCCGGGTTCTCTGTCATATAGATGCTAGCGACACTATCATATACGTGTGCCAAAATGCGCAAACGGTCCCGGGCCAGGTAAGGTGGCACCCGTGGGGATACCGTGCGTGAGGCCGCAAAGTGATATAATGTGTTACAGGCTAGACCTGTGTGACTTAGGATCGGGGTCCTGACAGAACCAAGGTATCAATCCAGTAGGAGACCACGCGCGAGTCCCTCGCACCTGCACAAACAAATAAGAACTTCACAGCCAACGCGATAAGGGGTTGTCAATCCCTTTACGGTCACTTACGAAAGTGAGATCTGATAGAGATGATAGTTTATATTTTTGGTATTTTTGGTTTATAAGAACAGCAAATAAAAGCGATAAAAGTAAAGTAGATGTAGATTGATATGTTGAGAATAGACCCAGGGGCCATAGTGTTCTCTAGTGGCTTCTCTCATGATAGCAATATTCTACGGCGGGTAAACAAATTACTGTGGAGGAATTGATAGAAAAGCGAATAATTATGATACTATCTAGGCATGATCATTTTATGTAGGCATCACGTCCGAGACAAGTAGACCGACTCCTGCCTGCATCTACTACTATTACTCCACACATCGACCGCTTTCCAGCATGCATCTAGTGTATTGCGTTCATAAGAATAGAGTAACACCTTAAGCAAGATGACATGATGTAGAGGGATATACTCAAGCAATATGATGTAAACCCCAACTTTTTATCCTCGATGGCAACAATACAATACGTGCCTTGCTCCGCCTACTGTCACTGGGAAAGGACACCGCAAGATTGAACCCAAAGCCAAGCACTTCTCCCATTGCAAGAACTATAGATATAGTAGGCCAAACCAAATCAATAATTCGAAGACACTTGCAAGGATATTATGAGCACACATAAAAATTTCAGAGAAGAACCAAATATCTTTCATAGATAACCTTGATCATAAACTCACAATTCATCGAATCTCGACAAATACACCGCAAAAAGAGATTACATCGAATAGATCTCCTCGAAAACCGAGGGGAACTTTGTATTGAGATCCAGAGAGATAGAAGAAGCCATCTAGATACTAGCTATGGACCCGAAGGTCTGTGTTAAACTACTCAAAACTCATGGTGAGGGCGATGATGATGATGATAAAGAACTCCGTGATGGATTCCCCTCTGGTGGAGCTTCGAAACAGGCTCCAAGATAGGATCTCTCGGGAACAGAAGGTACGGCGGTGGAATTAGGGTTTTCTCTCTGTTCACGGAGGTTTTGGGGTACGTAGACTTATATAGGAAGAAGGAGGGCACCGAGGGACACTCGAGGGGCCCACGAGGTAGGGGGGCGCGCCCCCCACCCTCGTGGGCGCCTCGGCGCTCCCCTGACGTGGTTCTCAAGCTCCCTGTGCGTGATTTTCTCCAAAAATATCTCTCGCGAAGGTTTCATTCTGTTTGGACTCCGTTTGATATTCTTTTTCTGCAAAACCCTGAAATAGGCAAAAAAACAGCAATCTGGACTGGGCCTTTGGGTTAGTAGGTTAGTCCTTAAAATGATATAAAAGTGTATGATAAAGCCCATTAAACATCCAAGACTTCATAAATAATAGCATGGAACAATAAAAAATTATAGATACGTTGGAGACGTATCAAGCATCCCCAAGCTTAATTTCTGCTCGTCCTCGAGTAGGTAAATGATAAAAAAAGAATTTTTGATGTGAAATTCTAACTAATATAGTTTTCCAATGTAATTCTCTTAATTGTGGCATGAATGTTCAGATCTGAAAGATTCAAGATAAAAGTCTATATTGACATAAGAAATAACAATACTTCAAGCATACTAACAAAGCAATCATCTCTTCTCAAAATACTATGGCTAAAGAAAGTTATCCCTACAAAATCATTTAGTCTGGCTATGCTCCCTCTTCATCACACAAAATATTCATATCATGCACAACCCCGATTTCAGCCAACCACTTGTTTTCGTACTCTATCTTTTCAAACCTTTCAACTTTCACGCAATACATGAGCGTGAGCCATGGATATAACACTATGGGTGGAGTAGAGGTGGTTGTGGAGAAGACAAAAAGGAGGGAGATAGTCTCACATTGACTAGGCGTATCAACGGGCTATGGAGATGTCCATCAATATATATCAATGTGAGTGAGTAGGGATTGCCATGCAACGGATGCACTAGAGCTAAGTATGTATGAAAGCTCAACAAAAGAAACTAGTGGGTGTGCATCCAACTTGCTTGCTCACGAAGACCTAGGGCATTTCAAGAAGCCCATCGTTGGAATATCCAAGCCAAGTTCTATAATGAAAATTCCCACTAGTATATGAATGTGACTCAACATAACCCATGCAGAAAGTTAGGACTGGCAGAGTCACAACATAGAATCGAGAACTCCTCAAGAGCACTCTTATTGTGATCTTTTGGTTTAGAAGAACTTCTGCCATGATGGTTCATGGTATTTGGAAGAATGATATACCACAGACCTCGAGGACTATCACAAGGTTACTAATATCGTAAAGGAATGAGCAAACACTATCAACATGAAGTAAGTAGGGTGAATCTCGGGTTTAAGAACCCAGGAGTAGAATGCCTACTAACTAAATGGCATCACGGGATGCTTTCGAGAATAATGGCCAGAATCATCACACTGGGAATATAAAACATTGCTAGATTACTGGGTGATACTTTAGACACCTAGGGTCATAATAATAACTCCAACATATATGTCGAGGTAACAGAGTACCTCCGCGCACCGACTAGTGTGGTTAATCTGGCCTAAAAGGACATCGAAACAGGGAGAAGGGATTTGCAAATGCATCAGACTATTAGAAACCTGGGATGACTCGGACAGCATAAGAGTTGTAAATGCTCAGAAAGACTTTCAAGACTCATGCACAAGGATAGCATAACCACTCAACATCATAATGTCAAGGTTCTGAGACCATTAGTTTAACAAACATAAGTACTTGAGATTGAACTGAGAGTTGAAACAACATTAACGTGATCCCGATAAATAGAATGAGAATCCTAGTTTCTTAATCCCGTAGAAAAGAAGAGGGTGACTCAGATCAGAAGGTCATAAGGTAAATGAGTAAAAAGAGCCTTACATTCCTTTCCACAATCAATTCCCTTATATAACTAAAGAATTTCTAGACACGACTTCGACCAGTTTGGCTTACTAATCCTACAGGCAGTCAGGCTCTGATACCAAAGATGTCAGGACCCCGATCCTAAGTCACACAGGTCTAGCATGTAACACATCATATCACTTTGCGGCCTCACGCACGGTATCCCCACGGGTGCCACCTTACCTGGCCCGGGACCGTTTGCGCATTTTGGCACACGTATATGATAGTGTCGCTAGCATCCATATGACAGAGAACCCGGGCCGACATGACTAGTTATAAAACAAAAGTGGTGCTAAATTACAGAGACAGGCATACATGACCCAGCAACGAACGTGTCACTCATCAACGTATGAACCCAAGTCATAGCAAGCTACAAGGACTTAAAGGAACAACGCGTGACATTTCCCCTAACAGACAGACACAGGAACGAAGAAGGACACATGCCGGCCAGCCTAAGTGGTTCCGGAGCAGCAGCAAGCTACCAAGGCTCAGTGGAAGCACCTGGAGACATTTCCCTATAAGATAGGCTACAAAGGGTAAACAACTAGGTGTCGTATCCCACACATAGCAATACACATTACACATACGCATAACATGCAAGTATGTGTTGTACAACATGGCATCACAACATAACTCAACAACTCATATAGATAAAGGCCCAGAAGAGCCATCATAACATTTATTACAAACAGAGGTCACATGACCCAACATACAGAGCATACATGCAACGTAAGCATAACATGTCTGAGTACAGACAACTACAAATGAAAAGGCTGAGAAGCCTAACTATCTACAAGACCCTCCCAAGGGTACAAGATCGTAGCTGAGGTAACAAGCTAAACATCGAAGTCCACGCGGAACCACTAGTGAGACTGAAGTCTCTCTGCGAAACATAAATTAAGAAAACGCGAGTACAAAGGTAATTATCAAGACTTACATTAGAACTAGCTACATATGCGTCAGTATCAACAAGGGGATGGTGGAGTTTGACTGCAGCAAGCCAGCTTTGACTCAGTGGCTATCCTGAACTACGACTGCAAGTAACTCTTTTGAGGTGGCGCACACGAGTCCACATATTCACCAATCAATACACCACTTTGGATCCGCTCCCGTCTCCCTACGAGAAGGCCATCCATATCACTCACGCTTATATTGCGTGTTTTAGAGTATCCACTTCCACTTGTCTATGAATTGTATAGGTAACCCAGAAGTCCATTACTGCGGACACGGCTATTCGAATAGATCATATAAAACCCTGCATGGGTGTACTTCTTCACACACGCTCTCACCACTTACCACCATTTACACGACATGTACTCGGCAACCTTCAAGCGGAAGCCCAGCGAGGGTGTCGGCCACGACCTGACTAACCACACAAGTCCCTAGTCCAGGTTTATCGCCTATTTGGGTTCCATCCGTGGGGAGATCCGGACGGGGTGTCGCTCACGGCCCCAAACGATGTGTACAGGGTTCCCGAATCACCAAACGGGCCACCAGTACACTCGGCCACGTACCTGCCGCGTCGCAGCCCACCCCGAGGGTCAGCGCTGCGCACGACCTCCAGTAAACTACAAACACCAAAAACTAGTTGCAACTCCTGGATAGAGGACAAGTTCAGTTAATAAATCTAGAGGGTCCATTGGTTTCGGGCCCAATGCACGGTAGTAACTGGTCATAGGTCACAAACACAGAACTCGGTTCCTATGGACGGCTGCAATGAGACAACCCACCATGTACTCCTACATGGCCTCTCATCGCTACCTTTACCAAATCGTGTTCACACACTTAGCTCTCAACAGTAGGACATGTTCACCACATTCCAATTCATCCCCGATGACTCAGACCTGACACAACTCTAAGCAATAGAAGGCATAACCAGAAAGCATGAATGAGTAGGCACAACATGGCTCAAACAACTCCTACTCATGCTAGTGGGTTTCAACTATTTACTGTGGCAATGACAGGTCATGAAGAGGAAAGGGGTTCAACTACCGCAGCAGGTAACAGTTGAAACGTTGTTGTCCTAATGCAGTAAAAGAGAGCAAGAGCGAGAGAGTGGGATTGTATCGGAATGCTCAATGAGGTTTTGCTTGCCTGACACTTCTGAAGATAGTAATAGTTCTTCATCGGTGTCATCGATCTCATCGTCGGAACACCGACAAACAAGCGAGAACACAATCAATGCAATGTGACAATATGATGCATGATCATGACATGGCAATATGCTGTTGATTGAGCTAATGCAACTAGCAACCATATTAAATGAAGTTGGTTTGAACCAAAGGTTCAAATTCAAACTCCATATGTGATTAGTCAAATGCCATTTATTTTATTTGACCTGATCAGTAAGCATAAGTTGTTCAAACATGCATGATAATCCCATAAACAGATTCTTCATATTTTTCTGATCATTTTTCATATATAAATTATTTTCATCTGAGCTACGGTTGATTTTATATGATTTTTAGAAGTTTAAAGCATTTTCTGAAAATAAATAAATCATTCAGATTTGTATAAATTCCAGAAAAGGCTTTACTGCGTCAGCATGACGTCTGTGTGACGTCGGCAAGTCAACATGGTAGGCACGGTCAAACCTGACCAGTGGGTCCCACTGGTCAGTCTCTTAGAGCTAACTAAAAAGTTTAAAAACTAAACTAAAGGTTAACAGAGTCTAGGCCCCATGTGTCAGTGACACAACTAACTAACATGGTTAGTTAGCCTTAAGTTAATACTAACTAAACTGTCAATGGGCCCAGGGCCCACATGTGAGTGTCCAATCTAGCTAACAGAAAAATTAACACTAAACTAAATCTAATCCTTAATTGGTTAGGGGCCTAGGTCCACCTGTCATTGACCCAGGGGAGTCATTAGTGCCTGAACTAATTAGGCCACGTCAGCCCGCCGGAGTTTGGCCGGCGGCGACCATAACGATGTCGCGCGTGTCGGAAAAACGCTAGGGGTCTTGATTTTAGGAGCGGTTTGTTGCTACGATCTCCTGGAGCTCTTGCGCATCTAGTGGTGGCATCAACTCTCGCCGGAGTGGACCAAAACTACGGCGGCGACAACTTTTGCGGCGGCCGGAGTTCGGGCAGGTGCGGGCACGGCACTAGGGAGCACGGGAGGAGAGGCCGAAGAGTGCTACGTGCTCCTGGGAGTATGCTGAGTGCGCTGATGGGCTCAGACGCGAGCGGCAGCAGCTGTGGCCGCGGCGGCGACATGGCCAGAGGAGCAAAGCTCTCGGCCGCGGCGGTGGAGCTAGCTAGAGGAAGGAATCGGCACAGGGAGTAGAGGGGAATGACGGAGGGGCTCATTGGGAAGTCGAAGAGTAGGTCAACGGCTCGGGGGAGGCTCTGGAGGCAACGGAGCGACGACGGCGATCTCGGACGGCCGCGGTTGAGGACGACGGCGGAGAGGGCGTTCGGGGGCGTCCTGCGGCGCATGGGTACTCAAGGAGGCTTAGAAGACGGAGGCGGAGCTCGTGTACTTGTTGGGGAGGCGAGCTGACGGCTGTGGGCACGCGGACAGCGAGCGGCAACGACGGCAGTGCTCGGGCTGCGCGGGAGAGAGAGCCAGGGGAGAGGGAGGAGGTCCAGCGAGAGAGAGGAGAGACAAAGGGGGGGTCGAGTACGTTCCTGTGGCGCGAGGACAGGGCGAGGGGGAAGCAGGAGGTGGAAGCGGGAGGTGGAGCTCGGGCGCGCGCGCGTCGACACGCCTCTGCCTACTGGCAGAGGTAGAAGACGGTGGGGAGACCTGGTGGGCTGGGCCAACAGTGCCCGGTCAGGTGGGCTGGGCCAGGTAAGCTGCAGGTAAGTGCTCTCTCTCTCTTTTTTCTTTCTGTTTTCTTTTCTTTGTTTATTTCTTTTGCCACTGTTTTGAATTTGAACAAATACAAATAAGTGCCAAAACATCCTCTGAGTATTTTTATGTTTCCCATGGACTTTTCCAGGAGCACATAAATTAATTCAAAGTTATTTGGAAATATATTCTATATATTATGAATATAACTCCAAATTCAAATACAATAATGATTTAAATTCAGTGCCCAAAATATTCCTAAAAATGTTCATATTTTTTGGTTTGGTGCAAAAGCCTTGCCAAAAATATCAAACATTTAATAAGAACACTTTGGAAACATTGAATGCAATTTTTTTAACTGGACCTATTTGAAAACTGAAGTGCTAGGGTTTGATCATCCCCAATTCCAAGTTTCTGAGAAAATAAACATGATGCATATGATCATGCAGAGTCAAGCAAACGCTAAGCTATAGGGCTGTGGCAGGTTTATCGGTTCTTAAGGCGGCATGAGTGGAACAAAACACCGAGCAAAAGGCCAAGCCTTCCACCCATTGCCAAGTATATAGGTGCATTAATTTAATTAAAAGATATTGTGATACTCCAACATCCAAGTTCCAACATGGAGCAATCTTCATCTTCACCTGCAACTAGCAACACTATTAAGAGGGGCTGAGCGAGCGGTAACATAGCCAAACAATGGTTTGCTGGGAGGGTCTCAAAGTTAGAGGTTTCATGGGAACAATTAGAGGCTGACAACAATAGATAGGAAGCACGACATATAGCGATAGCATCGAGACAACTAGCATAACAATGATAGTAATGAGATCCAAGGTGACGGTCATCTTGCCTGAGATCCCGCAAGGAAGAAGAACTAGTCCATGAAGAAGACGAAGCCACCAAGACGAACCAAGTGTAGCCGAACGAATCCTCACGATCGCAACGAAACAAGCACTAACGAGAAGAAGCAAGCAACACGATAAACACCCAACACATAACAAGACATGATGCTCAACCTAGTATGATGCATGACAAGGCTACATGATGCAAATCATGGCAAGAGATGAAGCGCACAAGACCACACAACAAGGCAAGTTTAAATGAGGCCGGAAACGACATATAACAATTCCGATAAGTCCTCATATGCAAATTTCGAAATTGGTCCAGATCTGAACAAACCTTAAGTTAAAGTTGTCAAACAGCAAGTTAACATGCACCATGATGATCTACTCGAAATTCTAGTCAAGTTACATATAAAGTTCATTTAATTCGAAGCTACGGCCTTGAAGATATGAGCAAAACAAGTCAAGCATGTCATTGATGCAAAACACATTCAAACATCAAGCAAACACACTCCAAACAGGCATACAACATGATATTATGCATCTACATGCAAAAACACACAAGTTTCATATAGGACACGCTCAAAACGGAGCAAGGGTTCATCACATACACACGAAGCAAGTTTGAAACACAATCAGCCCAAAATAGCAAGTAGGCATATAGTTGACATGAAAACAACATGATACAATAACATTTCATGGCAACAAAGGCATGCCAAGCATGTACATGTTGAGCACTACAAGCATGATCACTAAGCTACTTCCCAACACCACTAGAAAATGCTCAAAACATCATGGAAAGATTGTAAATGATAACAGATTCACAGACTTAGTGAAATAAACTGAACATGGAAGCAACAACGACAAGTAGGCATGTTTGCAAGCTTGTGCAACTCATCTCAAAGCATATCGTGGCATGTGAATATAACCAACAGTAAGTATACCTGTTTATGAAGCTACTCATGGTAAGAACATGGTCATAGTATGCATAGAACACTAGCTATTTACATGGCAAAATTGAACTTACTGTTAACAAGCTGACAGAAACATTTTATAGCAATTTGAGAGCATGAAAACAACAAGCTACAGCAGGACATACTTGCAAACAAGGACATGGATGGATAGAGCATAACATGGACATCAAGACATGATCGTTGGACATTACAAAACATGCATGGATTTGAGTGGGGCATCAAGCAAACATGGCGTCACAATATAACAGTTTCAGACTTAGCAGTTTTCAACAAGTCTCAGGAAACAACAAACAGCGAGTAGGTCACTTTGCAAGCTTGTTACACAGACCACAAGGCATATCATGAAAAGTGGATTGGACCACAGCAAAGATGACATGATTATGCTTCTAAAACATGTTGACATGTTGCTCAAACAAAAAGCACACAAAAAAATATGAAAAAGACAAATCAGCAAGTTTCATTAGTTTTTAGCACTTAACAGCAACATACACTTTTGCAACATAGATTATGGCATGTAGATGAACTCAAACAAGCATGCAACAACAACCATCATGTAGAGCTCTCTGAGACAAACATTTTCACATATTATACACTCCATTTGGACCAACATGCACAAAGTTACACCATGTTAAACATGCATACATATTGTTGACAGACAACTAGAGTTGACAAGTAACCTCACATAGCAGTTTTGCAACGAAGATTAACATAACAAGATGAACAGTAGCATGCATACAAATGCAACTAACATGTAGAGCACTGAGAGACGAACATTTGGACATATTATTCACAACAAACGGATGAACATGCACCAAGATACATCCATGACAAGTATGCAACATGAAAAGGGTTTCTGGGGATTTAGTGAAAAAAGGGACCTCGGGAAGGAGATCTCGGGCGGACATGTCCGAGTACAAGCAGACGTGTCCGTCGGTGCGCCTCACGGGCCCACCTGGCGGGGACTCGGGCGGTGTGGAGGAGGTCAAACCATGGCAGTTGCCGGCGGCGCGGTGACTGCCGGCGAAGTGACGGCCGGAGGCGGTCGAGGCAAGGCAGGGACGACGAGATCTGGTCCCATGGCACCGGCTCTGGCCTGGCCTGGCCGGATCCCACCGGCGGAGAGGTGGAGGCGGCGCGGGGCGATGGGCTTGGCGGACGGAGAGATCGTGGCATGGAAGAGCTCGGGAAGGTACTCCTCCCGATCTGGAGCGAGGTGAACGCGGGGCGGCGAGGCGGCGCGACGCGGGTGCAGGGTGGAGCGGCTACCGGTGGTGAGGTGGTGGCGGTGGCCGGAGCGGCGACGACGGCGAGGCACGACAGGGTCGAAGCGGGAGGTGCGGGCGCCGAGGAGCGAGCGCGCGGACGCAGATGGCGCGGGGCGGGGGAGCGGGCGCTCGGGTCCGGGGCACTGCTGGCCCGGGCCGCGCGGGCCGGCTGCAGGCTTGGGCAGGCCGCGGTGGAGGCGGGGGCTGGGGAGACGCGTGGCAGGTTGCGGGTGGATGGAGGTGCGGTGATGCTGAGGTGGCGGCCACCGATTGGCTAGAGCGGCGCTGAGATGTGGTGGAGGAGGAGGGGTTGGGGACGGAATTCGAGGAGAAGGTGGCTGGGGCTGTGGGACTGAGGTAGGAGAAGGGTAGGGCTAGGTTTAGGGGCTAGGGATGCCCAAAATTGGCAAGAGGGGATGTTTAAATAGGGAAAGGGCTAGGTTAAGGGGGTTTTAGCTCCGTTTCGAGCCGTTTGATCTCGATCGGATGGCTCTGGCGAGAGGGGGTGGCATAGGAGGCTTCTGGGCTGGTTATTGGGCTGTGTAGAAGGTGAGTGGGCTGAGAGGAGAGAAGAGAGTGCAGCCCGGCAATGGTTTCGGAGACCGAAACGTCCGACAAAAATACCGGCAACGTTACTGCTCTATGTTTAACGGTTGGGCTATCAAACGAACTCCGAATGCGACGAAATTTGACAGGCGGTCTACCTATGCTATAATAAGACCGCACGCCAAGTTTCATCCCATTCCGAGAACATTTTCCGGCCACATATAAAATAAATGTTCGGAGGTGACGCGGGCGCGTGTGAGTGTGTCTGGGCTCAGAACGGACAACGGAAAGGACGGGCGGTCTCGGGCGGATGCAAGTTTGGAAAACGTGCATATGACATGCACATGATGACATGGCAAAGTGCAACACGCAAGAAGATGACATGGCAACGACAGCGAACAAGACGAAGACACCTGGCGCATCAGTCTCGGGGTGTCACAACTACTAAGTCAATATACTCTAACATAGGTGACTTTGTCACCAACCAATTCTAGATGAAGTTCTCTAGTGTTTCTTTGTGCTCTTGCATTTGTCTTTTGCATGCTTGTTCACTTTCGGAAAAAAAAAACTTCATCTATATTTCTTTTCTTTTCTTTTCTCTGTTATTTTCTTTGTTTAATTCATTGCAAATCTTTCAGTTAATTCCATGCAAATCTTTGTGAGATCTCATTTGCCTAGTGAACAGAGATGAAAATTGTTCTCTCTGTGTTGAACTTGGACACACCGATTTGCCTCTTTCGGTCAAACCGAACCATCTCAGTGCCACCGAAGGAAACAACTCGGTGTTACCAATTTCAATACTGAGGAGACACTTTTTCATTTGCATCCTGCATATTCGTTACAACTCCACTCAATGATTCTTATCCTCTATCAGCATCACATTCTACATATTGCCTTGTACTGTGACTCAAGGACCAAACCTACTTGACTCATAATCCAGAAGATCCCTTCTTGGAAATTGATGTCAAAGGGGGAGAGAGAGATCACATTTAAGCTTACTTACACCAAAGGGAGAGAGAGACCCTATGGGAGAGAGAAATTTCTTAGTCCTCCAGATGCTTGGTGTTAAAAGAGGAGAGAAGTCACATGTCTTCTAGAGGGGAAAGACATGTCAGTATTTTTATGATTATTTGTCTTGCTCTGATTTTCTTTTCCCTATCTTATCCCATTATCAAATATAAGATTCAGCGGGAGAAATACATCTAAGGGAAGGAAATCTTTGAATTCATTGCATATCTTTCTGGGGACATGTCTATACTTCAATAGAGTACCTAGTACTTACTCACTACATGTCATCCCAATCTTGTTACTCTTGTGGTTTGCTGTTCTTGCTCTGTTTAGTAGATGTTTCTGTGTTATCTAACCTTGTTTACTTAGGTTCATCTCTTCCAAAGCTAGCTCAAGACCACATGGTAAGTATATGCATCACACTCATGTGCATAATGATCTCTTGCTAATGTACATATTGTTTGCAAGATGGACTCATGAACACGAAGGTACATTTCCTATATCCATTTGCTCTGATGCATACAACCAAGATACATGTAACTCATTGCTTGCTCTGACATGCTTATGTATTCATTTCCATCTATATTCCATATTCACATGATTGCATACATGTAGGGGGAGTCTATGAATGTTACATGCCTTTCCAAAGCTTTACTTGCTATTCTCTATATCTTTATCTAAAGCTTTAATGTATGTTGTCATCAATTACCAAAAAGGGGGATATTGAAAGCACAAGTGCTCCCTAGGTGATTTTGGTAATTAATGTCAACATATCTCTTGTTGGACTAATACTTTTACCTAGTATATTTCAAATGAGTTCAATAGTGGAGTGGCATGGACAAGAGGATGTGGAACCCCTTCAAGATGCTAAGGACAGAAGATTGGCAAAAGCTCAAAGCTCAGGAATCTACATTTTCTATTTTAGTGATCCAAGATCACATTGAGTCCATAGGAAAGCCAATACTATTAAATGGGGATGAGGTGTTGCTTAATGGCTTGCTTGCTCAAAGTGCTTAGTGATATGCTCCAAAGCCCTCAACCACTTTATCACATCCACATTTGTCCCAAACCTAAAAGTCAAACTTGACCCCACCGATTTGATCTATCCGGCACCACCGAATTCATTTGACATAGCCACCGCCAAACCCTAATCATTGTGGTCTCACCGATAAGGATCTCGGCCTCGCCGAGATGGGAATGCCAACTCTCTGTTTCATATTCAAAACATTTCGGTCTAACTAAGATATGAGAATCGTTCTCATCGAGTTAGCATTGCAAACTCTGTGTTGCCTCTTCGTAACATTTCGGTCTCACCGAAATGAGCGAATCGGTCCAACCGATTTTTCCTGACCAACCCTCTGTGTGCCTATTACAGAAATCGGTCTCACTGAGTTGATGTGATTGGTCTCACCGATATTACGTTATGTCCTAACCCAAATGAAGTAGGTCCAACCGAGTTGACCAAGTCGGTCCCACCGAAAAGCATAACATTCACATTTTGACCTAAACCGGTCTGACCGAGTTTCACCATTCGGTCCCACCTAGTTTGGGAATCTGTGTATAACAACTAGATTTTGTGTGGAGGCTATATATAGCCCTCCACCCACTCTTCATTCATGGAGAAATCCATCAGAACGTGCCTACACTTCCAGCATACATTTTTTGAGAGAGAATCACCTACTCAAGTGCTGAGATCCAGATATTCCATTCCTACCACATAAATATTGTTCTCTAGCCTTCCCCAAGTTGCTTTCCACTCAATCTCTTCTTCCACCATATCCAAATCTGTGCGGAGCTGTTTGAGTCTTGGGGAAACTATCATTTGAAGCATTTGAGCAAGGAGTTCGTTATCAACACACCGTTTGTTACCTTCTGTAGAGTGGTGTCTCCTAGATTGGTTAGGTGTCACTTGGGAGCCTCC
This sequence comes from Secale cereale, assembly GCA_902687465.1. Taxonomy (NCBI): domain Eukaryota; kingdom Viridiplantae; phylum Streptophyta; class Magnoliopsida; order Poales; family Poaceae; genus Secale; species Secale cereale. The sequence goes on from LR738710.1 coordinate 351,717,282, forward strand.
GACAAGATTGTGGAGTTGAACCAAGGAGTTTGTAAGGGAAAGGAGATCGCCTACTTCATGAAGGTCTACCCTAGTGAGGCAAGTCCTTCGTAGGCGATAGCCATGGTGGGATACACAAGGTTGCTTTTTCGTGGACCCTTCATGGGTGGAGCCCTACGTGGACTCGCGCAGCCGTTACCCTCTGTGGGTTGAAGTCTCCATCAACATGCATGTATGATAGCACCACCTATCGGAACCACGCCAAAAACATCCGTGTCTCTAATTGCGTTTGCACACTCCAATCCCATCCCTTTACTTTCTTGAAACTTGCATGCATTACTTTTCGCTGCTCATATACTCCTGGCATGCTTGCTTGAAATGTATTGTGAATGTTTCAAATTATGCTAAGAACTCTACCTCAACTCGAAGAAATTAAAAACTTCTACTTTTCTAGTTGAAGTGTCTAATCACCCCCCCTCTAGACACCTCTTCTTCGATCCTCTAAGCAGGTCATCAGGTTGGTGTACAAAGGCACTAGATCCTTTGCCCTCCCTGGCGGTCCGCCGTCTCATCTTCCATCTCTCCCCTCTTCCTTGGTGCTTCCGCTCTTCTTCAGTACTCCATCGGCGGGACTCCCGGCAAGCCTCCTCGTGGCTTCCGGTTTCATCCGCCCTGCCGCGTCTGGCTGGTCCTGGTGGCGGTGATTGGGGAGCTATTCACATTGCTCCCTTCAGCACCTCCTTTTCCTAGGCGCTCCTTTTGTCCCCTTCCCCTCTAGCTGTGATACCTAGCAAAGGAGGAGTAGAGAAACCGATTACTTGGTGCTTATCTTTTTTTTCAATCTGAAACTGTAGGCAGTTCCTGAACTTTAATTCAAAAAAATGTGATCTCTTTTATCCATGCTCATATTCTGTAAGATTTGTAATTGTTGACCAGAATGTTAACGAAAAAGATAAACCTTGCCGGGGACTCGGGCATGTAACGTGTCCATACAGAGGTAGGATGTCTCTATACTTCCAAGTAAACAAGTTTTCCCCAGGCAGGCTGCCTTGCCAGTACCCTCAGTCTTGTTGCCACGAAGCCAAGCTTGGCGGGCGTAAGATGAGAAGAGGGACTAGCCCCCCGCCAGTCCTTTTTCAATAGAGGCCACTGCTACCATCCTAACCGAAGCAGTGTTCGGGTCGAAGGATGGGAGCACCAAAGTTTCAAAAGGTGGCGGGGTTTTCTCATGCACAGTTTCTTACAGAACGTGTATGGATAAAAGGAAAGAACTTATCTGTTTGGCTTGTCGGAGATTGCAATATCGGCTTCTCTTTTCATCTCCTCTTGGGGAATCAAGTCCACAGCAGGAACCTGTGGTTTGTGCAGATGAAAATGATGCCAAATGCAATCTTATCTACCTAAACATGAGAAGCTCATGATATGCTTGTGCATGCATGCAACTTGTTGGGGGGGCCCTATCAGCGCTTTGTTTATTTATCTGTTGCTCAGGGTCTGCGACTGGCTTTGTACAAAGGGTTACATGCAACTGAGACAAGGCCTATACAAAAGGGTGGCTGCCGGGCAGGGCCCAACAGATGCGCCTTATGGGTAGTACTTGCAGAGATGCTCAATGTTCCATGAGTTTTACAATTGAATGCCATCTTCGGTCTGCAGAAGGACTGCGCCAGGTTTGGTGACTCATACCACTAGGTATGGGCCATCCCACATCGGCGATAACTTGTTCACACCCTTGGCAGACAGAACGCGCCTAAGTACAAGGTCGTCTTCCTCAAAACACTGGGCATGAACACTGCGGCTGTGATAGCGACGCGAGGCTTGCTGATAGCGTGCAACACGCATAGCAGCCCAGTGATGGTTCTCCTCGAGAAGCACAGCGTCCTCACGCATGTAAAGATCATGCGCTACTTTGTCGTAGGCAAGCACTCGAGGAGACTCATAATTGAGTTCCATGGGGATAACTGCTTCTACCCCATGGACAAGGGAGAAGGGAGTCTGCACGGTTTCTTGGTTTGGTGTCGTTCCGAGGGACCAAAGAACCAACGTGAGCTCATCTATCCATCGCCTGCCGCACTTCGGTAGCTTATCAAATGTTCTTGTCTTGAGGCCCTGCAACTCTTCAGTGTTCGCCCTCTCAGCTTGTCCATTGCTTCTGGGATGTGCAACAGAGGCAAATGAGATCTTGCTTCCGAGGGCATGAACATATTGCATGAAGGTGCGTCTTGTGAACTAGGTGCCGTTGTCGGTGATGATCCGAGCAGGGACTCCGAAGTGGCACATCAATCATTTCAAGAACTTTATAGTTGACCGAGCAGTCACCTTTCTCACAACATCTACTTCCTGCCACTTTGTAAACTTGTCGATACCAACAAACAAGAATGCAAAGCCCCAGCAACTCGGGGGAAAGGGCCGAGGATATCGAGCCCCCAGACCGAAAATGGCCATGACAAAGGGATTGTTTGAAGAGCTTCGGTAGGCAAATGGATGTTCTTGGAATGGAACTGGCAGGCGTCACATTTGGTGACTAGCTCGACCGCATCTTGGAGGGCTGTGGGCCAACAGAATCCTTGCCGAAATGCTTTCCCAACTAATGCCCTTGATCCAATGTGTGAGCTGCACATGCCTTTGGGTATTTTTGCCAGCAGTTCCTTTCCTCCTTCCCGGCAAATGCACTTCAATTTCTCACCGTTGGGCATTCTTCTGTACAGACTCTCATCGACAAACTAACACATACTCGACCTCCGGGCTACTCTTTCAGCTTCTTCTTGCTCTTTGGTAAGTTCTCTGGTTTAAAGGAAGTGGACTATGTGCCTTGCCTAAGTTGGAGCCTGGGGCTTGGCAACGAGGACTAGCGACACCTCCACATTCGTTGGGGCGCATTTCTCAACAACGGGGACATGAGTCCCAGTAGGAGGGTTCAACCCGGCAAGCGAATGGGAGTTGTTCCCAGTAGGGTCCCTCCCAGGTGCCTCGGAGGGCTCTACCGGGAGAGGCTTACCGGAGTCCAATTTCCTCCGCTTTCGGGTCATTGTTGCTGGGATACGCAGGGCTGAGTAAGGTGAAGAACATAATTTCCTTGTCCCACAGGAAGCTTATGCACAACACACTTTGACAGATGATCAACAATGATGTTTTCTACATGGGGAACATGCTCTGTTTGCAGTCCGTCCAAGTGTTCCTCCAACCTTCTCACTTCCTCGATGTATGCCTCCATCAATGGGCTTTGGCAATCCTTGTTGACTTGCCTCACCACTAGTTGCGATTCCCCTCTAATAATCAACTTCTTGATTCCCAATTTTGCGGTGATCCTGAGCCCGGCAAGGAGTCCTTCATACTCTGTTGTATTGTCGGTCGCCTCCTCCTGGGGGCAATGCATCTGGACCACGTACTTCAAGTGTTCCCCAGAGGGAGCAACGAGAAGCACGTCAGACCCCACACCTTGTAGGGAGAAGGCACCATCAAAATACATCATCGATTCTTTGGGGGATTCCTTGTCGGGAACAACTGTGTCTAGCACTTCTTCATCAGGGGTTCGCATCCATTATGCAATAAAATCTACCAATGCCCTGCATTGTATTGTTGAGGTGCTTTCAAACTTCGGGCCAAAGCTGGATAACTCCAATGCCCACTCCACTATCCTGCCGGTAGCCTCTGGGTTCCGGAGTATCTTTTGCAATGGAAAGCGTGAAACAACCATGCTCTCATGGGCTTGGAAGTAGTGGCACAGTTTCCTAGAGGACATGAATAGGCCAAAAATCAACTTTTGCACGCCAGAGTACCTGGATCTAGCCTCTAGCAATAGGGAACTGACGAAGTACATTGGGATCTACACCACTTTCTTCTTTGCCGCGTCCTTGGGTTGTTATCTCTGTCATGCCCTTGTTTTCCTGATCCATATCTGATCTTGTCGAGTTGTTTTCATAGTCTTCTCTGGAAGGGACACTAACTGATGTTGTTTCCTCTTCCACTTCCCGCTAGGCCAACAACGCCACACTAACCACTTGATTTGTTGCTTCTAGGTATAGCAGCGGCGACTCTTGTGGTATAGAAGCAACCAAGGTAGGCACATAGGACAAGTAGGTCCTTAAATCTTGTAGTGCCATATCTGCTTCCGGGGTGCACTTCACTGGTCCTACCTTCTTTAAGATTTTAAAGAACGTCAAGGCACGCTCGGCGGACTTGGAGATCAATCCGTTGAGTGCTTCAACACACCCTGTCAAACATCCGACATCCTTAATTGTCCTTGCCATCTAAATCTGCTCGATAGCCTTGATCTTATCAGGGTTGGCCTCTATCCCCCGGTGGGACACAAAGAAGCCAAGTACCTTGCCAGGGGGAACACCGAATACGCACTTCTCTGGATTAAGCTTCAAGTTGATCTTGCGCAGATTGGCAAATGTCTCTTCCAAATCCTGGATGAGGGTTGATGTGTCCTTGGTTTTGACCATTATATCATCCATATAGGCTTCAATGTTCATGTGCAGTTGTGGCTCAAAACCAATCTGGACTGCTAATGCAAAAGTAGACCCGACACTCTTCAATTCGAAAGGCATACGCATGAAGTAGTATGTGCCGCATGGGGTGACGAATGAGGGCTTCTCTTCATCTTCCTTAGACATAAAAATCTGATTATACCCAGAATATGCATCCAAGAAAGAGAGCAGATCACAACTTGAAGTGAAGTCCATGATCCGGTCGATGCGTGGCAAGGGAAATGCGTCTTTCATGCAGACCTTCTTTTGATCAGTGAAATCTATGCACAACCACCATTTTCCGTTAGCCTTCTGTACGACCACTAGGTTTGCTAACCATGTTGGATGTAGCACTCCTCTGACAAAACCAGCTGCCTCAAGCTTATTGATCTCCTCGGCAATGAAGTGTTGCCGGACCTTCTGCTTGACGGGCCTGGCATGTGGGCAGACAGCGAGGTGGTACTCGATTACCTCCCTGGGAACACCGGGGATGTCAGATAGTTGCCAGGCAAACACCACGACATTCGCCCTTAGGAAGGCAACGAGTGCACTTTCCTATTTATCGTCAAGGGTGACACTGATAGTGAAGGTTCCATCAGTGCCATCCAGCCCTGTGTCGGTGCAACAAACCATGGGTCCGTTGCCCCAGACTGTGCACAGGCCCAAGAACAAGTTTATCACACCAGCATTAGATCAAGACTCGAAGGAATCAGTCCTTTGAGGAACCAGAGAGCTAGTCGAAGAGATCAAGACAACCAAGACCAGCTGACAAGGGAAGACATCACTGGACGAAAAGCCCTCCTTATCGGGCGGGCCAGCCCGGCGGGGTGGGATCGCCTCCAACATCGCCTCGACAGGCATGTCGGGGGCTCACGGAGGCAGACCACCACCTCACAACGACGCCCGTCGTCAGTCATTGTGGTGTCAAGATCCTAAGTGGCTCAGTGGCAGCCTCCTGCCACATGGCGGCCACTTCCTATAGAAAAAGCCTAAAATGACACCCGTCATGCGATGTGTCAAGAAAGCAGGCGCGAAGCTGGCGAAAACAGCCCGACAAGGCCTGCGAGGCAAGCTGTGATGTGACACCAAGTGGCGCATTTAATGTGCTCTGTCAGCTTGCAGAGTTAGGTATGATATCACTGTTTGCTATCTAATCAGCCTAGAAAGACTGATTTTCCACTGTGGTGACCCCTTAATCTATAAAAGGAGAACATGGCAACTGTAGAAACGATTCGGCCATTCGAACCCAGTCACACTCATACGCGCGCGACCGCTCTCGCCCTGAAGCAACCTTGCCGGGCAAGTGCGTCGTGCTCATTTCCACCATTCCACCATCAATCCACCAAAGCAGGAGTAGGGTTTTACGCCTCGCGGTGGCCCGATCCTGGGTAAAAACTGCCCGTGTGATCTCCTCTGTGCTGCTCCACGCTTTCCTCTCTTTGTGCAACATGCCCATCCCCTCATCGAACCAAAAAGGGACCCCTGTCCCATAGGTGGCTGTGGTTTCCCGTGACATCTTTGGCGTGCGAGGTAGGGGGATCACTTGCGTGGACTCGAGAGCTTGAGCAGTGCATCATCTTCATCGCCAGCTTCGCCGTATTCGGCTCCATCAACCATGGTGCCCAAGATAAAGTCTGGTATTGCCGCTCACCTGTCCACTTCGACGGCCTCGCTGCTCGCGGCCACCGACGTCGGGGGGTATGCGGGGATGCACGGGAGGGCAGACGCTGCAGGGGACGTGGTCAGCGTAGGAGGCGCCATTACCATGCCTCCTGTGGCCGAAGCAAGAGCAGGAAGCATTGGAATAGAGTAGCATCAACAACAGCCCAATGATCACGCTCCACGAGGTATGAGTAGACAAGTTATTACATTTGTACCTCCTCACCCAGCCGAAGAGCGCAGTCATGGTGGTGCCGCTCGTTCTGGGCGAACCGCAAGTCTCTGGCTGCTCCCATCGCGGGCACGACCGCATAGCATGCGCGATCCCCGGAACGAGCTAACCTAACCACTATGCAAGACGGGGCCGCTATCCCTCAAACACCTCCGCCTCATCCCCACGCTGTCCAAGCGGCTAGCTCAAAACTACTAGGGCACGACGCGGTCGTCGCCGGCACCATCAGAAGCCGGGCGACGTTACGTTCCACATCATCATCACAAATGCCGAGCACCGCCTTGGAGGCCATGGCGCGGGCCCAACCACTACTGAGATTTCCGTCGGCGGCCAATCAGATTGAAGAGTGGCGAACCACCATCCAAAGTCTGATTGGTTTTGCCGAGGAGGGAGGATCACAGTGAGCTGGCCCCTCGTGACCTCCCCAGGCGACGGCAATATCCCACACTGATGGTCGTACTAACGGGGCCACCCTTACGGTGCAGTCCTCGCCACGGTAGCCGGCGCGTGAGCCACACAATCAGGAGCCAGACAACGTCTCGATGGCCTCATCAGACCCTCAAGCACATCAAGGCTGACAGCGAGCCCCGGAGGGCAGGCAAGGGGAGCGCGCGCGCGTCACCCTCGAGCAACGACGCGACAACCCCTACAAGCCCGACGGGTGATACGTCTCCAACGTATCTATAATTTTTGATTGTTCCATGCTATTATTTATGAAGTCTTGGATGTTTAATGGGCTTTATCATACACTTTTATATCATTTTTAGGACTAACCTACTAACCCAAAGGCCCAGTCCAGATTGTTGTTTTTGCCTGTTTCAGGGTTTTGCAAAAAAAGAATATCAAACGGAGTCCAAACGAAATGAAACCCTCGCGGGAGATATTTTTGGAGAAAATCACGCTCAGGGAACTTGAGAACCACGTCAGGGGAGAATCGAGGCGCCCACGAGGGTGGGGGACGCGCCCCCCTACCTCATGGGCCCCTCGAGCGTCCCCCGGTGTCCTCCTTCCTCGTATATTAGTCTACGTACCCCGAAATCTTCGACAATAGAGAGAAAACCCTAATTCCACCGTCGTAACCTTCTGTTCCCGTGAGATCCCATCTTGGAGCCTGTTCCGGAGCTCCACCGAAGGGGGATCCATCACGAAGTTCTTCTTCATCATCATCATCACCCTCACCATGAGTTGTGAGTAGTTTACCACAGACCTTCGGGTCCATAGATAGTATCTAGATGGCTTCTTCTCTCTCTCTGGATCTCAATACAAAGTTTGCCTCGGTCTTCAAGGAGATCTATTCGATGTAATCTCTTTTTGCGGTGTGTTTGTCGAGATCCAATGAATTGTGAGTTTATGATCAAGATTATCTATGAGAAATATTTGGTTCTTCTCTGAACTTTTTATGTGTGCTCATAATATCCTTGCAAGTCTCTTCGAATTATTGGTTTGGTTTGGCCTACTAGATCTATAGTTCTTGTAATGGGAGAAGTGCTTGGCTTTGGGTTCAATCTTGTGGTGTCCTTTCCCTGTGACAGTAGGGGCAGCAAGTCACGTATTATATTGTTGCCATCGAGGATAAAAAGATGGGGTTTATATCATATTCCTTGAGTTTATCCCTCTACATCATGTCATCTTGCTTAAGGCGTTAATCTGTTCTCATGAACTCAATACACTAGATGCATGCTGGATAGCGGTCAATGTGTGGAGTAATAGTAGTAGATGCAGGCATGAGCCGGTCTACTTGTCTTGGACGTGATGCCTATATACAATGATCATGCCTAGATAGTCTCATAATTATTCGCTTTTCTATCAATTGCTCGAGAGTAATTTGTTTACCCGCCGTAGAATGTCGCTATCATGAGAGAAGCCACTAGAGAACACTATGGCCCCCGGGTCTATTCTCAACATATTAATCTACACCTACTTTACATTTATTGCTTTTATTTGTTGTTCTTATAAACCAAGAATACCAAAAATATAAACTATCATCTCTATCAGATCTCACTTTCGTAAGTGACCGTAAAGGGATTGACAACCCCTTATCGTGTTGGCTGAGAAGTTCTTATTTGTTTGTGCAGGTGCTAGGGACTCGCGCGTGGTCTCCTACTGGATTGATACCTTTGTTCTCAAAAATTGAGGGAAATACTTACGCTACTGTGCTGCATCTCCCTTTCCTCTTCGAGGGAATACAACGGAAGCTCGAGAAGTAGCAACGGGCGCGGTGGCCCCAACATCGACGAGCTCGCACTCGATGGGGCGGGTACCTGCCTTTCGAGGTTGGGTGCCCCGCCTTCACCAGTGAGCTGCAGCAAGTCTATTAGCAGTCCACTCGCACATTCAAGCCAGAGATTCCAGAGAAGTATGATGGAAGATTGAACCCGGCAAAGTTCTTGAGCATCTACACCATTGTTGTTCAAGTTGCTGGGGGAAGATATGAGAAGGTCTTCACTAACTATTTCCCTTTGGCACTCAAGCTAAAAATTGAGGTCTTGGCTGATGCATATGTCGGAGAACTCCATCTCGACCTGGGCTGACCTGTGCCATGAGTTTTTGGGTGCCTTCACGGGCGGCCACCAAGAACTAGAGCGGCCCAGCAATTTGCAGTTGCTCCCGCAGAAGTAAGGAGAGACCCTGCGGAAGTACATGCAGAGATTCAGTTGAGTCCACAGAAATATTCCAAACATCCACCCAGCCGCAGTGATAGCAGCATTGCAGTCCAACATGCGCAATCAACGGATACGTTCCAAGATGAACGTTCGGCTGCCCAAGACTATGAAGGAGCTCTGCACCTTGGTGGACAAGTGTGCTCGGATGGAAGAGGGGAGGAAACTCCCTGGAGAAGAAAATGGCATCGACGTTGACTCAAAGGACGACGACGATGCCTCGAGTTAGAAGAAGAAGAACAAGACGCGTAGTAAGAAGAACGGGGATAAAGTAGTGATGATAGTTGAGGGGTTGAGCATGCCTAGTACCGGCAAGAAGGCTAAGGCAGAAGCCCCCGGCAAGGAGTTTCCACATGCAATGATTGCCAGGAAGTTGCGGCTGTCGAGAAGGCTGGGAAAAGAGATGGCCCTAACTGCATGATCCATCGGACTAAGGGCCATGACCTCCAGGAGTATCATTAGGTTGAGCAGCTTGTTAAGAAGCAAAGGGCTAAATTTGAGAAGCGAGATAAGGAAAAAGGTCAGAAAGGAACTGGCGGAAAGGGCCAGGTGTGGGGACCCCGACTTATAAGTCGAGATCACCGAATGCACGTGTACAGTGATCCCAAAGATCAATGCTCACTGAAAACACAGAAGCTAAATAACAAGAGTCTTACATCCATACATACTGTCTTACACAAATTATGATCATTATGGTCAAGTCTTACATAGATAAAGCCCCACGGGCTGAACATCGAATAAACTCAAGTAGCAGATGTCTTCGTAGATAAGTAGAACCCATGCCATCTACCTTAACCCTACAGGCATTCTGACTTGGAAATTTTCTAGTTCGCATGTTCGTCTCCAAAGAACTCCATTTCAAACTCCTGCTCTTCCATGCCTGGCCAATTAAATAACCAGTGGCAAGCCAATGAGTACTTTGAATGTACTCGCAAGCAACCCATGTTTTGGATCAAAGTAACAATGCATGTTTTAACAACAAGTAAGCAACCTAGCTTCATGCTAGTTGAAATGTCCTATCATATTGCAAGGTATGCATAAATGAACTTGAGTAACCTTGACAAAAGGTTACAGATATCAACATAAACTGAGTTTGGACCAAAGCTAGCTCATTCTGCATGTCAAGTTACTGCCTTAACTCAAATAGTTCTCTTCCACACACATATGCACCAAGTTTGTAAGTTTTATGGACATAGTTTAAGTAGCACCTCCCAACTGTCCATGACCGTGGACACGGCTATTCGAATAGTTTGACCCTCTGCAGAGGTTGGACACTTTACGAACAAGATCCGGTAAGCTTTTGTGTCATCCACAATCCCGCAGTACCTCAAGTACTCGGGATAAGCACCCGATCATTATCTTTCCCTAGACGACACTAACATAGGGTCCACTCATTGATGCACGGCCCTCATGTATAAGAAAAAGATCATGGGACTCTGCCCTTTCACATTATCACGCATACATGAAGGGACCAACGGTGTGTCCGGTGCCCTGAAAAAATAGTCATGACCGCTTATCAAAGTATGACCCCGTCCCAAGAGTAACCTCAAGTCACCCCCATCACTAGTAATGTGGGCACCATGCTAGTATCAGCCTAAGTAATCAATAATGGCCCGTCCCATATGGGGTAGAGTGGTTGCACATGTTTGGTTGGGACGGCAATCACACATAATTCTAATCCATCATTTTACACACACACACACACACACACAAACACACACACACACACACACACACCAAAAGCTTACTTTGGTACACCACTTATTCCTCAAGTTGTGACCTTAGTTCAACATCACCCACGGGCATTAGTGGTTAGGGGCATCTGATTGGAGCTTTCAAAAGAATGCAACCACGAATAGTTCATGGTATTCATGCAACATTATGCATCAATAGCTAATCTTTTGACATTGCATCCATGCACAAGGTAGAGATTATGAGTAGGGGTATGCATCATGTGGTGGTCCACAACAAGTTCACCACCGTCACTTTTCATCATCATACAATCGGAAAAAGGGTACCGATGAACAAGAGGGGTGTCATGGTCAAAGGGTTGCTTCCCTTGATTGGTTTGGTCTTCAAAGTCTTCAAGTACTTCTCCTTCTTATTCTCCAACTACTTCGTCAAATACCGGATCTATTCATCGCAAAAGAAAAAATGGCAAAATAAGGCAATAATAAAAACAGAAAAATCAAAGTACTCAGAAAAATGTCAACTTATTTTTGTAAAATACTAAGGGGAAAACTAAGAAGGGAAAAATTCCTAGTTTTGGATTTTGAGCGAATTGGACAGAGTAGTGGATTTTCAAACAGAGATTTAATTGTTCAAATTTGAATTTAAATTTGATAGTACATAAAAGTTTGATGAACATGTATAAAAGATATACCATTAAATAGGTGAGAATATTGCAAGATTTGTGTAGTTGGAATTATTTAATTTGGATAAATATTTTATCCTCTGGATTTATTTGAAAATTATCAGAAAAGAAAAAGGAACAAGGCCACTGTGCAACTGGGCTAGAACAGCCGCAGTGCACATGCCTAGAGGCGATTCGGCCCGGGCGAGCCGAGCCGAGCGCGCGCTAGGTTTGAACCTGACAGGTGGGGCCCAGGCGCCAGTGAGAGAGAGAGGTGAGGGAGAGGAGAGGCTGATAGGCGGGGGCCGCCTGTCATCCCTAAGCCCGAGTCCAGACGACACGGCGAGGTGAGTGGAGGGCAGGGTTGGACTCAATGCGGAGTCGCTGTTCGGGTGGTGGTGGTCGACCTCGACGGAGCTGCCTGGTTCACCAGCGACGAGGAGGCACGGCGAAGGAGATTCGAGCGGTGGTCGTTACGATCATTCCCGGCTGCAAACGAGCGGGGGAAGAGAGGGGAAATGGTCAATGGTGAGCGGGGGTTCCAGATCGGGGCAGAAGTACGGCGGGGAGAGCCCGTACCGAGCGGACGATGGCGAGCCGCTATAGTGGAGCTCGAGGGCTTCTAGAGGTGACCTTGGGTGCAGGGGGTGATTTGGAGGGAGCAGAGGCGAGTGATGGAGAGGGAGAGGCTCAGGGCGGCCTCTTTATAGGCGGGCGGCGGTCCACCGAAGATGCATGCGCCGGCAGGCTCACTGCCATTGCCACGGGTCACAGGAGCTCATCGGGGTGTGTCTGGGGTGCTCGTGGGACTAGTCAAGAGCCAGGGGAGAGAAGAGAGAGGGCAAAGAGGTGCCAGGGGAGCCACGCGTGTGAGCGTATTCACTCGTGCGCTCGGGCGGCCGGCGCGCGTGCGAGCTGGGGCAAGAGTAGAGATAAGGAGGAGGAGGACAGGGCTTTGGCATGTCGTGGACGTTGAGTCACATCGTCGGACGTGAGGGGGAGGGCTGAAGTGGCCGGAGATGCTTGGCCGCGGGCGTCTACAATGCCAGAGCACACTGTAGCGCGCTCCAGAGTGTGCTTTTGGCATGACATGGCATATTTTATGGCATGTGGGTGTGCCCACTCATGTTTGGCAGCTCTGGGAGATAGTAAAGAAAGGGGGTGGAGCTTTGGATGCTCTGGAGGGGCTCTGGTGAGAGAGGAGGGGTGAGAGAGAAGAGTAATTAATGTGGTTGTCCAGAAGGGTAAATGAGGTGGTTTCACCCCTCAATCATTGAGCCAAGGCCAGGGGAAATTACTGGAGGTAGAAGAGGACGTTGTGGGGATGTGTTAAAAAGTTGAGCCCATTTGGATTAGTGGAATAGGTCAAAGTAGTTGATTTAGAAAAAGGGCAAAAAGTGTTTGTTGCTGGTTAGGGCAAGAAAATGGATTCTATTTGGCATGAGACTCCACAGGGTGAAATGACACATATAATTAGGGCCTTCCATCAATTTTGAGCAAAGTTGCCAATGCAACTTTTGTAAACCCTAGAAATCAACAGAAATGAATTTACCAAGATCTAGTCATGCAAAACCATTCTCCTTGATGCACCACTTGGTTTAGTGTCATCATTTGGGGTTGTGAGCATGTCCACACAGTTTGGGGGCATTTGGAATATGTCACATCCCTAGTTAGTGCTTGCATTAGGACTAGATAGAGTGTGCATCATGTTTACTTTCTACAGAAACTTGAAATGGGAATGACAGAAACCCCAGCACCCCTCTTCTAACAACTAGGGTTTAATAAAATCTTTTCCAATGTACCCAAAATGCCCTTCAAAAATGTTCATCATCTTTATCTTTGTCTTAAACCTCTGACAAAAATGGTGCACAATTTTCTAGGACATCCAAAGGTCACTGGATTAATTCATATTGTATTGGCATTTGGGCATTTAAATGCTATAAAATTTTAGGTGCCCAAAATAATCATAAACTAAAATGTTCCATGTTGTTCATATTATATAAAGTGGGCATGACTAGTTTTATGATTTACAAAAATGCTCTAGCATTTTTATTAATTCAACAAAGTTGAAAAAGAAACAAAACAGAAAGAAAAATAGAAAAGGAGAGAGGAAGGGCACATCCCACTTACTTGGACCACCCCGGCCCACCTGGCGGCCCAGCACTGTGCTGGCCCGAGCCAGCCAGCTGCTTCGTCCCCGCCAGGCAGGCAGGGAGGTGACGCCGACGAGCTCCGAGCTCGCCATGACACCACCTGCTTGCCGCTTCGCCGTGGAAACGGCCTGGACGACCTCCACGTCGCGCCCCGAAGCCGCTGGACACATCCACTCCTCCCCTGCCTCTCTCCCTCGCCCTCCCCGCGCCATGGCCGACGCAGCCGCCGCCGTCCTGCCGCCATAGCCGCAGCCACCGAGCTCCCCTTGCCTCGCCGTCGTGTCCCCGAGCTCCGCCACCGTCTGCTACGCCTCCCCGTCAAGCCACGCCTCGTCGGAAGCCCCAACGCGCCGTCCCCAAGCACTTCTCCCCCGTTCAGCCGTCGAGATCGCCGGCGACCTCACCGTCGCAGCAGCTTGTCCCCGACCTCGTCGTCAACTCCAACGCAACCGCCGCGAGCTTGGCCACCTCCCCATACTCTCCGTTTCCCCCCTCGAGCTCTGTAACGACCACACGAAGCTCACCCGCACGCGCCGCCGCGGAGCACGTCGCCGACGAGGCTCCGACCACCCAACGGCCGCGCCACCCTGTCCATCAGCTTCACCGCACCCCCAGGAGCCTGGAGCACCTCTCCACGAGCCTCGCCATGTCTCCTAGCGACTAGCTCGAGCTCACCCGAGCTCAGACAGCCGCCAAGGTCGTCGCCGGAGCCTTTTCCGGCGACCCCGAGGCCAACCACCACCACCACTCGACGCGGCATTTCCCCAGCATCACATATATGTGCTCCACCGTCGATTTGGTCGCCGCAGCACGAATCCCGCCTTGCATCGCCGCGTCTGGCCTCGTCGGCGGCTAAAAACCGGCCTGTTTGACCCCGTTTGACCACGGGTGGGCCCAGGTTGACCCCCTAGAGTCAATGACAGGTGGGCCCAGTCGGCTAATTAAATTAGGATTAGCAGTTTAGTTTAATTAGTTTAGTTAATGACCCTTCTGTTTATAGTTGCATTAGGCCAAAACACATTCATCTTGCCATGTCATGCGCATGCATCATATTGTTGCATTTGTTTGTATATTGATTGTATCGTCAGCGTTCTCCGTGGTAGGTCCTGCTCCCGAGGATACATCTATGTATCCAACTGAAGAGCAGTACCCGACAACCAATCTGTCAAGCAAGCAACCCATTCATCATTCCGATACAAACCCATCTTCTCGCTCCTGCTCTCTTTTACTGCATTAAGGCAACAACGTTTGAACTGCTACTTGCTGCGGTAGTTGAACCCTATTCCTTTGCATGACCTGTCATTGCCACAGTAAATAGTTGAAACCCACTAGCATGTGTAGGAGTTGATTGAGCCATGTGATGTGTGTTCTACCATGATATTTGTTTATGTTGCCTGATATGCTTAGAGTTGTGTCAGGTCTGGTTCATCTGGGTGATGGATCAGAGTGAAATGATCATGCTCGATAAAGAGAGGGAAGTGTGGAACATGTTTGGTAAAGGTATCGATGAAAGGCCATGTAGGAGTACATTGTGGGTTGTTTCATTGGAACCGTCCATAGGACCCGAGATCTGTATGAGTGATTCAAGTTAAAGTTACTACCACGCATTGGGCTCCGGGCGCTCCAAGCTCTCTCGACTTATTAACTGCCCTTGTCCTCTGTCCAGGAGTTGCAACTAGTTTCTGGTGTCTGTAGTTTACTGGTGGTCGTGCACAACACTGACCCTCGGGGTGGGCTGTGATGCGGCAGGTACGTGGCACGGTGTACCGGTCGTCCGTTTGGTGACTCGGGAACCCTGTACACATCGTTTGGGGCCGTGTGCGACACCCCGGCCGGATCTCCCCATGGATGGAACCCAAATAGGAGACAAACCTGGACTAGGGACTTGTGTGATTAGTCAGGTCGTGGCCGAATCCCTCGCTGGGCTTCCGCTTGAAGGTTGCCGAGTACATGTCGAGTAAACGGCGATAAGTGGTGGAAGCGTATGTGAAGAAGTACACCCCTACAGGGTTACCAATCTGTTCGAATAGCCGTTGTTCGCGGTACGGACCACTTGGTTGCTTATACAGTTCATAGACAAGTTGATGGATTCTACTAAAAGCCTCAAGACAAGTGTGAGTGCCATGGATGGCCCTTCCGTAGGATGACGGAAGAGGATCCACGGTAGTGTATTGTTGTAGTGAGTAGAGGACTCATGTACGTAGTCTTATCTTGCAATCTGCAGAGAGTTGTAGTATAGGTTAGCCAAGAGTCAAAGCTGGCTTGCTGCTATGAACCCCACTACCCCTGTTGATAATGTTGCATGAATGATAGGTTCTGTTGTAAGACTTGCTGAGTACCTTTGTAGTCATGTTTGCTTAGTAACTGTTGCAGAGGAGAACCCTGCCCTTCTGATGGGTTTTACATAGACGTCGACGTCGACGAGTAGCTTGCTACCTAGACGGAGATCCTGAGCTTGTGAAGGGCCTTGTAGATAGTCAGGCTACACCAAGCCTATTTTATTTCCTTGTTGTCTGTACTCAGACATGTTAGCTTCCGCTTGTGCTTGTATGCTTGTATGACTTGAGTGTTGGGTCATGTGACCCCTATCTGTATGGATATGTTATGTATGGCTCTTCAGAGCCTCTTAAATAAAGTACTTTGAGTCATAGAGTTCTGTTGTGATGCAATGTTGTATTTGCACATATTGAGCATATTGTGTGTATGTTTGAAATGCTTGGTATGTGTGGGATCCGACACCTAGTTGTTTACCTTTGGTAGCCTATCTTACAGGGAAATGCCTCATATTGCCTCCACTAAGCCTTGGTAGCTTGCTACTTCTCTGGAACACGTAGGCTGGCCGGCATGTGTCCTTCTTCGTTCCTGTGTCTGTCCCTTAGGGGAAATGTCACGAGTTGTTCCTTTAAGTCCATGTAGCTTGCTACGACTTGGGTTCATACGTTGATGACCGACACGTTCGTTGCTGGGTCATGGATGTCTGTCTCTGTAATTTAGTGCCACTTTTAGTTTATAACTAGCCATGTCGGCCCGGGTTCTCTGCCATATGGATGCTAGCGACACTATCATATACGTGTGCCAAAATGCGCAAACGGTCCCGGGCCAGGTAAGGTGTCACCCGTGGGGATACCGTGCGTGAGGCCACAAAGTGATATGATGTGTTACAAGCTAGATCGGTGTGACTTAGGATCAGGGTCCTGACAGCGTTGGCATCAGAGCCGGACTGCCTGTAGGTTCTCCATGCCAAACTGGTCGATGTTGAGTCTAGAAGATTCTTAGTTATATATAGGGGAATTGATTGTGGAAGGGAATGTAAGGCTCTTTTTACTTCTTTACCTTATGACCTTCTGATCTGAGTCAGCCTATTCTTTCTACGGGGGTTTAGGACTAGGCCTTTCATCTTTACTAGGTTCACGTGTTACTAATCCGTAGACTCTTAGGATTGTTGGTTTCAAGCCTCAGTTCAGTTTCTACCCTTCTAGTATGATGATTAGTTGGACCCGGAACCTTGATATGATGTTGTTGAGTGGCTATGCTATCATTTGTATGATGTCTCAAAATCTTTTTTGAGCATTTACAGTTGTTATGCTGCCCAATTTCCTCCAGAAATTCTAATGCCTTGCATTATTTCGTGTCTCAGATGTCTGACCGCACACCTCACCAGGTGGTCCGTTTGATCCGGTGCATTAATGTGCTAGGTCACACGGCCATGCTAGTCCGTGTGTTGACTGAGACCGGCTACCATTGGTATCCTGAGTACACTATGGAGGAACAGTACCGGTATTTCAACAAGAGTCAGTATTTCTGCACAGTACGGATATACCCTTCGTATCCGGGAGCTACCGACCCCATCCATTGGTCTTATGGACTTGGGGTTACCATCGAGATGGCATTGCAGCATGCCGCTTACTCGATGATGACCATCATCCGGGCTAGGCATGCCCTGCTGCTGAACACTGAGTTGTGCTACATGACAGCCTCACTTCCTGGAGAGGAAGGCTACTACACTGGTCTGTATACTGATGCTGCTCATGAGGAGACACTGCTTGAGACTACTACTCAGATACTGGAGGATAGGGGCCGTGAGGTCCATGCCCTACGGATGGAGCTTTATAACACTCGAGCCGCCCACTGGACTACTTTGACATGGCTTGCACCTGCCGTGCACGCCGGATATGTGGATATGCGGGATTTGTACCCCGTGCGAACTCGTCTGCCCGATCGTATGGATTGGCGTGACGTTGGGGGTATTACACCTCCACGTGGGTGTTGGTTACCACCACCAGCGGGACTGAGACCGCATCCGTGTCCCTACGGTCCACAGCCTTTGAGTGCTCAAGAGTTTCCAGATCCACATGTTCCACTTCCAGGCTACGGTGGTAATCTTTATGAAGATTACTACGGAAATGTCTGAACTAGACCGTGGCAATAGTAGTATCGTAGTAGTTATATTTCCATAGTCCTGCGCGTCTTGTGGAATATGACTTAGTGTGTTCTGAGTTCCGGAGGCGTAGTTAAATAATTTATAGGAGCTTGGAGTGCCTCTGATGAGATGTATTGTCTTTCACCGCAGTTGTACTTTAGCCTTGGCTTGTACTAAACTATGTATGGTGTGTATGACCATTGGTGTATATATGGCAGTTTCAATATTACCATGTCTTACATATGAACATCTCTGCATTCCATGTCATCCATTACATTCTGCACTCCTATGTCAAAGTTTTGCCATCCTTGTCTAAACCGCTGTTTTGTTTTCCTAGGATGGTCAACACTCGCAGCACTCCTGCTGCTCAGGAGTAGGGTGAGGCCAGTGGGGCTAGAGATGAGAATCTGCCCCAACCACCCTCCTTGGCTGTAGTTATGCTCGAGGCGGAAAGGAACAAGAGAGAGACCAACCTTCAGCTGGAATGCATAGAGCAGAATACTGCCTTATGCCAGAGGAATGACGTGGTGTCAATTAATGACTTTATCAAGATGTGCCCACCGAAGTTCCATCATTCTGCTAAACCTCTTGACGCGGATGACTGGCTTCGCAGTATCACCCACAAGCTACACTCTGCCCGTGTGGCCGAAGCTGACAAGGTTACTTACGACGCCTACCATCTTGAGGGCCCTGCTAGCCTCTGGTGGGAAAACTTTGAGGCTATGCGTCCTGCTGACCAAATCACTACTTGGGAAGAGTTCAGTGAGGCATTCCGTGAACATCACATTCCGGAAGGTCTCATGGATAGCAAGCGGGAGGAATTCTGCAATTTCACCCAGGGCCGGCTAACCGTGGATGGCTATAGTGGCGAGTTTGGCAACTTGGCACGCTATGCTCCCGAGGAAGTGTCCACCGATGCCAAGAAGCAGGCGAGGTTCCGCAAGGGACTCAGCCCTGAACTTTGCCGAGATCTATGTTTGCACGAGTGCACCTCCTTCCAAAAGTTGGTGAACAAAGCCATCAGTGCTGAGACGGGCCAGACTGATTTCGAAGCCACACGCAAGCATCCTCGTGACTTTGGTTCCTCATCCGGCTCTGGCTCTCACAAGCGCTGTGTGTGGGTTCCAAACACTGCTCTTCCACCCAAGTTCACTCCGAGGCGCCTCGCCCAACCCAACAGTATGCACCTGCTAAGACTTATGGAGGACCACCTGCCAACTTTGCTCCATGCACTGGCACTGTGACATGCTTCAAGTGTAGACAACCAGGGCACTACATGCATGAGTGTCCTCAGAACCAGCCAGGAAGGTCCGTTGGCCGTGGTAAGCCAACAGGCAAGGTGAACTATGTCAAGCCAATCCCCACTGCACGTGGTCATGTCAACTATGTCTCTGCTGAGGAAGCTTATGAGGATCCTAATGTTGTCCTTGGTACGCTTCTTGTTAACTGCCATCTGGCATCTGTTCTTTTCGATACTGGAGCATCTCATTCGTTCATATCTGAGAGCTATGCTCGAGTGCACAACATGACTTTTTGTGACATGCCCACTTCCATGGTTATTCAAACTCCTGGTTCAAAATGGCAAACCTCTAGGGTGAGCCCTGGAAATGAAATTCTTGTCGATAGACTTGTTTTCCTTAGATCACTAATAGCTCTCAAGTCCTCGGACATAAACATCATCTTGGGTATGGACTGGATGACAGCTCATTACGCCAAGATTGATTTATACACTAGGACTGTTCAACTTACACACCCATCTGGCAAGACAGTCAATGTTTTGGCCTGAATCGTTGAGCGTCAGCTCTACTCTCTTAATGCCAGCCCTCTGCCAGAACCCGAAGATATCCCGATAGTCCGTGACTTTCCGGATGTCTTTCCAGAAGAACTGCCAGGTGTCCCACCTGACAGAGATGTCGAGTTCGTGATAGATCTTGTCCCAGGAACTGTCCCAATCTCTAGGAGACCCTATAAGATGGCACCACTAGAACTAGCTGAGCTTAAGAAAAAACTTGATGAGTCCTTGAAAAAGGGTTTCATCCGTCCTAGTTCTTCCCCTTGGGCTTGTCCCGTCCTCTTCGTCGAGAAGAAGGATGGAACGGAACTGATGGTTGTAGATTATCGACCTGTCAATCTGGTCACCATAAAGAACAAGTATCCGCTCCCCAGGATCAACGACCTGTATGATCAGCTCGCTGGATCCTCAGTCTTTTCCAAAAAGGATTTGAGGTTGGGCTACCATCAAATCAAAATCAAGAATGGGGACATTCCCAAGATGGCCTTTGTTACTCGTTATGGCCAATACGAGTACACCGTCATGTCCTTCGGGTTAACCAATGCCACAGCCACTTTCTCTCGGCTAATGAATTCTATATTCATGGAGTACTTGAATAAATTCGTCATGGTATACATCGATGATATACTCGTTTACTCCAAGAACAAGTAAGATCATGCCGAGCATCTAAGGCTGGTATTGACGAAACTTCGTGAGCACCGCCTTTATGCCAAATTCTCCAAGTGTGAATTCTGGTTCCTAGAAGTGACTTATCTGGGTCATGTAATCTCTGATAAGGGTATTGGTGTGTGGGGACCCCGACTCGTAAGTCATGATCACCGAATGCACGTGTACAGTGATCCTAGAGATCAATGCTCACTGAACACACAGAAGCTGAATAACAAGAGTCTTACATCCTTACATACCGTGTTACACAAATAGGACCATAATGGTCAAGTCTTGAGTATATCATCGCAGCGGAAAATCTTCAAAGACAACTGGGACCCATGCCATCTGCCTTAACCCTACAGGCATTCTGACTGGGAAGCGTCCTAGCTCGCATGCTCGTCACCGAGAAATCTTCATCATAACCTGTTCTCTCAAGCCTGGCCAATAAAATAACCAGTGGCAAGCCAATGAGTACATTGAATGTACTCGCAAGCAACCCAAGTGTGATAACAGAATAATTATGCAAGGCTCTACTGCTAGGTTGGCAGTTTTGCGGAAAGCTAGTTTTTCATATGCAAGTATGATCAATATATAACATGGGTATGCATGTGTCTGTAACAAGTATCCGGAGGTCACAGACATCATTTTCAAGAAAGAGTTGTAATCAACCTATGCTCAAGCTCATTGTGACTTCCTCACAATCACATCAACAATATTACTGATCCATGTTGACTTCATCAATATCACTGAACCATGTTGTTTCCTCACACACACACACACACCAGGTTTCGCAAACATTGGACATAGCCCAAGAGCGGTTACCCAACTGTCCATGACCGTGGACACGGCTATTCGAATAGTTTTACACTCTGCAGAGGTTGCACACTTTACCCACAAGATCCGGGGAACTTCCGTGTCATCCACGACCCGCGATACCTCAAGTATCCGGGGTAAGCACCCGATCACTATCTTTCCCTAGACGACACTAATATGGAGTCCACTCGATTGGTAACAGCCCCGTGCCAAACATTTCACATCTCAAGGTTTGTGGAGACTCGCTCCGTATTCATCAGATATCACAAGCACGGGGTACCAACGGTGTGTCCGGTGCCCTGTGAAAATAGTCATGGCCGCCTATCCAAGCACGACCCCGTCCCGAGAGTGACCTCATGTCACCCCCATCACTAGTAATGTGGGCACCATGCTAGTATCGACCTAGGTAATCAATAATGCCCTTTCCCATATAAGGGTAGAGTGGTTGCGCATGTAAGGTTGGAATAACGGTCGCAACTTAAACCAATCCGTTTTTCAAAACAACTCACACACTTTCCTCGGTACACCACTTCGTCATCAAGTGGTTACCCATCTCACCATCTCCCTCGGGCATAAATGGCACCCGACGGGGTTTTCGAAAAAAATCTTTTGAAAGTATCCTGTCTCCGTAACCATGCGTATACCCGTCCCATTTGCGTAGCCACTATTAAAGTAACCTAACTACTCCCACCCACATAACCCTCATAGGAAGGTAGGGTCATGTTTGATGCAAGTATCAATAGTAAGCAACAATGGTAGCAACCAAAGTGGTTTCCACCTCAACATGATTCCGATGCATTGAATAT
This sequence comes from Secale cereale, assembly GCA_902687465.1. Taxonomy (NCBI): domain Eukaryota; kingdom Viridiplantae; phylum Streptophyta; class Magnoliopsida; order Poales; family Poaceae; genus Secale; species Secale cereale. Next base: position 351,739,269 of record LR738710.1, read on the forward strand.
AAAGGTGCTATGAGACATGCATAAAAAGGTTTCTTGAACATGGTCAAAGGGCTGCTTGCCTTATTCTTCCGAGTCTTCAAATCTTCTGGTCCATCTCCGAATACTCCGTTTATTATGTCAACTAACGATGGAAACAATCATAATAAGCAACACAATCAAAGCAACAATAAAAGTGCTCTAAAAATAGGAGTTGGACTTTTCTAGGATACCTCTGGTCATATTAGAAATGACCAAGGTGGTTTCATAGGTGTTGGATCAATAGGTAGTTGGGAACATTTCAATATGATGGAATCAAGGGTTTTATGGATTTGGAAAAAGTATACAGAAATAATTCCTTGAATGATGAGCAAAGGTACCCATCATCAAGTCATGATTTTAGAAGCATTTAGGAGTTGGTTTCACAGGATTTGGAATTCAAATGAATTTCCTAGGATTTTCCAAAGCTGATAAATATAAAGAAATGGCTCAATATTTGGTGGGGTACAGAAACTATTATTAAAAATGTTCCAAAACTAAGTTTGGACATGAAAAGCAACTAGGAATTTGAATCACTGCATTTGGGTCAAAAATGAGCTCTCTGTGATTTTCTAAAGTTCATCACAGAAAATGAAATATGGGTATTTGATAAATATGTGTGAAGGAAAAGTCTCTGGAATAATTTTCATGTAGCACCAACAGATAGAGCATGATTTTAGAAGCTACCAGAAATTTGAATCATGCAATTTGGAGTTCATATGAATATTTGGGGCATTTTTGAAGTTGACTGGAAAAAGAAAAAGAAGAAAAAGGATAAGGGTTTACCCTCCACTGCGCTCAGGGCGGAGGATAGCTTGCGGGCCGGCCCATTGGCACCAGCCGCGCGGGCGGGGGTGGTGACGCCGAAGGCGTCTTTTCCGGAGGGCGTTTTCGCCTGGGAAAAGCGGCCCGCGCCTGGCCCGCTTCCACTTAAGCCGCTGGGCCCGTCGGCCGGGTCGCCGCTAGGTGGGCCCTGCCCGCAGGGTCGTCCTCCTCCTCCCGCTCCCGCAACAGAGGGGAGGGGAGGCTCGGCCGCTCGACGCCGGCGCCCGTCCCCGGCGGCACAGGCCACCCCCGGCCAGGGCGCGGCCACCGGTGGGGTCCCCGGGGAGCGGCGCATCCAGGAGGCCCCTTGGGGCGGCAGGGGAGGGGCCAGAGAGCACGAACTCGAGTGGGGGCCGCGGCGGCACTCTGGCCATGGAGGAGGTATGAGGCCATGGGAGGGAGGTTGGGGATGTCTGGGAGGTATACGGGAGAGAGGAGGGTCCAGAGGAAGCAAGGGCGCTCGGGGGGAAAGGCTTTATATAGGGCAGCCGCGGTGCACCGTGAGCATGGTCCAGGGCGCGCACGGGCGAGCTCGAGGAGAGAGAGGAGGAGGGCCGGAGAGGATAGGGCCGACCGTCCTGCAGGTCGTGGACGTCGAGGGCATCTCGGGGGACACGGTCCCTCTGCCCAAGGCCGTCTGGAAGCCTCGGGAGGGCCGAGCTACAGTGCCTTGGTGCACTGTAGCGTGCTCCAGAGCACGTCTTTGGCCGGCATGCTTGTGTCTATGCTTTCCAGGCCGTGTCCTCTAGTGTCAAGCCGTGTCCAGGGGGTAGAGGGGGTAGTAAACAATGGCTCTGTGGTCTTGGATGCCCTGGGGAACCACTGGGATGAGGAGGGAGGTGAAGGAGGAGAAGAAGGTGGCTGTCCACAAGGGTAAAAATGGGGTTTTTACCCTCCAATAATTGAGCTGAGGCCAAGGGAATGTTACTGGGGGTAGATGATGATCAGAATAGGCTGTGGTAAGAATTTGAGGTAAGGGGAAAAAGTAAAAGTGGTTCAAACACTGGTTTTAGTAAATGAACAGAAGGTGTTTGATCAGTGTTTGGTCAAGAAAATGACATCCACTTGACATGGAACTTAACAGGATCAAATGTCACATATAATTAGGCCTCTACACCAAATTTGAACTCATTTGGGCAAAGTGGCCAATGTAACTTTGGTGAACCCTAGAAATGAACAGAAATGGTTTCACCATGTTTGAGTCAAGCAAATCATCTCCCCTTGATGCATCACTTGGTGTAGCATCATCATTTGGGGTTATGAACATGCCCACAAAGTTTGAGGCTCCAGATAAAAAGTTGACAATGTAAAGTTGTTCAAATTTGAGTTTGAACAGAAGTGGTTTTGGGGTGATCTGATCAAGTTGCTCTTTTCCAAATCTTGTGCCATTTGGTCTAGATGCCTTATTAGGCCATTCTATCATGTGCACCAAATTTGAGAGCATTTGGACAAGTTTGGCAATGTAGAGTTGCTCAAACTTCAAATATGGACAAAATGGTTTTGAAGGGGTTTGTGGATGTTTCCTTGATCTTCAAGGCATGAGGCTTTGCAAGATCATCAAATATGTCATATATGACATGATAGAATTTCCCTGGAATTTTTGGAGAATATTCCTTTTGTAAATATTTCAAAAGCTTGAAATATCCAGAAAGGGTTTTGGAAGAATTAGTCCAATATTTTGAACATGACCATGTGTTGAAACTCTTATATATGGACAATATATGTCCTATGAGTCTCCCTGAATTTTGGCAAATATTTTTGAAATGTTTAAATAATTTTTCCCTATTAAAGACCATTTCTGGCCTTAAGAAAAAGCTTTTAAATAAAATATAAAAATAGCTTTTAAAATTATACTTTTGTGGTTTCTGGAAGTCCTATACCTAATAGGATTCAAATATACTTTTTGAAAGATTTTTCACACCCTAAATAAGGTACTTGCAGTGCAAACCTCAATTCAGGGGTTTTTGGAAAACTAATTTTAGAAAATACCATTTGGCCAAAATATTTTTATAAGAAAATTCTATACTGGTCTATACACATGGCATGATCATTGGGAAAAGGTTTTGGGTCAAGGAGATGAAGTATAAGAGTTGGAGGATTTATTTGATTTTTAGAGCACTAGCAAACAGCAGACAAGAGTCAAATCAAGCAAAGTCAAAAACACTCAAAAGTTTTTGCAAATCCACATTTTTAACATGAAAATAAGCTTAAGCAAATGTGACATGGAAATCAGGGTGTGACAGACCTACCCCCCTTACAAGAATCTCGTCCCCGAGATTCCCAGACTAGGCGTGGAAAGAAAGGCGGAGTCTTGGATACGGGGTAGTCTTCACTTCTTCTTGTTGGTTCTGCTTCCGAGCGGTGCTCCTTGGAATCTTGAAGTGCTTGATGGTATGGCTTCTTGCTTGATGTCGTCCTTGATGGAGGTTGCTGAGGGGTCTCTTGCATAGGTTAGGTTGGGTTAGCTGCCAAAGGCTCGGTGATCGATGTCCTTGCGGGCATCGGCTAACTAGGAGGTAAGAAGCACTTCCAGAGTGGGGGCTCGTGGAAGATTTGGTGCACGGAGGGTATCTCAGGTGGTAGATCTAGCTGGGGAGCCGTCTACCACATGACTTGCAGTGATCTCAAAGGGTCCAATGAACCTTAGTGCGAGCTTCCCCTTGACGTGGAAACGCTTGGTTCCCTTCAGAGGGGTTACCCGCAGGTACACGTGGTCCCCGATATGGAAACTCATGTTCCGATGGTAAGTGTCAGCATAGCCCTTTGCCTTGACTTAGCTGCCTTCAAACGTTCTCTGACTAGTTGGACTTGCTCTTCCGCTGCGCGGAGAGTATCCGGTCCAAGGACTAGCCTTACTCCAGTCTCTGACCAGTTGAGGGGTGTGCGACACCTGCGTCCGAACAACACCTCAAATGGTGCCATCTGAAGGCTCGACTGGTAACTGCTGCTATAGGAGAACTCGGCAAAAAGGGAGACAATCCTCCCACTTGGCTCCATATGCCAAGATACAGGCTCGGAGTAGTGACTTCGAGAATTTGATTGACTCGCTCAGTCTGACCTCCGGTCTGTGGGTGGAAAGCCGTGCTGAAAGATACTTGGTTCCCAAGGTTTCTTGGAACTTCTTCCAGAACCTGGAGGTAAACTGGGTTCCTCGATCTGACACAATCTCCTTGGGGACGCCGTGAAGACTTACGATTCAGTTGATGTAGAGAGCTACCAGCCGGTTGCCATCATAAGTGGTCTTGACAGGAATGAAGTAGACCACCTTGGTCAGATGATCGACTATGACCCAGATAGAGCCATGTCCTCTTATCCGACCTTGGTAATCCAGTGACGAAGTTCATTTCGTCTTTATCCCACTTCCACTCAGGAACCTTGAGTGGTTGAAACAATCCAGCAGGTCGCTGATATTCAGCCTTGACCCTTTGGCACACATCACACTTTGCAACATAGGTTGCAATCTCTCTCTTCATACCGTGCCACCAGAATCGTGCCTTCAAGTCTTGATACCATCTTGGCGTGAGCGTTCCTTCGACACGGAAAAGCTCGGTTTCTCCGGGAGGAGTGGTTTGTCGATACGCCCGGTCTTCGACGCGGAAGTTTTCTTCTGGATGACGGTGGTTGGTGTAGATCTTCCTTCTTGACAGGGTGGTCTTCAAATGTCTTCTATCCAGCTGTCCGTCTCTTCTTTATCTTCGGGCAGACAAGTAGGCCATCAAATAATGATGTTACCCAACTTGTCCAATTACTCCATGAGGTCTATGGGGTACGCAAGGTAAGCTGGGGTATTGGTGGTGGTCTCGGTTGAGTATTTGCAGAGGCCTTCCTGACTCTGAGTCAAGGCCCTGCGGTCAGAATTTGACCAGGTGGTGGCTCGGTGGGGCTTAAGGGTTTCAAGGGTTCTAGTGAGTGAGTGAACTTATATCATCTTATCCTTAAGCACAGTTTCTGAGATGCCAATAGCTCCATCTAGTACTCCGAACGGAAAAGCATCTTCTCACAGAGACCAACTCCAATCACCACTCATTGACATACATATCCTCATGACTCTCAAGAGACGGTCTAACCAAATCATACTTGTCTAAGATCCCCAAATCCATATGTACGTCTACCTCTAAAATCCAAAGGTAGATCATACATGCTGCTGAGCTTAAATTAAACTCCATAATCCAAGCATTCAACCTAGTCTTGCAAGGCTCAAGATAATGCATCTCTAATCTAAGGAAACACGTCATATGCCACTCCAAGATTTGTTTCCTTCCTATAGATCAACTCCAATAGCCTGGTAATTACCATCAATCACCTCATAATCCAACAATCCTACAAATCCGATGTCTACGGTGCTCCACAAGATCTCAAGTCTCTATAATACCCAAATACTTGGAAGGACTATGCATCACGATAGTATGTCCACCAAATTCCCGTCATCCGGGTCAAGTAAACTCCAAGATCACGACTATATAGATCCCTAAATCAACTCCGACAAATAATCCAATCTCCTAGGTTATTGTCCACCGAGAAGCATGATATCATCATCAGGATCATAGGCCTAAATCCAATCTTACTACGAATCATGCAGACATATCCAGCATCTATACCAACCAGAATCACCTACATAAATCCAAATCTCATGCCCAACGGGCACTTCTACATGCTTCCCCAAAGTCATGATCTCACCAACATGAAAACCTCACAATCCACCAGGGTCTCAGATAATTCCTCAAAGTCACTGATATAAACCACCAAGTCATCTGTCCAATATCCTCGAACTGGTCTATCTATGGCATCGTCAGACCTCGTGCTATAGTAGGATGAAAATGTGCTCGCTCCTCGAGTCCACTAGCTCCTTTACGAACCCAGTGTTGTGCAAGGTTACAAAGGCTTAACAGGTTCGCTTGCTTTACCATGGGTGAGGCACATGGTTAAGGATTCGTGCTGGAGTGTCTCGGGAAGTCTCAAAGGGTCTAGGAAAAAGGGGTTACTAGTCTGGAGGGTTAAACGTAACTCTACGGGGTTGCAATAGATCGTGGAGGTTGTAGCAGAAGTCTTCAGTGCCAGTTGGCTGTCGAGGTAGAATCCTTGGTGCATCTTGTCTTGCGGGTCTTCAGTTGGGGAGAGGGAGAATAGAGAGGAGAAGCATCATAGAGGAGGGAAATGCCTAAAGGGGGGTTCTATAGTGCAGGTGCAACAAACAGGTGCAAAAAGGCAGAAACAAAAGAAGCAAGGCAAGGGAGGTGATATAGCCATGCACTTGTTGCCTGGGGCAAAAGTGCGACTTATATCAAAACACAAATGAATAAAAGCAAACAACACACAATCATGGTTCTATTCGAACCATCATATGGACTCGACTGCGTATAGGGGGTACACGTCTCATCCTACCCTAGGGGTTCTCGGACTCAGTGCCGTGACTTGTGCCTCGTGCAGTCTTCTGAGCTTCCTCAGGTGTGGCTATGTCCCTTGTAGTTGCTTGATGAACGATCCGGGTTGAGCCTGAAGAATCTTCAACAACTTCTCGCCTGATGAGGTGATGTGGCGAAGGTGCCCCCTTGTAGCTAGCGTTGACTTGATCTTCTTTTGTCTCTTTAATCATGACGATCCCTTGTGCCTTCTGGGGCGTCGAGAGTACCAGGTAGGCAATCCATATGTGATTATAATAACAAGGCATAATAGAGGTCCAACATGTCGGTTTCATTGAGGAAAACATCGACACCAAGAGCGGGGGATGAAGAGAACCGTTTCCCTGCTCACTATAGTGAGGCGGACCACATGGCAAGGTTCTCATCCACCGGTGGTTGTCGATACAACAACGGTAGTGACATGATTACTCTATTAGCGGTGTATATCATGATTTTGCATAACCTATACCATGGTCATCGTAGGCCAACGTTGCACCTTCTTGGGGGCTCTTGTCAAGGGTGCCCCCCATCTTTTGGGTCTTCATGTCCTCACTCATCGGGGGTGTAGTTTCTGTTGGTATCTTCTTGTCGTGGTGTCTCCAATCTTGCGTGCAAGAGTGGTGGGTGAGTGTTCGGCAAGGTGCACTCCACGAGGATTACAGAAAATCCAGTGGTCAGGGGCATAGGGGTTTTAGCGACCAAGGTTTTGAAGGGGAAGAGATCGAGCATAGCCTAGTTTTCGAAAAACTGAGAAGGGAAGAGAAGTATAGATAGTTTTGAAAACTACTAATAGTTTTGGAAATAGTTTTACCCTAACTAACGACCATGCTAACTAAGGCTTCCTACAGTCAGGATGGCTCTGATACCAGCTCTGTGGGGACCCCGACTCGTAAGTCGTGATCACCGAATGCACGTGTACAGTGATCCCAGAGATCAATGCTCACTGAACACACAGAAGCTGAATAACAAGAGTCTTACATCCTTACATACCGTGTTACACAAATAGGACCATAATGGTCAAGTCTTGAGTATATCATCGCAGCGGAAAATCTTCAAAGACAACTGGGACCCATGCCATCTGCCTTAACCGTACATGCATTCTGACTGGGAAGTGTCCTAGCTCGCATGCTCGTCACCGAGAAATCTTCATCATAACCTGTTCTCTCAAGCCTGTCCAATAAAATAACCAGTGGAAAGCCAATGAGTACATTGAATGTACTCGCAAGCAACCCAAGTGTGATAACAGAATAATTATGCAAGGCTCTACTGCTAGGTTGGCAGTTTTGCGGAAAGCTAGTTTTTCATATGCAAGTATGATCAATATATAACATGGGTATGCATGTGTCTGTAACAAGTATCCGGAGGTCACAGACATCATTTTCAAGAAAGAGTTGTAATCAACCTATGCTCAAGCTCATTGTGACTTCCTCACAATCACATCAACAATATTACTGATCCATGTTGACTTCATCAATATCACTGAACCATGTTGTTTCCTCACACACACACACACACCAGGTTTCGCAAACATTGGACGTAGCCCAAGAGCGGTTACCCAACTGTCCATGACCGTGGACACGGCTATTCGAATAGTTTTACACTCTGCAGAGGTTGCACACTTTACCCACAAGATCCGGGGAACTTCCGTGTCATCCACGACCCGCGATACCTCAAGTATCCGGGGTAAGCACCCGATCACTATCTTTCCCTATACGACACTAATATGGAGTCCACTCGATTGGTAACAGCCCCGTGCCAAACATTTCACATCTCAAGGTTTGTGGAGACTCGCTCCGTATTCATCAGATATCACAAGCACGGGGTACCAACGGTGTGTCCGGTGCCTTGTGAAAACAGTCATGGCCGCCTATCCAAGCACGACCCCGTCCCGAGAGTGACCTCATGTCACCCCCGTCACTAGTAATGTGGGCACCATGCTAGTATCGACCTAGGTAATCAATAATGCCCTTTCCCATATAAGGGTAGAGTGGTTGCGCATGTAAGGTTGGAATAACGGTCGCAACTTAAACCAATCCGTTTTTCAAAACAACTCACACACTTTCCTCGGTACACCACTTCGTCATCAAGTGGTTACCCATCTCACCATCTCCCTCGGGCATAAATGGCACCTGACGGGGTTTTCGAAAAAATCTTTTGAAAGTATCCTGCCTCCGTAACCATGCGTATACCCGTCCCATTTGCGTAGCCACTATTAAAGCAACCTAACTACTCCCACCCACATAACCCTCATAGGAAGGTAGGGTCATGTTTGATGCAAGTATCAATAGTAAGCAACAATGGTAGCAACCAAAGTGGTTTCCACCTCAACATGATTCCGATGCATTGAATATAAAGGTGCTATGAGACATGCATAAAAAGGTTTCTTGAACATGGTCAAAGGGCTGCTTGCCTTATTCTTCCGAGTCTTCAAATCTTCTGGTCCATCTCCGAATACTCCGTTTATTATGTCAACTAACGATGGAAACAATCATAATAAGCAACACAATCAAAGCAACAATAAAAGTGCTCTAAAAATAGGTGTTGGATCAATAGGTAGTTGGGAACATTTCAATATGATGGAATCAAGGGTTTTATGGATTTGGAAAAAGTATACAGAAATAATTCCTTGAATGATGAGCAAAGGTACCCATCATCAAGTCATGATTTTAGAAGCATTTAGGAGTTGGTTTCACTGGATTTGGAATTCAAATGAATTTCCTAGGATTTTCCAAAGCTGATAAATATAAAGAAATGGCTCAATATTTGGTGGGGTACAGAAACTATTATTAAAAATGTTCCAAAACTAAGTTTGGACATGAAAAGCATCTAGGAATTTGAATCACTGCATTTGGGTCAAAAATGAGCTCTCTGTGATTTTCTAAAGTTCATCACAGAAAATGAAATATGGGTATTTGATAAATATGTGTGAAGGAAAAGTCTCTGGAATAATTTGCATGTAGCACCAACAGATAGAGCATGATTTTAGAAGCTACCAGAAATTTGAATCATGCAATTTGGAGTTCATATGAATATTTGGGGCATTTTTGAAGTTGACTGGAAAAAGAAAAAGAAGAAAAAGGATAAGGGTTTACCCTCCACTGCGCTCAGGGCGGAGGATAGCTTGCGGGCCGGCCCATTGGCACCAGCCGCGCGGGCGGGGGTGGTGACGCCGAAGGCGTCTTTTCCGGAGGGCGTTTTCGCCTGGGAAAAGCGGCCCGCGCCTGGCCCGCTTCCACTTAAGCCGCTGGGCCTGTCGGCCGGGTCGCCGCCAGGTGGGCCCTGCCCGCAGGGTCGTCCTCCTCCTCCCGCTCCCGCAACAGAGGGGAGGGGAGGCTCGGCCGCTCGACGCCGGCGCCCGTCCCCGGTGGCACAGGCCACCCCCGGCCAGGGCGCGGCCACCGGTGGGGTCCCCGGGGAGCGGCGCATCCAGGAGGCCCCTTGGGGCGGCAGGGGAGGGGCCAGAGAGCACGAACTCGAGTGGGGGCCGCGGCGGCACTCTGGCCATGGAGGAGGTATGAGGCCATGGGAGGGAGGTTGGGGATGTCTGGGAGGTGTACGGGAGAGAGGAGGGTCCAGAAGAAGCAAGGGCGCTCGGGGGGAAAGGCTTTATATAGGGCAGCCGCGGTGCACCGTGAGCATGGTCCAGGGCGCGCACGGGCGAGCTCGAGGAGAGAGAGGAGGAGGGCCTGAGAGGATAGGGCCGACCGTCCTGCAGGTCGTGGACGTCGAGGGCACCTCGGGGGACACGGTCCCTCTGCCCAAGGCCGTCTGGAAGCCTCGGGAGGGCCGAGCTACAGTGCCTTGGTGCACTGTAGCGTGCTCCAGAGCACGTCTTTGGCCGGCATGCTTGTGTCTATGCTTTCCAGGCCGTGTCCTCTAGTGTCAAGCCGTGTCCAGGGGGTAGAGGGGGTAGTAAACAATGGCTCTGTGGTCTTGGATGCCCTGGGGAACCACTGGGATGAGGAGGGAGGTGAAGGAGGAGAAGAAGGTGGCTGTCCACAAGGGTAAAAATGGGGTTTTTACCCTCCAATAATTGAGCTGAGGCCAAGGGAATGTTACTGGGGGTAGATGATGATCAGAATAGGCTGTGGTAAGAATTTGAGGTAAGGGGAAAAAGTAAAAGTGGTTCAAACACTGGTTTTAGTAAATGAACAGAAGGTGTTTGATCAGTGTTTGGTCAAGAAAATGACATCCACTTGACATGGAACTTAACAGGATCAAATGTCACATATAATTAGGCCTCTACACCAAATTTGAACTCATTTGGGCAAAGTGGCCAATGTAACTTTGGTGAACCCTAGAAATGAACAGAAATGGTTTCACCATGTTTGAGTCAAGCAAATCATCTCCCCTTGATGCATCACTTGGTGTAGCATCATCATTTGGGGTTATGAACATGCCCACAAAGTTTGAGGCTCCAGATAAAAAGTTGACAATGTAAAGTTGTTCAAATTTGAGTTTGAACAGAAGTGGTTTTGGGGTGATCTGATCAAGTTGCTCTTTTCCAAATCTTGTGCCATTTGGTCTAGATGCCTTATTAGGCCATTCTATCATGTGCACCAAATTTGAGAGCATTTGGACAAGTTTGGCAATGTAGAGTTGCTCAAACTTCAAATATGGACAGAATGGTTTTGAAGGGGTTTGAGGATGTTTCCTTGCTCTTCAAGGCATGAGGCTTTGCAAGATCATCAAATATGTCATATATGACATGATAGAATTTCCCTGGAATGTTTGGAGAATATTCCTTTTGTAAATATTTCAAAAGCTTGAAATATCCAGAAAGGGTTTTGGAAGGATTTGTCCAATATTTTGAACATGACCATGTGTTGAAACTCTTATATATGGACAATATATGTCCTATGAGTCTCCCTGAATTTTGGCAAATATTTTTGAAATGTTTAAATAATTTTTCCCTATTAAAGACCATTTCTGGCCTTAAGAAAAAACTTTTAAATAAAATATAAAAATAGCTTTTAAAATTATACTTCTGTGGTTTCTGGAAGTCCTATACCTAATAGGATTCAAATATACTTTTTGAAAGATTTTTCACACCTAAATAAGGTACTTGCAGTGCAAACCTCAATTCAGGGGTTTTTGGAAAACTAATTTTAGAAAATACCATTTGGCCAAAATATTTTTATAAGAAAATTCTATACTGGTCTATACACATGGCATGATCATTGGGAAAAGGTTTTGGGTCAAGGAGATGAAGTATAAGAGTTGGAGGATTTATTTGATTTTTAGAGCACTAGCAAACAGCAGACAAGAGTCAAATCAAGCAAAGTCAAAAACACTCAAAAGTTTTTGCAAATCCACATTTTTAACATGAAAATAAGCTTAAGCAAATGTGACATGGAAATCAGGGTGTGACATGGTGTCAATCCCGAGCGAGTTCAGGCCGTCCTTGATTGGACTCCTAATGAATCGGTCAAGCAAGTTAGGAGTTTCCTTGGCTTAGCGAGCTATTGCAGATGCTTCATCGAGAATTTCTCCAAGGTTGCTAAACCTCTAACTGAACTCCTCAAGCAAGATAAAAAGTTCGAGTGGACCCCTTAGTGCGAGTCCAGCTTTCAGGAACTGAAAAGACGCCTGACATCTGCACCCGTACTGGTACCACCAGACTTTTCCAAGGACTTTATTATCTATTGCGACGCCTCGCGACAAGGACTAGGTTGCATACTCATGCAGGATCGTCAAGTGATTGCCTACGCATCTCGACATTTGCGTCCACGTGAGGATAACTATCCTACACATGACCTAGAGCTTGCAGCTGTAGTCCATGCACTCAAAACATGGCGACATTACCTTCTTGGTAATCGCTGTGAAATCTTCACTGATCACCAAAGTTTGAAATACATCTTCACCCAACCGGATTTGAATCTCAGGCAAAGACGTTGGGTTGAGTTGCACACAGATTACGACTTAGGAATCACTTCCACCCCTGGGAAGGCCAATGTCATGGCTGACGCACTAAGTCGTAAGTCTTATTGTAACAATCTGATGTTACAACAAGGGCAACCACTTCTCCACGAGGAATTTCGTAAGCTTAACCTTCACCTTGTTCCTCGAGGATTCCTTTCCACCTTGGTGGAGAAACCTACCCTTACGGATCAAATCATAGCTGCCCAGAAGAAAGATACATGGATTTCCCGAATCAAGAGAAATATTCTTAAAGGAGTTGCATGTTGTTTCTCCATTGATAACAAAGGTGTTGTCTTCTTCGAGAACCGTTTAGTGGTTCCCAAGAACCAACATCTACGGTAGTTGATCCTTAAGGAGGCTCATGAATCTCCTCTCACGATTCATCCCAGTAGCACCAAAATGTATCATGACCTACGACAGAGGTTCTGGTGGACTAGGATGAAGAGAGAAATCGCTCAGTTCATTGCTAACCGCGACGTTTGCCGTCGAGTTAAAGCAGAGCATCAACGGCCTGCTGGCACCCTTCAACCTTTAGCTATTCCTGAATGGAAATGGGACAAGATCGGTATGGACTTCTGTGGGGACCCCGACTTAGAAGTCGAGATCACCGAATGCACATGTACAGTGATCCCAGAGATCAATGCTCACTGAACACACAGAAGCTGAATAACAAGAGTCTTACATCCATACAAATAGTCTTACACGAATTAAGGCCATTATGGCCAAGTCTTACATAGATAGAGCCTCACGGGCTGAATAGCAAATAACTCAAATAGCGGAAGTCTTCGATAACGGGTAGAACCCATGCCATCTGCCTTAACCCTACATGCATTCTGACTGGGATAGCGTCCTAGTTCGCATGTTCGTTTCCAAAGAACTCTTCCTCATAATCCTGCTCTTCCATGCCTGGCCAATTAAATAACCAGTGGCAAGCCAATGAGTACTTTGAATGTACTCGCAAGCAACCCATGATATGGTTCAAAGTAACAATATAATTGAACGATAATGAACAATCTAGCAAAGGGCTAGAATAAACATTCTGCTATCAAGTTTATCCATCAATAACCTCGCGTAACCTCGAAGACAGGTTACCGATATCAACATGAATATGATTCAACTCATCGAGTCAACTCACCACCTTGACTCTTCACACACATACTATCACCGATGAAGTAAAATTCTGGACATAGTTTAAGTAGCACCACCCAACTTTCCATGACCGTGGACACGGCTATTCGAATAGTTTTACACTCTGCAGAGGTTGCACACTTTAACCACAAGATCCGGGGAACTTTCGTGTCATCCACGACCCGCGGTACCTCAAGTAACCGGGGTAAGCACCCGGTCATTATCGTTCCTTAGACGACACTAACATAGAGTCCACTCGTTGGTACACGGCCCTCGGTTACAAACAATAGATCACGGGACTTGCCCTAATTTCAATGTTCACGCCTACCCGAAGGGACCAACGGTGTGTCCGGTGCCCTGTGAAAACATTCATGGTCTTCTATCCAAGCACGACCCCGTCCCGGGAAAGACCTCAAGTCTTCCCGTCACTAGTAATGCGGGCACCATGCTAGTATCGACCTAAGTAATCAATAAAGCCCCGTCCCATAAGGGGTAGTGTGGTTGCACATGTTTGGTTGGGACGGTAGTCACACATAAATCTAATCCATCATTTCACCATGCACATGATTCTACCGGCACATCACTTCTTTCTCAAGTGATGACCTAATTCAACATCACCCTCGGGCATTAGGGGCACCTGATGGGTTCATGCAAATGCTTTCAACTACGAAGGTTCAAATCACACATGCATCATTTAAGCATCATGACCAACTATTTGCATGTCATCTAGCACATAGTAAGATCAAGTTCAAGCATACATCATGTGGTGGTGTCAACTAGGTCACCACCGTGAATCTATCATCATGCATCGGAAACAACGGGTTCCGCAAAACAAGTGTATCATGGTCAAAGGGCTGCTTGCCTGGATTGGCTTGGTCTTCAAATTCTTCAAATCCTTCTCCTTCTCCTTCCACAGCAACTTCGTCAAATACGGGATCTATACGTCGCATAATAACCACGGGAAAATAAGAATACAAACAAAACAAAAAAATCAAAGTGCTCAGAAAAATGTCAACTCATATTTGTAAAATACTAGAGGGATTTCTAAGGTGGGGAAAAATCTTAGTTGGAGTTTTGGAGTAACAGAATGGAATAAATTGATTTTAGAACAGGGGTTTTACTGCTCAAATTTGAATTTAAATTTGAACAGAACAGAAAAGTTTCATGGATTTGAGTGAAAGTGGTACCATTAAATAGGTTGGAATATTACAAGATTTTAGGAGTTGGAATTATTTTATTTGGACCATTATTCTTTTCTGTAGAAATGTTTAAAACAATCAGAGAAAAGAAAAAGAAAAATGTGTCCTGTGCACTGGGCCAGAGAAGGCCACAGTGCACGGCCCAGGCGGACCAGCCCAGTCGCACGGGTGCCTGCGCGTGCACGTCAGGTTTTTGAACCTGACGGGCAGGGCCCGTGGGTCAGTGGCAGAGAGGAGGGGGAGAGAGGTGTGGGGATGATAGGCGGGGCCCGCCTGTCATCTCCAACCTTGCGGCCACGGCGACGGCGAGCTCACCGGCAAGGTTTCCGGCCACGGCGACGGCAACGGAGGCCAGGAATGGACTCAGCGTCGAGTGGCGGTTGCAGTGGTGGTGGTGCGGCACGCCGGGGAGGTCAGGTTCACCGGCGGCGAGGTGGGACGGCGGAAGCTCGTCGGGAGGTTGTTGCTCCGGTTGTTTCTGACTGCAAACGGAGGGGGAAACATGGGGGAAATGGTCAGTGGAGCACGGCGGTTCTAGATCGGGCGAAAGGAAGGGCAGGGGAGGCTCGTACTACGGGATCACCGGCGGCCCGACGCGGCGGAGCTCCGGTCGATCCCGAGCACTGGGACGACCTGGGGAGGAGTGGATGGTGCTGGGGGACTCATTGGAGTGAGGTGAGGTTGCTGATGCTGTTGGAGAGGCTCAGGAGGGGCTTATATAGCCGCGCCCACGGTCCACCATGGACCCATGCGCCGGCGAGGTTGTAGGCGAGGCTAGGAGAGGTTCTGGAGTCTGGGATCAAGCCGGGGAGGACCATGGACTTGCTCCACGTCTAGCTGAGGGGAAAAGAGGAGCGGGGAACCTTCCAGTCGACGCGCGCGTGCGAGGCAGAAGAGTGGCCGTTGCGGGCGGCCAGCGCGCGTGCGACGACGGCCACTGGAGGGCGCAGGAGGAGGGAGGACAGCGCCGGGGAGGTTGCGGACGTCGAGAGGCCTCGACTGGCGTGAAGGAGGAGCCCGAGGCTGTCGGGGGAGGCTGATTGGCTGGAGCCACCGTGCGGAGGTGCACTGTAGCGTGCTCCAGAGCGTGCGTATTGCTGGCATCATCGTGCTCTCGCCGTTCTGGTCAAAACCAGCGTGTCCAAGAGTGTCTAGAAGGTTGAGGGAGGAGTAAAGAAATGGCCTGAGGCCTTGGATGCCCTGGAGATGCTGAGAGAGAGTGAGGATGCTGGTGACTTGGTGAAAACTTGATGTCCAGCAAGGTAAAACAGGGTTCTTACCCCTCAATCATGGAGCTGGGGTGCTGGGGAAGTTACTGGGGGTAGCTAGTAACTCAATGATCATGTGGTAAAAAGTTGAGGCCATGGAGAAGAGTAAAAGTGATCAGGATGAGGGTTTTAGTAAATCTGCAGAAGGTGTTTGATCAGTGTTTGGTCAAGCAAATGACTTCCACTTGACATGGTACTTAACATGATTGAAAGACATGAGAAAATAGGGTGCTTCACCAAATTTGGGCTCATTTGAAGAAACTAGCCAATGTAACTTTGGTGAACCCTAGAAATCAACAGAAACAACTTCATCTTGTTTGAGTCAAGCTAATCATCTCCCCTTGATGCACCACTTGGTGTAGCATCATCATTTGGGGTATTGATCATGCCCACAAAGTTTGAAGCTCCAGATAAAAAGTTGGTAATGTAAAGTTGCTCAAATTTGCATTTGAATAGAAAGGGTTTTAGGGTGATCTGAGCAAGTTGCTCTATTCCAAATCTTGTGTCATTAGGTCTAGATGCCTTATTAGGCCATTCTAGCATGTGCACCAAGTTTGAGAGCAGTTGGACAAGTTTGGCAATGTAAAGTTGCTCAAACTTCAAATATGGACAGAATGGTTATGAAGGTGTTTGAGGATGTTTTCTTGCTTCCCAAGGCATGGGACTAGGCAAGATCATCAAATATGTCATATATGACATGATAGAATTTCCCTGGAATTTTTGGAGAATTTTTCCTTTGTAAATATTTCAAAAGCTTGAAATATCCAGAAAGGGTTTTAGAGGGTTTAGCCCATTACTTTGAACATGACCAAGTGTTGAAACTCTTATATATGGACAATATATGTCCTCTGAGTCTCTCTGAATTTTGGCAAATATTTTTGAAATAGTTGAATAATTTTCCCCTATTAAAGACCATTTCTGGCCTTAAGAAAAAGCTTTTAAATAAAATAGGAAAATAACTTTTAAAATTATACCTTTGTGGTTTCTGGGAGTCCTATGACTACTAGGTCTTAAATACTCCGTTTGAAATAATTTTCTCACCCTAAATCAAGTACTTGCAGTGCAAATCCCAATTCAGGGGTTTTTGGAAAACTAAATTTATAAAATACCTTTTGGCCAAATTAATTTTGTAGGAAAATACTATGCTGTTATATAACACTTGGCATGATCATTGGGCAGAAGTTTTGAGTATGGAGATGAATTCTACAAGAGGTCATATTTGACTTTAATGAGCACAAGAAAAAGCACATGAAGAAAACTCAATTTCAAATAAAAGCCAAATGATGCTAAAAAAATTTGCTGGTCCAAATTTTCATGCTTCAAAGTTACAAATAACATGTTACAAAATGCAGGGTGTGACAGACCTACCCCCCTTACAAGAATCTCGTCCCTGAGATTCCTAAACTAGGTCTTAAAAGAGGTCGGGAAACTCGGATCTAAGATAGTCTTCTCGTTCCCAGGTTGCTTCTGCTTCGGTGTGGTTGCTCCACTGGACCTTGAAGTACTTGATGGTACGGCTTCGCGTCCGTCGTTCTGCTTCGTCCAGAATGCGAATGGGCTTCTCGCGGTAGGTCAAATCAGGCTGCAGATCAATGGCTTGGTGATCCACATCCTTGTAGAGATTAGGCTTGTCCGGAACTTGGAGACATTTCCGGAGTTGTGACACATGGAATACATTGTGCACATCGGATAGCTCAGGTGGTAGTTCCAACTGGTAAGCCACTTCTCCTCGTCGTGCAGTGATCTCAAAGGGTCCAATGAACCTTGGTGCGAGCTTCCCCTTGACGTGGAAACGCTTGGTTCCCTTCAGAGGAGTTACCCGCAGGTACACATGGTCCCCGACATGGAAACTCATGTTCCGACGGTGAGTGTCAGCATAACTCTTCTGCCTTGACTTGGCTGCCTTTAATCGCTCTCTGACTAGTTGGACTTGCTCTTCTGCTGCGCGGAGATTATCCTGTCCAAAGACTAGTCCTTCTCCAGTCTCTGACCAGTTGAGGGGTGTGCGACATCTGCGTCCGTACAACACCTCAAATGGTGCCATCTGAAGGCTTGACTGGTAACTGTTGTTATAGGAGAACTCGGCAAAAGGGAGACAATCTTCCCACTTGGCTCCAAATGCCAGGACACAGGCTCGGAGCATGTCTTCGAGAATCTGATTGACTCGCTCTGTTTGACCTCCGGTCTGTGGGTGGAAAGCCGTGCTGAAAGACAACTTGGTTCCCAAGGCTTCTTGGAACTTCTTCCAGAACCTTGAGGTGAACTGGGTTCCTCGATCTGACACAATCTCCTTGGGAACACCGTGAAGACTTACGATTCGGTCGATGTAGAGAGCTGCCAGCCAATTGCCATCATAAGTGGTCTTGACAGGAATGAAATGGGCTACCTTGGTCAAATGATCGACTACGACCCAGATAGAGTCATGTCCTTTATTCGACCTTGGTAATCCAGTGATGAAGTCCATTCCGACTTTATCCCACTTCCACTCAGGAACGTTGAGTGGTTGAAGCAATCCAGCAGGTCGCTGATATTCAGCCTTGACCCTTTGGCACACATCACACTTTGCAACATAGGTCGCAATCTCTCTTTTCATCCCGTGCCACCAGAATCGTGCCTTCAAGTCTTGGTACATCTTGGTTCCTCCGGGGTGGATGGAATACAGAGTGTCGTGGGCTTCTTGCAGAATCAGCGTCTTCAGCTCGGTGTTGTTTGGTACGCAGATGCGACCTTTGTACCAAACAATCCCGTGCTCATCTTCGGAGAATCCTGGGGCCTTGCCCAGCTTCATTTTCCTCTTGATGCCTTCAATGCTTGCGTGTCCATCTTGTTCCTTCTTGACGTCGTCCAACAGGGTCGGTCTGACTTCCAAATGATCCAGAAATCCAGGGGTGACCAATTCCAAACTGAATTGTTCGAACTCCTTAAACAAGGCTGGCTGCCTTTCTTGAATAACGGCATTCAAAGAGCAAGCCTTCCTGCTTAAGGCATAGGCCACCACGTTAGCCTTCCCAGGGTGATACTGAACACTGAGGTCATAGTCTTTGATGAGTTCCAACCATCTCCGCTGCCTCATGTTCAATTCCTTTTGGGTGAAAATGTACTTTAGACTTTTGTGGTCTGTGTAGATCTCACACCGTTTCCCTAAGAGGTAATGTTGCCATGTCTTCAAGGCATGAACTACTGCCGCTAGCTCAAGATCGTGAGTAGCGTAGTTCTCCTCATGGGGTCGTAGCTGCCTGGAGAGGTATGCTATGACGCGGCCTTCTTGCATCAGAACGCTTCCCAATCCGGTTCGAGAGGCATCACAATATATCAAGAACTCCTTGTGAATATCAGGTGTTGCCAGAACTGGGGCGGTGGTCAATCTCTTCTTGAGCTCTTGGAATCTCTCTTCGCATTTTGGCTTCCACTCGAACTTCTTGTCCTTCTTGAGGAGCTGAGTCATTGGTCGTGCAATGCTAGAGAATCCTTCCACGAACTTGCGGTAATAGCCCGCTAGTCCGAGGAAGCTTCTAACTTCCTTGACGGTCGTTGGAGATTGCCATTGGGTCACAGCTTCGATCTTTGCAGGATCAACAGATAATCCTTCCTCGGTCAAGACATGACCTAAGAATCCAACTTTATGCAGCCAGAACTCACACTTGCTGAATTTGGCATACAGTTGGTGCTCACGAAGCTTGTCTAGGACCATCCTCAGATGCTGCTCATGCTCTTCCTCCGACTTCGAGAATACAAGAATGTCATCAATGAAGACAACAACAAAATTTTCCAAATATTCCATGAAGACTTTATTCATGAGATACATGAAGTAAGCTGGGGCATTGGTTAACCCAAAAGACATGACCGTGCACTCGTACAGGCCATATCTGGTTACGAATGCCGTCTTCGGAATATCTTGGGGTCTGATCTTCAGTTGGTAGTACCCAGATCTGAGGTCGATCTTGGAGAACACCTTGGCTCCGCTGAGCTGATCAAATAGATCTTCGATCTTGGGAAGTGGATACTTGTTCTTGATTGTAACTTCATTGAGGGAACGATAGTCAATGCATAAGCAGATGGTACCATCCCTCTTTGCCACAAACAGAACAGGAGTTCCCCAAGGGGAGGCACTCGGGCGGATAAATCCCTTCCTTAGCTTCTCTTCCAGCTGCTTCTTCAACTCGGCTAATTCCTCCGTCCCCATTCTATAAGGCTTCTTATAGATGGGTCCTGCTCCGGTCACGAGCTCGATGATGAACTCAATGTCACGGTCAGGGGGCATTCCCAGTAGTTCATCCGGAAAGACATCAGGATACTCACATACCACCGGTACTTGATCTAGCCCAACTTCAGACAGACAGTTGACTTTAGCGGCTTGAGCGGAAGAGGAGTCGGAAGCAAACTTGACTTCGACTCCTTGGTCATTGGTCACAGTGACTGTCCGATTGGCACAGTCTAACAAGCCTTGGTGCTTACTGAGCCAATCCATCCCTAAGATCACATCCAAGCCTTGCGATCTCAGGATGATAAGGTCTGCTAGGAAATCTACACCGTTAATGGTAATACCGACTCCTTTACAGCCTATCTTGGCTCTCATCTCGGCTCTGGGGGATTGTACCACCATAGGGTTATTCAGGGGTGTAGGTGTCATGCCACTTTTTAATGCAAATCTTTGAGTGACAAATGAATGCGTTGCTCCAGAATCAAACAAGACAGTTGCAGGTGCTGAGTTGACAAGGAACGTACCCAGCACGACGTCCGGGTCTTCCTGGGCTTCTTCAGCAGTGACGTGATTCACACGCCCCTTCCCATGGTTAGGTGGATTGCGAGGAGCTGGGTTCCTTGGTGGCATTCCACGGCCTTGTCCCTGGTTCTGCGCATTGGGGCGCGGGGCATCAGGCTTGTTGTTGGGGCACACCCTTGAGATGTGTCCGGACTGACCACATCCAAAGCAAGTGACTTGGTTTGGATTGTTGATCTTGTTGCCACCACTGGCATTGGGGTTGAAAGCTGGCCTGGGGTTGGCATACTGCTGAGGCTGAGGGTTGGCACGAGGTGCAGGAGCTCTTGGTTGCTGCTAGGTTGGCTTGGCCGGGGCTGACTGCCATGGACGAGGCTTCTGGTTGCTGGAACTTCCCTTACTGACCAACTTGCGCTTGCGAGTGTCTTCCAAAGCACGCCGCTTGTCTTCAAGCATAAGTGCCTTGTTCACCAGGTCAGGGAAAGACGGGCAGTCGCACACGACAAGCGAGTATTGCAGAGTCTGATTGAGGCCTTCCATGAAGCGCTCCCTTTTTGCAGCATCAGTGCAGACATCTTCAGGGGCATACCTTGACAGAATACTAAACTTCTGCATGTACTCCTTGACGGTGCCACTTCCTTGCTTCAGGGCTCGGAACTCACGCTTTTTGATAGCCATGATTCCGGAAGGAATGTGGGCCTTGCGGAATTCTGCCTTGAAGTTAACCCAAGTGATGTCTTGTTCAGCATGCATGACCTTGAATCCATCCCACCAAGCTCTAGCAGTTCCCCCGAGGCAGTGGGCTGCATAAGCCACCTTCTCGCGGTCTTCGGTGCATCCGACTAGTTCCAGTATCTCCTCAATGGAACAGACCCAGTCGTCTGCATCCAGGGGTTCAACAGTCTCTATGAAGGTTGGCGGTGCATGCTTCTTGAACTCTGCCAACGTGGAACGTCCATTGCCATTCCCTGTCGGCTGGCGGTTGTTGGTGACAGCTTAAGCAATCAGCTGGAGAGCTGCCATGTTGGCTTGGCGTTCCTCTCGGAAAGCTTGGAGAAGCTGAGCCATGTCCATGCTTGGAGGAGGTGGTGGTGGAGCTTGGTCGTTGGTTTGGTCGTGGCCTGCCTCAGACTGAGCGGATGCTCCGGCTTCAGGCTGCTGGGTAGAGGTACCAGTACGAGTTACAACAGGCATCCTGTTGGAGCGGTAAAAGGTCTCATGACTCGGAAGAGGAAAATCAAGATAGATGGGTGCCTAGTAAGGGGGTGGGTGTGACACTAAATCAAATCATGCAGGGCCGTAAGGCCAAAACACATTCATAAAAATCCAAATGGGTGATGTAGTCATTTACACATTCCCGAAGGAAGAACACGACATTCATCCAGACACAACAAAAGCAAACACTAGATGGTTTCATATGAACCATACAAGGACTCGACTGCGCATAGGGGTTACACGACCTATCCTACCGTAGAGGTTACAACTAGCATATCCGAGTAGGGAATAATGCCTAAGCGGCGGAATGCTCGGTCGCGTATTCCGGCTCTTCTGGGTCTTCCTCCTTGTCTTCATCTATCTGGGCCCCCTTGTCACTTGAGGGTGTGGGGGAGTGGAGGAGTTGGATACGACGGTGCTTCGTCGGTGGTGCAGGGAAAAGCTTGCGATATTCCCTTGCCGTCATCCGGCGTCGCCGAGGTGGTTCTTCACCCTTGGAAGATACATCCTCGGAGGGCCTTCCGCCTCGATATGCGATAGCGGATTGTCCAGAAGGTGCTCCTTCCTTCTTGATCCTATTTGCCTTCTCTTGAGCTCGACGAAGAAATGCCTTGGTCCTGTGAAGTTCTTCTCGAAGCTTCATTGATTCCGAGGCCAAGTCTTGTGCCAAGCTGTCGGCACATAGACTGAAGTAGGTCTGGAACCGAAGCGAGAGTCCTTCCTTCAGTGGAGGGGCTAGTGCGCTGCTTTCTTCTTCACCTTCCTTCCGGTAAGGTAAGAAGCAAGTTGTCATCTTGGCTGCCATCTCCGGAAGAAGCTCGCGGAGACGGGTTAATGCCTTGAGTGCAGCAGCCTCGACAGCGAGTGGTAGTGTTGCCATCTGGGGTCCCTCGAAGAACCAACTTGTGGGAGGATCGTTTGCCTTCACGATTACTTCCACATGGTACTCCACCTCAGTGTCGCTAACCCAATGCTCAAGGTAGGTGAGAATGGGTGCTCGGTTGAACTGACACTCCTGGAGGCTATCCTCGAGAAGTAAGGGAAACCCAGTGGTCAGGTGCTCTTCAGGTACAGCGGCCATCTACAAAGGTGGAATAGGAGGGGTTAATAAGCTGATGAAATCTCAGGTTTAGAAAAGAAGAGAGGTTCAGAAGGTTTTTGAAAAAGGGTCTCATCTAACTAACGCCCATGCTAACTAAGGCTACCTACAGTCAGGATGGCTCTGATACCAGCTCTGTGGGGACCCCGACTTAGAAGTCGAGTTACCTGAATGCACGTGTATAGTGATCCCAGAGATCAATGCTCACTGAACACACAGAAGCTGAATAACAAGAGTCTTACATCCATACAAATAGTCTTACATGAATTAAGGCCATTATGGCCAAGTCTTACATAGATAGAGCCTCACGGGCTGAATAGCAAATAACTCAAATAGCGGAAGTCTTCGATAACGGGTAGAACCCATGCCATCTGCCTTAACCCTACAGGCATTCTGACTGGGATAGCGTCCTAGTTCGCATGTTCGTCTCCAAAGAACTCTTCCTCATAATCCTTCTCTTCCATGCCTGGCCAATTAAATAACCAGTGGCAAGCCAATGAGTACTTTGAATGTACTCGCAAGCAACCCATGATATGGTTCAAAGTAACAATGCAATTGAACGATAATGAACAATCTAGCAAAGGTCTAGAATAAACATTCTGCTATCAAGTTTATGCATCAATAACCTCGCGTAACCTCGAAGACAGGTTACCGATATCAACATGAATATGATTCAACTCATCGAGTCAAGTCACCACCTTGACTCTTCACACACATACTATCACCGATGAAGTAAAATTCTGGACATAGTTTAAGTAGCACCACCCAACTGTCCATGACCGTGGACACGGCTATTCGAATAGTTTTACACTCTGCAGAGGTTGCGCACTTTACCCACAAGATCCGGGGAACTTCCGTGTCATCCATGACCCGCGGTACCTCAAGTACCCGGGGTAAGCACCCGGTCATTATCTTTCCTTAGACGACACTAACATAGAGTCCACTCGTTGGTACACGGCCCTCGGGTACAAACAATAGATCACGGGACTTGCCCTAATTTCAATGTTCACGCGTACCCGAAGGGACCAACGGTGTGTCCGGTGCCCTGTGAAAACAGTCATGGTCGTCTATCCAAGCACGACCCCGTCCCGGGAAAGACCTCAAGTCTTCCCGTCACTAGTAATGGGGGCACCATGCTAGTATCGACCTAAGTAATCAATAAAGCCCCGTCCCATAAGGGGTAGTGTGGTTGCACATGTTTGGTTGGGACTGTAGTCACACATAAATCTAATCCATCATTTCACCATGCACATGATTCTACCGGCACATCACTTCTTTCTCAAGTGATGACCTAATTCAACATCACCCTCGGGCATTAGGGGCACCCGATGGGTTCATGCAAATGCTTTCAACTACGAAGGTTCAAATCAGACATGCATCATTTAAGCATCATGACCAACTATTTGGATGTCATCTAGCACATAGTAAGATCAAGTTCAAGCATAAATCATGTGGTGGTGTCAACTAGGTCACCACCGTGAATCTATCATCATGCATCGGAAACAACGGGTTCCACAAAACAAGTGTATCATGGTCGAAGGGCTGCTTGCCTGGATTGGCTTGGTCTTCAAATTCTTCAAATCCTTCTCCGTCTCCTTCCACAGCAACTTCGTCAAATACGGGATCTATACGTCGCATAATAACCACGGGAAAATAAGAATACAAACAAAACAGAAAAATCAAAGTGCTCAGAAAAATGTCAACTCATTTTTGTAAAATACTAGAGGGATTTCTAAGGTGGGGAAAAATCTTAGTTGGAGTTTTCGAGTAACAGAATGGAATATATTGATTTTAGAACAGGAGTTTTACTGCTCAGATTTGAATTTAAATTTGAACAGAACATAAAAGTTTCATGGATTTGAGTGAAAGTGGTACCATTAAATAGGTTGGAATATTACAAGATTTTAGGAGTTGGAATTATTTTATTTGGACCATTATTCTTTTCTGTAGAAATGTTTAAAACAATCACAGAAAAGAAAAAGAAAAATGTGTCCTGTGCACTGGGCCAGAGAAGGCCACAGTGCACGGCCCAGGCGGACCAGCCCAGCCGCACGGGTGCCTGCGCGCGCACGTCAGGTTTTTGAACCTGACGGGCGGGGCCCGTGGGTCAGTGGCAGAGAAGAGGGGGAGAGAGGTGTGGGGATGACAGGCGGGGCCAGCCTGTCATCTCCAACCTTGCGGCCACGGCGACGGCAAGCTCACCGGCGAGGTTTCCGGCCACGGCGACGGCAACGGAGGCCAGGAATGGACTCAGCGTCGAGTGGCGGTTGCAGTGGTGGTGGTGCGGCACGCCGGGGAGGTCAGGTTCGCCGGCGGCGAGGTGGGACGGCGGAAGCTCGTCGGGAGGTTGTTGCTCCGGTTGTTTCCGACTGCAAACGGAGGGGGGAACAGGGGGGAAATGGTCAGTGGAGCACGGCGGTTCTAGATCGGGCGAAAGGAAGGGCAGGGGAGGCTCGTACTGCGGGATCACCGGCGGCCCGACGCGGTGGAGCTTCGGTCGATCCCGAGCACTGGGACGACCTGGGGAGGAGTGGATGGTGCTGGGGGACTCAGTGGAGTGAGGTGAGGTTGCTGATGCTACTGGAGAGGCTCGGGAGGGGCTTATATAGCCGCGCCCACGGTCCACCGTGGACCCGTGCGCCGGCGAGGTTGTAGGCAAGGCTAGGAGAGGTTCTGGAGTCTGGGATCAAGCCAGGGAGGACCGTGGACTTGCTCCACGTCTAGCTGAGGGGAAAAGAGTAGCGGGGAACCTTCCAGTCGACGCGCGCGTGCGAGGCAGAAGAGTGGCCGTTGCGGGCGGCCAGCGCGCGTGCGACGACGGCCACTGGAGGGCGCAGGAGGAGGGGGGACAGCGCCGGGGAGGTTGCGGACGTCGAGAGGCCTCGACTGGCGCGAAGGAGGAGCCCCAAGCTGTCGGGGGAGGCTGATTGGCTGGAGCCACCGTGCGGAGGTGCACTGTAGCGTGCTCCAGAGCGTGCGTATTGCTGGCATCATCGTGCTCTCGCCGTTCTGGTCAAAACCAGCGTGTCCAAGAGTGTCTAGAAGGTTGAGGGAGGAGTAAAGAAATGGCCTGAGGCCTTGGATGCCCTGGAGATGCTGAGAGAGAGTGAGGATGCTGGTGACTTGGTGAAAACTTGCTGTCCAGCAATGTAAAACAGGGTTCTTACCCCTCAATCATGGAGCTGGGGTGCTGGGGAAGTTACTGGGGGTAGCTAGTAACTCAATGATCATGTGGTAAAAAGTTGAGGCCATGGAGAAGAGTAAAAGTGATCAGGATGAGGGTTTTAGTAAATCTGCAGAAGGTGTTTGATCAGTGTTTGGTCAAGCAAATGACTTCCACTTGACATGGCACTTAACAGGATTGAAAGACATGAGAAAATAGGGTGCTTCACCAAATTTGGGCTCATTTGAAGAAACTAGCCAATGTAACTTTGGTGAACCCTAGAAATCAACAGAAACAGCTTCATCTTGTTTGAGTCAAGCTAATCATCTCCCCTTGATGCAGCACTTGGTGTAGCATCATCATTTGGGGTATTGATCATGCCCACAAAGTTTGAAGCTCCAAATAAAAAGTTGGTAATGTAAAGTTGTTCAAATTTGCATTTGAACAGAAAGGGTTTTAGGGTGATCTGATCAAGTTGCTCTATTCAAAATCTTGTGTCATTAGGTCTAGATGCCTTATTAGGACATTCTAGCATGTGCACCAAGTTTGAGAGCAGTTGGACAAGTTTGGCAATGTAAAGTTGCTCAAACTTCAAATATGGACAGAATGGTTATGAAGGTGTTTGAGGATGTTTTCTTGCTTCCCAAGGCATGGGACTTGGCAAGATCATCAAATATGTCATATGTGACATGATAGAATTTCCCTGGAATTTTTGGAGAATATTTCCTTTGTAAATATTTCAAAAGCTTGAAATATCCAGAAAGGGTTTTAGAGGGTTTAGCCCATTACTTTGAACATGACCAAGTGTTGAAACTCTTATATATGGACAATATATGTCCTCTGAGTCTCTCTGAATTTTGGCAAATATTTTTGAAATAGTTAAATAATTTTCCCCTATTAAAGACCATTTCTGGCCTTAATAAAAAGCTTTTAAATAAAATAGAAAAATAACTTTTAAAATTATACCTTTGTGGTTTCTGGGAGTCCTATGACTACTAGGTCTCAAATACTCCTTTTGAAATAATTTTCTCACCCTAAATCAAGTACTTGCAGTGCAAATCCCAATTCGGGGGTTTTTGGAAAACTAAATTTATAAAATACCTTTTGGCCAAATTAATTTTGTAGGAAAATACTATGTTGTTATATAACACTTGGCATGATCATTGGGCAGAAGTTTTGAGTATGGAGATGAATTCTACAAGAGGTCATAGTTGACTTTAATGAGCATAAGAAAAAGCACATGAAGAAAACTCAATTTCAAATAAAAGCCAAATGATGCTAAAAAATTTTGCTGGTCCAAATTTTCATGCTTCAAAGTTACAAATAAGATGTTACAAAATGCAGGGTGTGACAACTTCATTACCGGGTTTCCCAAGACCAGGAAAGGGAATAATGCTATCTTCGTCGTTATCGACCGCCTCTCCAAAGTAACCCATTTCCTGCCTGTTCGAGAGAGTATAACCGCTAGCCAGCTAGCAGACTTGTATATCTATTGGATAGTATCTCTTCATGGTGTGCCGTTGGAGATTAACTCGGACCGTGGAAGTCTTTTCACCTCTCGATTTTGGGAAAGTTTCCAAAATGCTATGGGGACTCATCTTTCCTTCAGCACCGCCTTTCATCCTCAGTCAAGTGGTCAAGTAGAACGAGTCCATCAAATTCTGGAAGATATGCTTCGAGAATCTGTCATCTCTTTCGGTATGGATTGGGAGAAGTGTCTTCCATTCGCCGAATTCGATTATAACAATAGTTATCAAGCTAGCTTGGGCAAGGCTCCCTTCGAAGTTCTGTATAGACGAATGTATCGAACGCCTCTTAACTGGTCAGAAATTGGGGAAAGACAATTCTTTGGTCCGGATATGATCCAGGAAGCAGAAGAGCAAGTTCACATCGTTCGTGAGAAATTGAAAACTGCCCAGTCTCGCCAGAAGAGCCAATATGATAGTCATCATAAGGCTGTGACTTATGAAGTCGGCGATAAGGCTTACCTTCGGGTTACTCCTCTTAAGGGAACCCATCGCTTCGGTATCAAAGGCAAATTGGCTCCTCGTTACATCGGTCCTTTTCGCATTCTTGCCAAACGAGGTGAAGTTGCCTTCCAATTGGAACTACCACCGCACCTTTCAAGAGTTCATGATGTCTTCCACGTTTCTCATCTCAGGCGTTGCTTCTCGGATCCTATCCGCGGAGTGGACCACGAAACGCTTGATCTCCAGGACAATCTCACATATCGAGAATACCTCATTCATATTCTCGATCAAACCGAGCGTACCACTCGACATCATAATATCAATTTTCTCAAGGTTCAATGGTCACACCATTCCGAGAATGAAGCTACTTGGGAAAGGGAGGATCGTCTTCGACTTGAGTACCCCACCCTTTTTCCGGAGGAACCCGAATCTCGGGACGAGATTCTTTTGAGTGGGGGTGAGTTGTCACATCCCTAGTCAGTGCTTGCATTAGGACTAGCTAGAGTGTGCATCATGTTTACTTTCTACAGAAACTTGAATTGGAATGACAGAAACCCCAGCACCCCTCTTCTAACAACTAGGGTTTAATAAAATCTTTTCCAATGTACCCAAAATGCCCTTCAAGAATGTTCATCATCTTTGCCTTGGTCTTAAACCTCTGACAAAAATGGTGCACAATTTTCTAGGACATCCAAAGGTCACTGGATTAATTCATATTGTATTGGCATTTGGGCATTTAAATGCTATAAAATATTTTAGATGCCCAAATAATCATAAACTAAAATGTTCCATGTTGTTCATATTATATAAAG
Organism: Secale cereale; assembly: GCA_902687465.1. Lineage (NCBI taxonomy): Eukaryota > Viridiplantae > Streptophyta > Magnoliopsida > Poales > Poaceae > Secale > Secale cereale. The sequence goes on from LR738710.1 coordinate 351,768,004, forward strand.
TGGGCATGACTAGTTTTATGATTTACAAAAATGCTCTAGCATTTTTATTAATTCAACAAAGTTGAAAAAGAAACAAAACAGAAAGAAAAATAGAAAAGGAGAGAGAAAGGGCACAACCCACTTACCTGGACCACCCCGGCCCACCTGGCGGCCTAGCACTGTGCTGGCCCGAGCTAGCCAGCTGCTTTGTCCCCGCCAGGCAGGCAGGGAGGTGTCGCCGACGAGCTCCGAACTCGCCACGACGCCACCTGCTTGCCGCCTCACCGCGGAAACGGCCTGGACGACCTCCACGTCGCGCCCCGAAGCCGCTGGACACATCCACTCCACCCTTGCCTCTCTCCCTCGCCCTCCCCGTGCCATGGCCGAAGCAGCCGCCGCCGTCCTGCCGCCATAGCCGCAGCCATCGAGCTCCCCTCGCCTCGCCGTCGTGTCCCCGAGCTCCGCCACCGTCTGCTATGCCTCCCCGTCAAGCCATGCCTCGCCGGAAGCCCCAACGCGCCGTCCCCACGCACTTCTCCCCCGTTTGACCGTCGAGATCGCCGGCGACCTCACCGTCGCAACAGCTCATCCCCGAGCTCGCCGTCAACTCCAACGCAACCGCCGTGAGCTTGGACACCTCCCCATCCTCTCCGTTTCCCCCTCGAGCTCTGTAACGACCACATGGAGCTCACCCGCACGCGCCGCCGCGGAGCTCGTCGCCGACGAGGCTCCGGCCACCCAACGGCCGCGCCACCCTGTCCATCAGCTTCATCGCACCCCCAGGAGCCTAGAGCACCTCTCCACGAGCCTCGCCGTGCCTCCTAGCGACTAGCTCGAGCTCACTCGAGCTCCGGCAGCCGCCAAGGTCGTCGCCGGCGCCTTTTTCGGCGACCCCAAGGCCAACCACCACCACCACTCGATGCGGCACTTCCCCAGCATCACGTAGACGTGCTCCACCGTCGATTTGGTCGCCGGAGGACGAATCCAGCCTTGCACCGCCGCGTCTGGCCTCGCCGGCGGCTAAACACCGGCCTGTTTGACCCCGTTTGACCACGGGTGGGATCAGGTTGACCCCCTGGAGTCAATGACAGGTGGGCCCAGCCGGCTAATTAAATTAGGATTAGCAGTTTAGTTTAATTAGTTTAGTTAATGACACTAACACGCGGGACCCACCAGTCAGGTTTGACCTGGACCAAGTCTGTTGACGTGCTGACGCAGTAAATGCTTTTCTGGGATTATTTGATTTAAAACAATTCAAGAAATTCCAGAAAATGCTTTAAACTTCAAAAAATCATATAAATTCCACAGTAGCTCAGATGGAAATGATTTATATATGAAAATTGATCAGAAAAATCCAATCTTTCCAATGGCTCTGGTTTCATGCATGTATGAGCAAGTTAACCTTGCTGTTCACATCAAAACATGATAATGGACTTTAATAAATAATAGTTTGGGTACAATTTTGAGTCTTTGATTCAAATGAGCTCAAACCCTTCTGTTTATAGTTGCATTAGCCCAAAACACATTCATCTTGCCATGTCATGAGCATGCATCATATTGTTGCATTTGTTTATATATTCATAGTATCGTCGATGTTCTCCGTGGTAGGTCCTGCTCCCGAGGATACATCTTCATATCCAACTGAATAGCAGTACCCGACAACCAATCTGTCAGGCAAGCAACCCATTGATCATTCTGATACAAACCCATCTTCTCGCTCCTGCCCTCTTTTACTGCATTAAGATAATAGCGTGTGAACTAATACTTGTTACGGTAGTTGAACCCTATTCCTTTGCATGACCTGTCATTGCCACGGTAAATAGTTGAAACCCACTAGCATGTGTAGGAGTTGATTGAGCCATGTGAGAGGGAAGTGTGGAACATGTTTGGTAAAGGTATCGATGAAAGGCCATGTAGGAGTAGATGGTGGGTTGTTTCATTGGAACCATCCATAGGACCCGAGATCTGTATGTGTGATTCCAGTTACAGTTACTACCACGCATTAGGCTCCGGGCGCTCCAAGCTCTCTCGACTTATTAACTGCCCTTGTCCTCTGTCCAGGAGTTGCAACTAGTTTCTGGTGTTTGTAGTTTACTGGTGGTCGTGCACAGCGCTGACCCTTGGGGTGGGCTATGATGCGGCAGGTACGTGGCACGGTGTACCGGTCGCCCATTTGGTGACTCGGGAACCCTATACACATCGTTTGGGGCCGTGAGCGACACCCCGACCGGATCTCCCCACGGATGGAACCCAAATAGGCGATAAACCTGGACTAGGGACTCGTGTGGTTAGTCAGGTCGTGGCCGACACCCTCGCTGGGCTTCCGCTTGAAGGTTGTCGAGTACATGTCGAGTAAACGGCGATAAGTGGTGGAAGCGTGTGTGAAGAAGTACACCCTTGCAGGGTTACCAATCTATTCGAATAGCCGTTGTTCGCGGTACGGTCCACTTGGTTGCTTATACAGCTCATAGACAAGTTGATGGATTCTACTAAAAGCCTCAAGACAAGTGTGAGTGTCGTGGATGGCCCTTCCGTAGGATGACGGAAGAGGATCCACGGTAGTATATTGTTGTGGTGAGTAGAGGACTCGTGTACGTAGTCTTATCTTGCAATCTGCTGAGAGTTGTAGTATAGGTTAGCCAAGAGTCAAAGTTGGCTTGCTGCTATGAACCCCACTACCCCTGTTGATAATGTTGCATGTATGATAGGTTCTGTTGTAAGACTTGCTGAGTACCTTTGTACTCATGTTTGCTTAACAACTGTTGCATAGGAGAACCCTGCCCCTTCTGATGGGTTTTACATAGACGTCGACGTCGATGAGTAGCTTGCTACCCAGACGGAGATCCTGAGCTTGTGAAGGGCCTTGTAGATAGTCAGGCTACACCAAGCCTGTTTTATTTCCAAGTTGTCTGTACTCAGACATGTTAGCTTCCGCTTGTGCTTGTATGCTAGTATGACTTGAGTGTTGGGTCATGTGACCCCTATCTGTATGGATATGTTATGTATGGCTCTTCGGAGCCTCTTAAATAAAGTACTTTGATTCATAGAGTTCTGTTGTGATGCAATGTTGTATTTGCACATATTGAGCATATTGTGTGTATGTTTGAAATGCTTGGTATGTGTGGGATCCGACACCTAGTTGTTTACCTTTGGTAGCCTATCTTACACGGAAATGCCTCCTAGTGCTTCCACTGAGCCCTGGTAGCTTGCTACTGCTCCGTAACACGTAGGCTGGCCGGCATGTGTCCTTCTTCGTTCCTGTGTCTGTCCCTTAGGGGAAATGTCACGCGTTGTTCCTTTAAGTCCATGTAGCTTGCTACGACTTGGGTTCATACGTTAATTACCAAAACGTTCGTTGCTGGGTCATGCATGCCTATCTCTATAATTTAGTGCCACTTTTGGTTTATAACTAGCCATGTCGGCCCGGGTTCTCTGTCATATGGATGCTAGCGACACTATCATATACGTGTGCCAAAATGCGCAAATGGTCCCGGGCCAGGTAAGGTGGCACCCGTGGGGATACCGTGCGTGAGGCCGCAAAGTGATATGATGTGTTACAAGCTAGATCGGTGTGACTTAGGATCGGGGTCCTGACAGAGTAAGTTGGCAATATTAATTTGTTCAAACTTGAATCTGGGCAAAGATGGTTTTGGGACACTTATGTGAACGAAAACTATTTGGATTGAGATTAAACTTTTCAAGGTCATCATTTTATGCATATGTGACTTTCTAGAATTTTCCTAGAATTTTTGGAGAATATATCCTTTGTAAATATTTCAAAAGCTTGAAATATACAGAAAGGTTGTTTGAGGGATTTGTCCAATATTTTGAACATGACCATGTGTTGAAACTCTTATATATGGACAATATATGTCCTATGAGTTTCCCTAAACATATAATTTTAACCTATTAAACACCATTTCCGGCCTAAAGAAAAAGCCATTAAATAAAATAGGAAAATAACTTTTAAAATTATACATTTGTTTTTTTATGGGAGTCCAATAGGATTCAAATATACTTTTTACAATATTTTTCATACCCCAAATCAAGTACTTGCACTTCAAACCTCAATTCAGGGGTTTTTGGAAAACTAAATTTAGAAAATACTATTTGACCAAATTATTTTTGTATGAAAATACTATATTGTTCTATACACACGGTATGATCATTGGGGATATGTTTGGAGCAAGGAGGTGAAGTATAGAAGGTGAAACTATGTTGACCTTAAAGAGCACTTGAAAATCACGGAGAGAAAACGAACCCCAAATAAAAGCCAAATGATGCAAAAGTGTTTGTTTGTCCAAATTTTCATGCCTTATTAATGCAAATGACATGTTACAAAATGCAGGGTGTGACCGACCTACCCCCCCTTACAAGAATCTCGTCCCCGAAATTCCTAAACTAGGCTTTAAAGTGATCTGGAAACTCGGATCTAAGGTAGTCTTCGTGCTCCTAGGTTGCTTCTACTTCAGGTCATCTTGTAGTGATAGTAGGGGCAACAAGGCACGTATTGTATTGTTGCCATCGAGGATAAAAAGATGGGGTTTATATCATATTGCTTGAGTTTATCCCTCTACATCAGGTCATCTTGCTTAAGGCGTTACTCTGTTCTTATGAACTCAATACACTAGATGCATACTAGATAGCAGTCGATGTGTGGAGTAATAGTAGTGTTGCAGAATAGTTTCGGTCTACTTGTCTCGGATGTGATGCCTATATACAATTATCATGCCTAGATACTCTCATAATTATTTTCTTTTCTATCAATTGCTCGACAGTAATTTGTTTACCTGCCGTAGAATGTCACTATCATGAGAGAAGCCACTAGAGAACACTATGGCCCCCAGGTCTATTCTCAACATATCAATCTACATCTACTTTACTTTTTCCGCTTTTACTTTTGATTCTTATAAACAAAAATAAAAAAATATAAACTATCGTCTCTATCATATCTCACTTCCGTAAGTGACCGTAAAGGGATTGACAACCCCTTATCGTGTTGGCTGCGAAGTTCTTATTTGTTTGTGCAGGTGTGAGGGACTCGCGGGTGGTCTCCTACTGGATTGATACCTTGGTTCTCAAAAACTGAGGGAAATACTTACACTACTGTGTTGCATCTCCCTTTCCTCTTCGAGGGAATACAACGCAAGCTCGAGAAGTAGCAAGAAGAATTTCTGGCGCCGTTGCAGGGGAGGCTTATGCAAAAGTCATATACCAAGTACCTATCACAAACCCTTATCCTTCGCATTACGTTTTTTGCCTCTCGTTTTCCTCTCCCCCACTTCACCCTTGCCGTTTGATTTTCCCTTCTTCTGCCGTGTGTTTATCGTTCGCTTGCTTCTTGTTTGCTTGTGTGCTACTTGCTTGCTTGTCATCATGTCTAGCACACCTGTCTTTATCAACACTTCCGAGAGTGAGGTCCTCAACTTTAAACAAAGGGAGGAAGAGAACTTAAAAGATGCATGGTATAGAATTTGCAATGCTCAAAATAGATCCAATAGGAAGCTTTCCACTTCCGTGCTTCTTCGCAATTTTTATGTTGGCATAACTCCGTGGAATAGATTTGTCTTAGATACCATTACCGGAGGGAATTTCTTGGGTAGCCACACCTTTGATTCTTATAATGCTATGACTGAATTATTTGGCTCACCACCTCTTACAGTTAATGGGACCGTTTAAAATTTGGAGCAGGTTATGCAATGGTTAGAAATCATTGAAAACAAAGTTGCTATGGTAGAACTGGTAGAGAACTTGGATAGAAAAATCCATAATGAAATCACCCAATATGGATATAAGGTAGGGGTTGTTCTGAAAAATCTTAAGGAAAAGGAGCCCATAGTTAAAGAAAAGCTAGATCAAGATTCTACTAGAATCAATAAGCTTGAGGATATTATCACTAATGTGGGTTCTGCTCTTTCTCCTATAAAGACCACTCCAAATACCTCTACCACTAAATTATCTAAGTTCATGTATGTCCCTAAAGACAAGGGTGAAACATCTAGCAAAGGAATTGCGGATCTCAAATCCATAAGTGTTCACCCTAATTTTCTTACTTTTGCAAGGGATCCTTTTGACACTTTAGAATTTCTTGATTTCTTGCCCAAGAGTTTTATTAATAGGGACAAAGAAGAGCCTAAGAATCATAAGTGCTTAATCAAAGAATTGCCGTCCAAAGATGGCGATACCTAGATCTATCTTGTATCATGCCTAGCTAGGGGCATAAATATTGCATCTAGCCTCTGCTTAGATGTGGTTTCATATTTTGTTTAGTGTTTGTGCCAAGTAGAACCTTTGGGAAGACTTGTGTGAAGTTTATGTGATCTTGCTGTGAAAAACAGAATCGTTAGCGCTCGCTAGAATGGTCATCAGATTTTACTGGAGCATGCTATTTAGTTGATTATTTTTGCATATGATTAATATAGAAATTCTTCACGTTTACCAATTGAGTTTGAATTTTTTGGAGTTACAGAAGTATGTGAAACCTGCAGATTACTACAGACTGTTCTGTTTTTGACAGATTCTATTTTTCGTGTGTTGTTTGCTTATTTCAATGCATCTATGAGTAGTATTGGCAAGTATGAACCATAGAGAATTTGGAATACAGTAGGTTTAACACCAATATAAACAAAGAATAAATTCATTGCAGTACCTTTGAGTAGTGGTTTGCTTTCTTATACTAACGGAGCTCACGAGAATTTTTGTCTAAGTTTTGTGTTGTGAAGTTTTCATGTTTTGAGTATTGCTTTGATGGACTATGGAACAAAGAGTAGCAAAGGCCTAAGCTTGGGGATGCCATGGCACCCCAAGTAAAATTCAAGGACAATCAAAATCCTAAGCTTGGGGATGCCCCGGGAAGGCATCCCCTCTTTCGTCTTCATCCATCGGTAACTATACTTGAAGCTATATTTTTATTCACCACATGATATGTGTTTTGCTTGGAGCGTCTTGTATAATTTGAGTCTTTGCTTGTTAGTATGCCACAATCATACTTGATGGACACACCTATTTGAGAGAGTTAAATATGGCCTAGGAATTTCTAGAACACTCTATGTGCTTCACTTATATCTTTTGAGTTGAATAGTTTTGCTCTAGTGCTTCACTTATATCTTTTAGAGCACGGTGGTGGTAATATTTTGAAGAAATTGTTGAACTCTCATGCTTCACTTATATTCATTTGAGAGTCCATTAAAACAGCATGGTAGTGTGTTTAGGCTATAAAACTAGTCTTCACATGATAGACATCCAATATCAATGTAGTAAAAACTTTCACACTAAGTGCATTGAATATGATGAGATGTTGGATGCTTGATAATTGTTTTGAGATATGAGGATAGTGATTTTAGAGTCATGCTAGTGGAGTTATCATGAAATTAAGAAATACTTGTGTTAAGGTTAGTGATTCCCGTAGCATGCACGTATGGTGAACCGCTATGTGACGAATTTAGAGCATGAGGTATTTGTAAAGTGTCAACCTTTGTGTGGAGGTCGGGGATGCGCGATGGTTAACTCCTACCAACCTCCCCCCTATGAGCATGCGTTGATTCCTTTGTTTTGATGACTCGTAGATTTTTGCAATAAGTATATGAGTTCTTTATGACTAATGTTGAGTCCATGGATTATACGCACTCTCAACCTTCCACCATTGCTAGCCTCTCTTGTACCGCACAACTTTTGCCGGTACCATAAACCCACTATATATCCTTCCTCAAAACAGCCACCATATTATTCCTCAAAACAGCCACCATACCTACCTATCATGGCATTTCCATAGCCATTCCAAGATATATTGCCATGCAACTTTCCACAGTTCCGTTCATATGACACGCTTCATATTGTCATATTGCCATGCATGATCATGTAGTTGACATCGTATTTGTGGCAAGGCCACCATGCATAATTTTTCATACATGTCACTCTTGTTTCATTGCACATCCCGGTACACAACCGGAGGCATTCATATAGAGTCATACTTTGTTGTAGTATCGAGTTGTAATGAAAGTGTGATGATCATCATTATTAGAGCATTGTCCCATGGGAGGAAAGGCTAAACAATAAAGCCCCTCCGCAAAAAAAGCCCAAATAAAAAAAAGAAAGGACCAAAAAAAAGGGACAATTGCTACTATCTTTTTTCCACACTTGTGCTTCAATGTAGCACCATGTTCTTCATTGTAGAGAGTCTCATGCTAAGTCACTTTTTATACTAGTGGGAATTTTCGTTATATAACTTGGCTTGTATATTTCAACGATGGGCTTCCTCAAATGCCCTAGGTCTTTGTGAGCAAGCAAGTTGGATGCACACCCACTAGTTTCTTTTGTTGAGCTTTCATTCATTTTTAGCTCAAGTGCATCCGTTGCATGGCAATCCCTACTCACTCACATTGATATCTATTGATGGGCATCTCCATAGCCCGTTGATAGGCCTAGTTGATGTGAGACTATCTCCCTCCTTTTTGTCTTCTCCACAACCACCTCTCTATTCCGCCCATAGTGCTATGTCCATTGCTCACACTCATGTATTGCGTGAAAGTTGAAAGGTTTGAAAGAATAGAGTACGAAAACAAGTGCTGGGCTAAAATCGGGGTTGTGCATGATATGAATATTTTATTGTTCCATGCTATTATTTATGATGTTTTGGATGTTTAATGGGCTTTGTCATACACTTTTATATCATTTTTGGGACTAACCTACTAACCCAAAGGCCCATTCTAGATTGTTGTTTTTTGCCAGTTTCAGGGTTTTGCTGAAAAGGAATATCTAACGGAGTTCAAACGGAATGAAACCTTCGTGAGAGATTTTTGGAGAAAATCACGCACAGGGAACTTGAGAACCACGTCAGGGGAGCAACGAGGCGCCCACGAGGGTGGGGGGCGCGCCCCCCTTCCCAGGGCGTGCCCCCTGCCTCGTGGGCCCCTCGAGTCCCTCGGTAGCATCCTTCCTCCTATATATGTCTACGTACCCCAAAACCATCAGCAACAGAGAGAAAACGCTAATTCCGTCGCCGTAACCTTTTGTTCCCGTGAGATCCCATCTTGGAGCCTGTTCTGGAGCTCCGCCGGAGGGGGATCCATCATGGAGTGCTTCTACATCATCATCATCGCCCTCACCATGAGTTGTGAGTAGTTTACCACAGACCTTCGGGTCCATAGCTAGTATCTAGATGGCTTGTTCTCTTTCTCTGGATCTCAATACAAAGTTCTCCTTGGTCTTCGAGGAGATCTATTCGATGTAATATCTTTTTGCGGTGTGTTTGTCGAGATCCCATTAATTGTGAGTTTATGATCAAGATTATCTATGAGAAATATTTGGTTCTTCTCTGAACTCTTTATGTGTGCTCATAATATCCTTGCAAGTCTCTTCGAATTATTGGTTTGGTTTGGCCTACTAGACCTATAGTTCTTGCAATGGGAGAAGTGCTTGGCTTTGGGTTCAATCTTGTGGTGTCCTTTCCCAGTGATAGTAGGGGCAGCAAGGCACGTATTGTATTGTTGCCATCGAGGATAAAAACATGGGGTTTATATCATATTTCTTGAGTTTATCCCTCTACATCATGTCATCTTGCTTAAGGCGTTACTCTGTTCTTATGAACTCAATACACTAGAGGCATGCTGGATAGCGGTCGATGTGTGGAGTAATAGTAGTAGATGCAGAATCATTTCGGTCTACTTGTCTCGGACGTGATGCCTATATACAATGATCATGCCTAGATAGTCTCATAATTATTCGCTTTTCTATCAATTGCTCGACATTAATTTGTTTACCCGCCGTAGAATATCGCTATCATGAGAGAAGCCACAAGAGAACACTATGGCCCCTGGGTCTATTCTCAACATATCAATCTACATGTACTTACTTTTTCCGCTTTTACTTTGTGTTCTTATAAACAAAAATACCAAAAATATAAACTATCATCTCTATCAGATCTCACTTCCGTAAGTGACCGTAAAGGGATTGACAACCCCTTATCGCATTGGCTGCGAAGTTCTTATTTGTTTGTGCAAGTGCGAGGGACTCGCGCGTGGTCTCCTACTGGATTGATACCTTGGTTCTGAAAAACTAAGGGAAATACTTACGCTACTGTGCTACATCTCCCTTTCCTCTTCGAGGGAATACATGCAAGTTCGAGAAGTAGCACTGGGCTGAACATCCTCTCCCCCGAGGCCTTTGGCCATTTGCCCGCGTCCTACAGGCAGCTCCTCCCCACCAAGCCCTTCTCACGGGTCGCAGGCTCGGTCGTCCCGCTCGGCCAGATCCGCCTCCCGGTCACCTTCGGCACACCCGCCAACTACCAGACTGAGCTCATCGACTTCGACATTGCGCCCATCCACCTGCCCTACAACGCCGTCCTCGGCTTCCCAGCCTTGGCGAAATTCATGGCGGCGACTCACCCCAGCTACAACACCGTCAAGATGCCCAGGAGCAACGACGTCATCACCATCAAAGGGGACCCCAAGGTTGCCCTTCAGGTCCTCGGGCGCGCTTACGGGGCTGCTGCCGCAGCTCATCCAGGAGCAAAGGGGGCTCCAGAGGCACCGGAAGCTGCGCCTGCCAAGAAGAAGCAACTCTTCTCTCAGGACCCCGCCGAGACGAAGCAAGTGCCCGCTGATGAGGAGGGCTCAGGAGCCACCTTCACCATCGGCACGAGCATGGACCCTGAGCAAGAGGCAGCACTTGTCAGCTTCCTCAAGGCCAGCAAAGATGTGTTCGCCTGGAAAACCGCTGACTTGGTCGGGGTGCCTAGCACGTCATCGAGCATCACCTCATGGTGTGCCCCAACGCGCGCCCTATCAAGCAGAAAGCACGCAGATAAGCCCCGGAGAAGCAGGCCTTCATCATTCAGTAGGTTCGAAAGCTAGAGGAAGCAGGCGTCGTACGAGAAGTATGACACCCGGAGTGGCTGGCCAACCCCGTCATAGTCCCGAAGAAAGGAGGCAAGTAGCGCATGTGCGTCGACTTCACGAGCCTCAACAAGTTCTGCCCTCAGGACCCGTTCCCTCTCCCGCGCGTCAAACAAATCGTGGAATCAACAGCTGAGTGCGACCTGCTCTGCTTCCTCGACGCCTTCTCGGGCTACCACCAAATTAAGATGGCGGTGGAGGATGTGGAGAAGACGGCGTTCCTGACCCCATGCGAGGTCTACTTCTACACATGCATGCCTTTCGGGCCGAGGAACGCGGGCGCCACCTTCCAGCACCTGATGCACATCACCCTTGGCCCTCAGCTCGGGAGGAACACAGAGGCCTATGTCGACGACATCGTGGTCAAGACCAGAGAGGCCAGGACTCTCGTCCAGGACCTAGAAGAAACGTTTGCCAACCTACGCAAGGTGAAGCTGTGCCTCAACCCGGAGAAGTGCATGTTTGGTGTACCTTCCAGCAAGCTGCTAGGATTCTTGGTTTCGCACCGGGGCATTGAAGCTAACCCGGAGAAGATCAAGGCCATCAAAAGAATGAAGCCGCCCACGAACCTGAAGGAGATGCAGAAACTTGCGGGATGCGTAAAGTCCCTCGGACGCTTCATCTCTAAGCTTGGTGAACACGCCCTCCCGTTCTTCAAGGTCATGAAGAAGAAGGGGCCATTTGGGTGGACTCCGGAGGCCGATGCCGCCTTCCGTGATCTCAAGGAATACCTCACCAGCTCGCCGGGTATGGTAGCGCCACGACCCCTGGCACCTATGACTCTCTACCTCGCCGCGATGCCTCACTCCGCCAATGCAGCGCTAGTGGGAGAGCATGAGGAAAGGCCTCGAAGCGTGAGGCCATCGGACAATTCGGCATCTCCAGGGCCCCCATCGCCCCCTGACATAGTTCCAGAGGTAGATTCAACTTCGGTTACTACCTGCCCCACCGTCCAGCAAGAGGCACCCAAGATTACTCAAGCGCCTGAGGATCCTGCTGCGCCGACCCTCGTGGAGCACCCAATGTACTTCGTCAGCACCATACTGTGCAACGCACGCTCGCGCTACCCAATGCCTCAGAAACTGCTCCTGGCGCTCCTTGTCACCTCCAGGAAGCTGGGCCATTACTTCCAGGGCCACCCCATCAAGGTTGTCTCGTCATACCCTCTCTAGAAGGTACTCCGAGGCCCGAACGTCGTCGGGAGGGTAGCCGAGTGGAACATCGAGCTTTAGGCGTTCCAGTTGGAGTTTAGCACCACGCGAGTGATCAAGGGAGCGGCTCTGGCGGACTTTGTGGTGGAATGGACTAACGCGCCAGAGCGGGGGGCTGGCGAGGATCGATCGGTGGCCCCCGGCGATGAAGCCCCGGACGGATGGGTGGTATACTTTGACGGTGCCTTCTCGTGCCTTGGTGCGGGGGCTAGCGCCATGTTAGTATCTCCCACTCAGGACAAGTTGTACTACACAGTGCAGCTTTGCTTCCAGCAAGGCGAGAAGGTCTCCAACAACATCGCAGAGTACGAGGGCCTAATTTCAGGGCTCAAGGCCGCCGCTGCACTGGGGGTTAAGCATCCATCAGAGGTGATTTGCAACTCCTCGTCAACTTCTCCAACAAGAAATACAAGCCCAAGGACGAGCACATGGAGGCATATCTGGAGGAGGTTCGCAAGATGGAGAAGCAATTCCGAGGACTGGAGGTGCAGCACATACCAAGAGGCACCAACAAGGAAGCGGATGACATCGCCAAACGAGCCTCCAGGCAGGAGCCTCAGAGGCCGGACGTCTTCGAGGAGCGGCTGCTCAAACCATCGGCAACACCACCCGTTCCTGAGCCAGCGTCCCCTCAGCAGGGGCTACCTGCGGCGCCTATGACCGTGCCCTGCCCTGCGGACCGGCCTCCGGAGCCCGCTTGCTACTCACCGCGGAGCCCGAGGAGGGTTGCTAGACCCAAGAGCTCAAGATGTACCTGCAACATGACACCCTGCCAGACAAGGAAGAAGGCGTAGAGTGCATGGTCCGACAGGCCTCGGCTTACTACATCCAAGACGGTGAACTCTACAGAAGGCGCCCCAACGATGTCTCGCTAAAATGCATCTCGAGGAAATAGGGGCGCGAGCTGCTGGCCGACATCCACGATGGGGACTGCGGTCATCACTCGTCGTCCCGCACCCTCGTGGGCAAGGCCTTCCGCAGCGGCTTCTACTGGCCCACAACGCTCAACGACGCCACGGAGCTTGTGCGGGCTTGTGAGGCGTGCCAGTTTCACGCCAAGTAGATCCACCAGCCAGCATAGGGCCTCCAGACGATCCCGCTCTCTTGGGCCTTTGCGGTCTGGGGATTGGACATCCTGGGTCCGTTTCCACGGGCAGCGGGGGGCTATCGCTTCCTCTACGTCGCGATCGACAAATTCACCAAGTGGGCAGAGGTGGAGCCTGTTCACGCGATCCCAGCTGGGTCGGCCATCAAGTTCATCCAGGGCCTCGTGAGGCGATTCGGGGTCCCCAGCCACGTCATCACGGATAACGGTTCACAGGTCACAAGCAATCTCTTCAAGTCATATTGTGCTAACCTTGGAACACAGATCTGCTACGCCTCAGTGGCTCACCCCAGGAGCAACGGTCAGGCCGAACGTGCCAACGTGGAAGTCCTACGCGGCCTCAAGACGCGCATCTTTGAGAAGAAGCTCGAGGCTTGTGGCAGGGGCTATATCGACGAGCTCCAGTCCATGTTGTGGTCAATCCGAACCACTGCCACCAAACTCATGAGAGAAACTCCTTTCTTTCACGTCTACGGGGCGGAGGCGGTCCTGCCTCATGAGGTCAAGCATCGCTCCCCACAGGTCTTGGCTTTCAATGAGGAATGCCAGGACGCCGCCTGGCGGATGGACCTCGTGCTCGGCGAGGAGGGCCGCCGCCGAGGTGCCCTCAGGGCGGTGCGATATCAGAAGGCGTTGCGGCGGTACCACGGCCACAGCGTCCGCGCGAGAACACTTGAAGTTGGTGACTTGGTCCTGAGGCGGGTCCCCTCCAGGGGGTGATTACATAAGCTCTCGCCCATGTGGGAGGGCCCGTTCAGAATCGCCCGTGTCTCTAGGCCTGGTGCTGTGCGACTAGAGACGCAGGATGGGATACCTATCCAGAATTCCAGGAACATTGAACACCTCAGGAGGTTCTATCCGTAATCAAGGCTCCGTGCCCATGAAGGTCTCCGCTCGTGACACTCTCACGTAATAATGAGTTGGGGATGTACATGCCTCGGAGTCTCCTGTGCGTTGCCTACGGGCCCTCAGACGGGGCTCCCACCCACGTCCCAGTGGCAGTCCTTAGCTTCGTGCTGGGAAGATGACGTAGTGTAGGGGTCGGACGCGACCTTTTTTCTTTTTTGGCTTGGTGTTTGGCTATCAGCCTTTTCTACTTCCTTGGCTATCAGCCCTTCCTCTACCCCGTGCTATGAAGTTCTCGTGTTTCTCGTGTTTCTTGCATTTGGTTGGAAGTCTTGCTTGGGATCTTTCTCGCCGGTTTTAAGTTCAGCTTGTTAAGCAGGAGCTGCGCCACTCGCTCTCCTTTGCGCGCCTCGCGCGTGTGGGCTGGGGCACGGGCGGTCACCGGCCTTCGTCTGGCACGGCCCCGTGACCTCGCCTAGCCGAGCTTGCTCAGGCTCTGGCATCGGGCTTCTCAGTCCGCGCAATCTATCCTACCGAGCCGGCTCAGGCTTTGGCGCCTTAACCCACGCTCGGCGCTCTCAGCAGCTCTCAGCGGCTCACCCATGCTCGGGGGCTGGGCGAGCTCTCTGGATTCGACCGTCCTCACGACCCGATGGGGGCTCATGACGCCAATGTGTCAGGAGCACTCCGCCTCAAGACGTCGCAACGCATAAGCTAAGTAATCTCACCAACACCAAAAACATGATAGAAAGTTCTCGCTTCATACATATGTCATAGTACATTACACGCCTTCTCGAGGCAACTTAAAGTTTTGACACAGGAAGGACATGAAGAAAAAAAGGAGGAAGAAGAAGAAGCAAAGGCCGCTCCCGCTCAGTCGGAGTCTCCCAGTTCCTCCGGCTTCACCGAGCCATAGCGGCGCAGTGACCCCTCCCCTCGCCGAGCCGAGCTCGGCGGCGTGGTGGCTCGTTGTAGCTGCCACTGCTGGAGGAGCTGCTGCTGCCACAGAGGGGGGACCTGTGGCGCCCCACAGGACCAAGATCATCTCCGAAGGAGGAGCTACTCCTCCGGACGCCGTCCCCGCCGTCCTCTTCGTCGTCAGCCTCAGGACAGCACCCAAGGCGCCTCCCTTCCTCCGAGAAAACCCTAACGAAAAGTGTGGAGGCGCCGTCGTACCTGAAGTGGAGCGTACACCTCCCCTGCAGCCGGCGCGTGCGTGCAAACGATTGCCAGCCGTGCTCTTGGAACACGTCGCCCGAGGGAGGCACATCGATCTCCACCCAGGATGCACTGCTGCAGCAATCGTCGGTCTGCAGCCAGACGCCGCCGGGGCCTCCGGCCGGTAGCACGTCGCCAAACGAGCGGGGAAGCCGGAGCCACGAGCCGCCGGGCTTCTCCGCCCACACCACGAACTCCGACGACACATCTAAGGAGTGGAGTTGCGGGCGCAGGGGACGCACGACCGCCATACGCCGCCTCGCGCCTCCTCTCCCACCACGGCCGCGACCACCTTCACCGCGGGACGACCCACCGCGCCTCTGTAACATCCCAAATTTTTAATTTGGAATGTTATACATAGATCATAATTGCATTTCATGTTTTTGCATTTTTTGTTCGTGGAGTTCCTCGAAATTCTAAGCAACTCAAGGACCTACGGAGAGAGTTGGGAATTTTACCGTTTTCGTATTTGAGTTCGCTCGAATACCGGTACGAGGACAGTGTGATTCTAATTATTTTTCTCTCCTAAAAATATTTCGAAAAACAAAATATGAGCGGAGATAATATGACTTCTCCAAAATAACAGAAATATTGGAGGAAAAATGTTAAAATCACTTTTGGTATTTTTCTGGATTTATTTGCGGATTTATTTGCATAGGAAAAATGCGCGTTTTTCAAAATTTCATTTAGGTCCAGGAAAAATGTTAACTTTGTCCTGAATATTATTAGAGGACGGTGAAAATTTATTTTGGGAATTTTGGAGTCCGTTTGGTATTTCTTTCGTTAGGTTTTCTGTGCCGGGACTCTTTTAGAAAAAAAAAGGAAACCGACTTAGTCTCGTATAGGGTCGGGAGACTGGGCTTTATAAGCGCCAGCCCCGCCGGCCCAAGTCGCCAGCCGCCAGCCCCACTCGCCCGAACCCTAGCGCCGCCCCGCCGCCAGCCCGCCGTCGCCGCCCCGCCGCCGCCGCCGCCGCGCTGCGCGCCGCCGCCGTCGCCCACGCCGCGTCGCCCCGCCGCCAGCCCGCCGCCCCGCCGCCAGCCCGCCGCTGCCCGTGTGCCGCGCCGCCGCCGCCGGAGCACCGTCGCCTCGCCCCGCCGGACCGCTGGAGTTTTCGCCGGAGTTCGTTGCTCGAGGTAGTTCTTGGTTTTTCCCGAATAATCGATCGGTTTTGTTTTAGGAAAACCTAGATCTGTTTTTTAGAATAGATCGGTTCGGTTTTTCCGTCGGTTTAGTTATTTAGCGGACGTTCGTCCGTACGTTTGTTTTAATGAACGGTTTTCGTTAGTTAGCCGCAGACAGCGAACGTTCGTTCGTTAGCCTGTTCGTCGTTTTTCTTTTTCGGGGTATTTATTCGTGATTATTCTGATCGTGATTTCTGCCCTGATCTTGTTTTTCGTTTTTCTTTTCGCTCGAGAGTCGGAATCAGGTGATTCAAAATCCCAGATCTTCGTCTCGAAGCCCTCTTTACGTTTAATCAACTTGAACAAAGTTTTGGCTACTGTAAAATTTGACTTTAGGCCAACTAGGACACCGGAGCTCATTTCTTATGCAGTTTGAGTTTCGTTGCTTCTTTCGAGTTGATTCTTTTTGCAAACTAGAGTTCTTAAGTTGAACTTTCTGGTTAGATATCTTATTTGAGTTTTACCCGTGCATTAGTTAAGTAATTATTGTGTGCTTGTTTGATTGCGATAGAGTACCCGGAGTGCGCCGCTTGCTACTTTGAGTCTCTAGGTTTTGCGGATCATCCGCAAGGCAAGTAACACTTTGATCATACTTTCCAATTACCCAGTTTTCATTGTATTAGTCCAACCCTCACACATTGCATGAGTAGGATCAATTAACTTGTGGTATTGGGAAGTAGATTGAGGTAGTACCTATTACCTGCATTACATTCAAACCTTTGGGGGTTACTTCTACGTTTGCTGTTAGGACATGTTATGCTCGTAGACGTGGATTGGGTGAGTGAAATCCATGAAAGATGTGAGTTTGTTAATTAATGGTTCAACTTAAGGTGGCAACATTAATACACATCTGGGTGGATTGAGGCACCTGGGTATTCCAGCGATTGCCTGTTTTTTTTTCATGGACCGCCACCCAGGCTCAAAGGGATCATGAGATTATTCATACTAGAAACTTCCGTGTGCAGCCACAATGATATTATGGGCTCTAGCATAGTATGAGTAAGTTGTGCGAACTCTTCCAGTGGTGGACTAGCAGATGTAGGGGATGTAGGTTGGTACGGTCCGCCCGATCGTAAGGTGCTAGCGCTTCTGAAAGACTATGTCTCGGTCATCCGTTTCTCAAACACCATGTAGTGCGAGAAACCAAACAGAGGCGATCGAGTCTTGTGGGAAAAGTGCACAAACCTTTGCAAAGTGTACAAACTGATCATTATTAGCCGTGTCCCCGGTTATGGACGTCTTGAGTATCTAGTACTTGGATTTTCATGTGCATCTCATCATGTTACTCTAAATTAATTTTGTTGGGTTTAATGATTACTTTAATTGGGGTTGAGAGGATGTCTATCTTCTCAACAATGTTTCAACTACCATGATAGTTAATTAAAAATCTATTCCTTTGAAGTAGGGAAAAATTGGCTTTATGCAAAAACTTAACCATAGAGCTTTCCACCAGCCATATTGCATATAGTATAGCTTTATTTTCATTGCATTCTCCTGTGTTACCTTGCCAGCATATTCCATGTGCTGACCCGTTTTCGGGCTGCAATGTTTCATGTTGCAGACTTTTTAGACGACGAGTAAGATGCCCTTTTAGGTCGTGGTTCTATACTCAGTGATGCCGCTGGAGTTGATGGACTCACTTATCTTCCAAGCCTTCCGTTGTTATCGTATTAGATGGCCTTCAGCCATATTATTTGTAATAAATTCATCGTTGGACTATCGATGTAATAAGTGTGTGATTGCTACTCTGTTATAAATCCTTCAAGTACTGTGCGTGTCAGCATTACTGATCCAGGGATGACACTGATGCACAGAGATCAGACTGTTTGAGGTCTGGTCGCTACAGCCTCTCACTAGCGACTGAGGCGACACCTGGAAGGCCGCGCCCGCTCCCTCGAGGAGTTGCCACGAGCGCGCGGCATGCTTACGGGGACGCCCGCGGCTCCTCTTCGATGGCGGCGAGGCCAAATCCTTTGGGGCCTTCCCCTTCTCCACGGCAGACGGCTTCCTCGGCGGCGCCATGGAGATCTCGCAGCAAGAGAGAGAGCGGAGAGCAAGTGAGGAGGCAGATGGCATTGGCTTGAAGATGGCTTGGGGGCTCCCCCCTAGTCCCATTTACAGGGCGGAGGAGCCAAACCGTCAGTCGCTGGCGTCGCAGCCATAACGGCCCCATCGTCTGCACCAGGGAGTTGTCAAGTCACACGGTTAACAAGACTGCGTGGGGAGCGGAGTCGCCACGTCCCATCCAACCGTCGCGCACCAGCCTGGCCCGTAGCCTTTGGGGCCCACGACACTTTGTCCTCGACTAAGGCTTCGCCTCTAAGCCAACTTCGCACGCGCCTTGGGCCCAGGGGCTACAGTCGGAGTCCTGGGAACCAGGGTACCCAGACTTGCCTATCTGCGGGCCGCAGTATGCTCTTGGCGTGGCCTGGTACGGCCCAGCTGATCGACCAGCTGCTCAAGACCCTCGTGAGGGGGCTGGACCTCGCGAGGAGAACGACGTCAAGACCCCCTCGGGAACGGCCTCGGTTAGGTTGCTTAGGAGGGGCGGAGAATCCAAGGCCAAGCCTGCCTCAGGAGGAGGCAGTGACGCAAGCAATGACACACCACGCTAGCGGGCGCCAGCGCGTGCCAGTGGCACAGTTGCCATTTTGGTGCAAAGGGGGATAGAGCAGGCGCAGGTTCCTGAGGAGCAGGACAAAGGTTTCTCCATTCGTGCAACAAGACCGAAGACCGCAAGGACGACTGGGAGGATGTCACCGCCGAGCCCACCACCGCGTCACCGCCTGATCCTTTTGCAGCCAAAGACTGCTTTTGTCAGGATAGGAATGTCCTTTTGTTCCCGCTCAAAATGGCCGTTGTGGGATCCCTTCCCGCCTAAACATTTCGGGGGAAGAGGACCCTTGCCGCCTATATAAGTAGCTAAGATCTCCACTATGAAGGGGAGAGAGGATCAGATCCATAAACTCTGCCCTCGCACATAAGATCAAGAACTCTTACCTCATGACCCTCCTACGCTCTCCCCATGAGCCGAGGAACCGCCATACTAGTCCATGTTCAAGCCCTCCTGAGGCCAATCCACAAAAGCAGGAAGTAGGGTTTTACACCACAAGGTGGCCTGAACCTGGGTAAATTCTCGTGTGCTCTACTTGCTGTTCGCTTGAATCTCTTCACTGGACGAGGGTGAGGCGCTAGGTAGACGTGAGTGGGAGAGATCTTCGTTCACACCCCTGTTTACGAACTTCTTGGGTTTGCGGAGCCCGTAATCCGACACCTTCTCCAGTCTCCGACCAATTGAGGGGTGTGGGACACTTGCGTCTGTACAACACCTCAAATGGTGCCATCTGGAGGCTTGACTGATAACTGTTGTTGTAGGAGAACTCGGCAAAAGGGAGGAAACCTTCCCAGTTGGCTCCATATGCCAAGACACAGGCTCGGAGCATGTCTTCTAGTTTTTGATTCACTCGTTTCGTCTGATCTCCAATTTGCGGCTGGAAAGCAGTGCTGAAAGACAACTTCGTTTCCATGGCCTCTTGGAACTTCTTCCAGAAGCTCTAGGTAAACTGGGTTACTTGATCTAACACAATCTACTTAGGGACACCATGAAGGGTCATGATTCTGTTGATATATAGAGTTGCTAGTTGGTTGCCATCATAGGTAGTCTTGACAGGAATGAAATGGCCTACTTTGGTCAAATGGTCGACTAAGACCCAGATGGAGTCATGTCCCTCATTTGACCTAGGTAGTCCAGTGATGAAATCCATTCCGGCTTTATTCCATTTCCACTCGGGAACCTTGAGTGGTTGGAGCAATCTAGCAGGTCGATGATATTCAACCTTGACCCTTTGGCATACATTACACTTTGCAACATAGGTGGCAATCTCCCTTTTAATCACGTGCCAGCAAAATCTTCCCTTCAAGTCTTGATACATCTTGGTTCATCCAGGGTGGATGGAATACGGAGTGTCATGGGCTTCTTGCAGGATCAAATTCTCCAGCTCCTTCTTGTTCAGTACGCAGATACAACCTTTGTACCAAACAATCCCGTGCTCGTCTTCGGAGAATCATGGGGCCTTGCCTAGCTTCATCTTTTTCTTGATGCCTTCGATGCTTATGTGTCCATTTTGACCTTCCTTGACTTCATCCATCAGGGTTGGCTTGACTTCTAGGTGGTCCAGATACCCATAGGTAACCAATTCCAAGCCAAATTGTGCCAGCTCTTCAAACAGGGCTGGCTCCTTTCCTACAATCATGGCATTCAGGGAGCAAGCCTTTCTGCGTAAGGCGTCTGCTACCACATTAGCCTTCCCGGGGTGGTATTGAACACTGAGGTCGTAATCCTTGATCAGTTCCAACCATCTTCGCTGCCTCATGTTCAATTCCTTTTGAGTGAAAATATACTTCAGACTTTTGTGGTCTGTGTATATCTCACACCGCTTCCCTAGGAGGTAATGTCACCATGTCTTCAAAGCATGAACCACTGCTACTAACTCAAGATCATGAGTAGTGTAGTTCTCTTCATGAGGTCGTAGCCGCCTTGAAAGGTAAGCTATGACTCGACCATCTTGCATCAGAATGCTTCGCAATCCGGTTCAAGAGGCATCACAATATATCACAAACTCCTTGTGAATTGTCGGTGTTGCCAGAACTAGGGCGGTGGTCAATCTCTTCTTGACTTCTTGGAAGCTTTCTTCGCACTTTGACGTCCATTCGAACTTCTTGTCCTTCTTCAAGAGCTGAGTCATTGGCCGCGCAATGCTGGAGAATCCTTCCACAAATTTGTGATAATAGCCTGCAAGTCTGAGGAAGCTTCTAACTTCCTTGACAGTAGTTGGGGATTGCCATTGGGTTACAAATTCAATCTTCGCGGGATCCATCGACAATCCTTCCTTGGTCAAGACATGACCCAAGAATCCAACTTTATGCAGCCAAAACTCACACTTGCTGAATTTGGCATATAATTGGTGCTCTCAGAGCTTGTCTAGGACCATCCTCAAGTGTTGCTCATGCTCTTCTTCCGTCTTCGATGAGACAAGAATGTCATCAATGAAGGTGACAACAAACTTGTCCAAATATTCCATGAAGACCTTATTCATAAGATACATGAAGTAAGCTGAGGCATTGCTCAATCCGAATGACTTGACCGTGCACTCATACAGTCCATATTTGGTTATAAATGCTGTCTTCGGAATATCTTGGGGTCTTATCTTCAGCTGGTTGTACCCAGATCTGTGGTTGATCTTGGAGAACACCTTGGCTCCATTGAGTTGATCAAACAGATCTTCAATCTTGGGAAGTGGATACTTGTTCTTGATTGTAACTTCATTGATGGAACGATAGTCAATGAATAAGCGGATGGTACTGTCCCTCTTTGCCACGAACAGAACAGGTGATCTCGAAGGGCAGGCACTAGGGAGGATAAATCCCTTCCACCATTCTTCTTCCAGTTTCTTCTTCAACTCTGCTAATTCTTTCGTCCCCATTCTATAAGGCTTCTTATAGATGGGTCCTGCTCCGGGCATGAGCTCGATGAAGAACTCGATCTCATGGTCAGGAGGCATCCCCAGTAGCTCACCAGGAAAGACATCGGGGTACTTGCATACTACTGGCACTTGCTCCAATCCAACTTCAGACAGACAGTTGACTTGAGTGGCTTGAGCGGAAGAGGAGTTGGAGGCAAATTTAACTTCGACTACTTGGTCATTGGTCAAAGTGACAGTCCAATTGGCACAATCTAACAAGCCTTGGTGCTTGATGAGCCAATGCATGCCTAAGATCACATCCAAGCCTTGTGATCTTTGGATGATAAGGTCTGCTAGGAAATCTACCCCGTTAATGACGATTCCGACTCCCTTACAGCCTATCTTGGCTCTCATCTCTGCTCCAGGGGTTTGTACCACCATGGGGTTATTCAGGGGTGTAGGGGTCATGACATTTTTTAATGCAAACTGTTGGGTGACAAATGAATGCGTGGCTCCAGAATCAAACAAGACAGATGCAGGTGCTGAGTTGACAAGGAACGTACCCAACACGATGTCCGGGTCTTCCTGAGCCTCTTCTGCAATGACATGATTCACACGCCCCTTGCCATTGTTGGGCGGGTTGCGAGGAGCTTGGTTCCTTGGTGGCATTCCGCGGCCTTGTCCTGGGTTCTGCGTACTGGGGCGTGGGGCATTGGGCTTCTTGTTGGGGAACACCCTTGAGATGTGTCCTGACTGACCACATCCATAGCAAGTGACTTGGTTTGAGTTGTTGGTCTTGTTGCCACCACTGTTATTGGGGTTGTTGAAGGCTGGCCTGGGGTTGGCATACCGCTGAGGCCGATAGTTGGTGCGGGGTGCGGGACCTCTTGGCTGCTGATAGGTTGGCCTGACCGGGGCTGGCTGCCACGGGCAAGGCATCTGGTTACTGGAACTTCCCTTGCTGATCATCTTGCGCTTGCGAGTGTCTTCCATACCGCACCGCTTGTCCTCAAGCATGAGTGCTTTGTTCACCAGATCAGGAAAGGTTGGGCAGTCACACACGACAAGTGAGTACTGTAGAGTCTGATTGAGGCCTTCCATGAAGCGCTCCCTCTTTGCAGCATTAGTGTTGACATCTTCAGGGACATAACTTGACAAAAAAACTGAACTTCTGCATGTACTCCTTGACGGTGCCACTTCCTTGCTTTAGAGCTCAGAACTCATGCTTCTTAATAGCCATGATTCCGGAAGGAATATGGGCCTTGTGGAATTCTTCCTTGAAGTCATTCCAGGTGATGGCTTGCCTAGCATGCATGACCATGAATCCATCCCACCAAGCTCTAGCAGTTCCCCCGAGACAATGGGCGGCATAAGCCACCTTCTCACGGTCTTTAGTGTAGCCGACTAGTACCAACAAGTCCTCTATGGTGCGGACCCAGTCGTCTGCCTCCAGGAGTTCAGCAGTCTTGATGAAGGTTGGCGGTGCATGCTTCTTGAACTCTGCCAACGTGGAACGTCCATTGCCATTCCCCGCCAGCTGGTGGTTGTTGGTGGCAGCTTGAGTAATCATCTGGAGGGCTATGGTGTTGGCTTGGCGTTCCTCTCGGAAATCTTGGAGAAGAGGAGCCATGTCCATGTTTGGGGGAGGTGGTGGTGGTGGAGCTTGTCCGTGGGTTTGGTCCTGGCTGGCTTCTGCTTGGGCGGATGCTCCGGCTTCGGCTGCTGGGTAAAGGTACCAATACGAGTTACAACAGGCATCCTGTTGGAGCGGTCAAGGTCTTATGATTGGGAAAGATTAGGGAAAGCAATAAAGATGGGTGCCTAGTAAGGGAGTTGGTATGAACTAGTTGTTTTCATGCAAGGGCCAAAAGGGCCAAACACATCCTTTAAAATTTAAATAGGTGATGTACTCGTTTACATGTTCCCAAAGGGAAAGTACAACTTCCATTGAAAAACAACATTACCTGGTTTCATACCATTACAAGGACTCGACTTCGCATAGGGGTTACATGACCTATTCTACCATAGAGGTCACGAGTTGGCATATCCGAGTTGCGAATGATGCCTAAGTGGTGGAATGCCCGGTCGTGTATTTTGGCTCTTCTGGGTCTTCTTCCTTGTCTTCATCCCTCTAGGATTCTCTATCACTTGAAGGTGTGGGGGAGTGGAGGAGTTGAACACGGCATTGCTTTGCCGATGGTGCGGGGAAGAGCTTGCGATATTCCCTTCCCGTCATAAAATGTCGCTAAGGTGGTTCTCCATCCTTGGACAATACATCTCCTGAGGGTCTTCCGCCTAGATATGCGATAGCGGGTTGCCCAGGAGGCGCACCTTCCTTCTTGATCCTATTCGTCTTCTCTTGTGCTCGACGAAGAAGTGCCCTTGTCTCGTGAAGTTTCTTTCGGAGCTTCATCGACACCGAGGACAATTCTTGTGCCAAGCTGTCGACACAAAGGCTGAAGTATGTCTGGAATCGGAGTGGAAGTCCTTCCTTCAGTGGTGGGGCTCGTGCACTGCTCTCATCTTCACCTTCCTTCCGGTAAGGCAAGAAGAGGGTTGTCATCTTGACTGCCATCTCCAGATGAAGTTCTCGGAGGCGGGTTAGTGCCTTGAGTGCAGCTACCTTGACAACAAGGAGTAGTGCTGCCATCTAGGGTCCCTCGAAGAACCAACTTGTGGGAGGATCATTTGCCTTCACGATCACTTCCACAGGGTACTCCGTCTTGGTGTCACAAGGCCAATGCTCATGATAGGTGAGGATGGGGGCTCGGTGAAACTGGCACTCATGGAGGCTATCCTCGAGAAGCAAGGGGAACCCAGTGGTCAAGAGTTCTTCAGGTACTGCGGCCATCTACAAAGGTTGAATGGGAGAGGTCAATAAGCTGATAATATCGTAGGTTTTGGTAAGTCTTAGAAAAGAAGAGAAGTTTAGAAGCTTTATGAAAATGGTCTCATCCTAACTAACGCCCATGCTAACTAAGGCTTCTTACAGTCAGGATAGCTCTGAGACCATCTCTATGGGGACGCCGACTCATAAGTTGACATCACCGAATGGACGTGTACAGTGATCCTAGAGATCAATGCTCACTGAACACAAAGAAGCTGAATAACAAGAGTCTTACATCCATACATACCATCTTACACAAATTATGACCATTATGGTCAAGTCTTACATAGATAAAGCCTCACGGATGAACATCGAATAAACTCAAGTAGCGGAAGTCTTCGTAGATAAGTAGAACCCATGCCATCTTCCTTAACCCTATATGCATTATGACTGGGAAAGCGTCCTAGTTCACATGTTTGTCTCCAAAGAACTATTCTTCAAATTCTTGCTCTTCCATGTCTGGCCAATTAAATAACTAGTGGCAAGCCAATGAGTACTTTCAATGTACTCGCAAGCAACCCATGTTTTTGATCAAAGTAACAATGCATGTTTTAACAACAAGTCAGCAACCTAGCTTCTAGCTAGTAGAAATGTCCTATCATCTTGTAAGGTATGCATCAATGAATTTGAGTAACCATGAGAACAACTTACAAATATCAACATAATCAGAGTTTGGATCAAAGCTAGCTCATTCAACATGTCAAGTTACTGCATTAACTCAAATAGTTCTCTTCCACACACATATGCACCAAGTTTGTAAAATTTCTGGACATAGTTTAATTAGCACCTCCCAAATGTCCATGACCGCGGACACGGCTATTCGAATAGTTTGACACTCTGCAGAGGTTGCGCACTTTACCCACAAGATCTGGGAAGCTTTTGTGTCATCCACGATCCCGCAGTACCTCAAGTACATGGCAGAAGCACCCAATCATTATCTTTACCTAGACAACACTAACATAGGGTCCACTCGTTGATGCACGACCCTCGTGTATAAGCAAATGATCGTGGGACTCTGCCCTTTCACATTATCACACATACACGAAGGGACCAACGGTGTGTCCGATGCCCTGTAAAAACAGTCATGGCCACCTATCCAAGCACGGCCCCGTCCCGAGAGTGACCTCAAGTCACCCCCGTCACTAGTAATGTGGGCACCATGCTAGTATCAGCCTAAGTAATCAACAATGGCCCTTCCCATAAGGTATAATGTGGTTGCACATGTTTGGTTGGGACGGTAATCACACATAAATCTAATCCATCATTTTACACACACACACACACACACACCAAAAGCTTCCTTTGGTATACCACTTCTTCCTCAAGTGGTGACCTTAGTTCAACATCACCCACGGGCATTAGGGGCACCCGATGGGAGTTTTCGAAAGAACGCAACCACGAAGAGTTCATGGTATTCATGCAACATTATGCATCAATAGCTAATCTTTTGACATTGTATCCATGCACAAGGTAGAGATAATGAGTAGGGGTATGCATCATGTGGTGTTCCACAACAAGTTCACCACCGTCACTTTTCATCATCTTGTAATCGGAAAGAGGGGTGTCATGGTCAAAGGGTTGCTTGCCTTGATTGGCTTGGTATTCAATGTCTTCAAGTCCTTGTCCTTCTTATTCTCCAACTACTTTGTCAAATGCGGTATCTATTCGTCGCAAAAGAAACAACGGGAAAATAAGGCAATAATAAAAGCAGAAAAATCAAGGTGCTCAGAAAAATGTCAACTTATTTTTGTAAAATACTAGGGGGGGGGACTAAGAAGGAAAAAATTCCTAGTTTTCGATTTGGAGCTAAAAGGACAGAGTAGTGGATTTTCAAACAGAGATTTAATTGTTCAAATTTGAATTTAAATTTGAACAGTACATAAAAGTTTGATGAAGATGTATGAAAGATATACCATTAAATATGTGAGAATATTTCAAGATTTGTGGAGTTGGAATGATTTAATTTGGATAAATATTTTATCCTGTGGATTTATTTCAAAATTATCAGAAAAGAAAAAGGACAAATGCCATTATTCAACTGGGCCAGGACAGCCACAGTGCACAAACCCAGAGGCGATTGGAGGGCAGGGTTGGACTCAGCGCGTGCCAGGTTTGAACCTGACGGGCGGGGCCCAGGCGCCTGTGAGAGAGAGGCGCGGGAGTGCACATGCTGACAAGCGGAGCCCACCTATCATCCCTAACCCCGAGTCCAGATGGCCGGTGCGGTGGTCGTTCTGGTCGTTTCCGGGTGCAAAAGAGCGGGGGAAGAGAGGCGAAATGTTCAATGGTGTGCGGGGGTTCCAGATCGGGGCAGAAGTACGATGGGGAGAGCCTGTACCGAGCGGACAACGGTGAGCTGCCGTGGCGGAGCTCGAGCTCGATCTCGAGCTCGAGGGCTTCTGGTGGCTAACTAGGGGTGCAGGGGGACGATTTGGAGGGTGCAGAGGCGAGTGGTGGAGAGCGAGAGGCTCGGGGCGGCCTCTCTATAGGCGGGCGGCGGTCCATCGAAGATGCGTGCACCGGCGAGCTCACTACCATTGCCACGGGTCACGGGAGCATATCGGGGTGTGTCTAGGGTGCTCATGGGCTTGGTCCAGAGCCAGGGGAGAGAAGAGAGAGGGCAGAGAGGTGCCAGGGGAGCCACGCGTGTGAGCCTGCTCACTGATCCGCTCGGGCGGCGGGCGCGCGTGCGAACTAGGGCAAGAGGAGGTAGAAGGAGGAGGGGGACAGGACCTTTTTGTGTTGGCCCCCCACGGCGCATCGTCGGGCGTGAGGGGGGGCGACGTGGCCGGAGGTGCTTGGCCGTGGGGGGCTACAGTCCCAGAGCGCACTGTAGCACACTCCAGAGCGTGCTTTTGGCATGCCATGGTATATTTTATGCCCTGTGGGCGTGCCCACTGATGTCTAGCAGCTCTAGGAGATAGTAAAGAAAGGGGTTGGAGCCTTGAATGCTCTGGAGGGGCTCTGGTGAGAGAGGAGGGTGAGAGAGAATAGTGATGCGGCTGTCCAGAAGGCTAAATGAGGTGGTTTCACCCCTCAATCATTGATCCGAAGCCAGGGGGAAATTACTGGAGGTAGAAGAGGACTTGGTGGGGCTGTGGTAAAAAGTTGAGATCATTTGGATTAGTGGAAGAGGTCAAACAAGTTGATTTAGAAAAAGGACGGAAAGTGTTTGTTGCTGGTTAGGTCAAGAAAATGGATTCCATTTGGCATGAGGCTCCACAGGGTGAAATGGCACATATAATTAGGGCCTTCCACCAATTTTGAGCTCATTTGGGCAAACTTTCCAATGCAACTTGTGTAAACCCTAGAAATCAACAAAATGAATTTACCAAGATCTAGTCATGCAAAACAATTCCCCTTGATGCACCAATGTGTGTAGTGTCATCATTTGGGGTTGTGAGCATGCCCACAAAGTTTGGGGGCATTTGGAATAAGTTGGCAATGTAAAGTTGTTCAAACTGGAATCTAGACAGAGATGGTTTTGGGACACTTTTGTGAACCAAAACTATTTGGATTGAGCTAAAACTTTGCACGGTCATCAATTTATGCATATGTGACTTTCTAGAATTTTCCTGGAATTTTGAGAGAATATTTCCTTTGTAAATATTTTAAAAGCTGGAAATATCCAGAAAGGGTTTTTGAGGGATTTGTCCAATATTTTCATCATGACCATCAGTTGAAACTCTTATATATGGACAATATATGTCCTATGAGTTTCCCTAAATTTTCTCAAATATTTTTGAAACATTTAAATAATTGTAACCTATTAAAGACCATTTCTGGCCTAAAGAAAAAGCCTTCAAATAAAATAGGAAAATAATATTTAAAATTATACTTTTGTAGTTTATGGGAGTCCTATACCTAATAGGATTCAAATATACTTTCTAGAAGATTTTTCATACCCCAAATCAAGACTTGCAGTGCAAACCTCAATTCAGGGGTTTTTGGAAAACTAAATTTAGAAAATATTATTTGGCCAAATTATTTTTGTAAGAAAATACTATATTGTTCTATACACATGGTGTGAGCATTGGGCATAAGTTTGGAGCAAGGTGACGTAGTATAGAAGGTGAAGTTATGTTGACCTTAAAGAGCACTTGAAAATGATAGTGAGAAAACCAACTCCAAATAAAAGCTAAATGATGCAAAAGTTTTTGTTGGTCCAAATTTTCCTGCTTTATTAATGCAAATTACATGTTACAAAATGCAGGTTGTGACACCAAGGTGGTGAAGCAAATCGCCCTGGCGAGGCTCTTAGGAACCAAGGGAAACCCGTCAGGGGCCTTGAGAAGGAGGATTGCAATGAAGAGAGCGAGGGAGGGGACGAAGAGGAAATCAGTGAGTAGTAGTTCCAAAAGGCCACTGACGCACTGTGCATCGACGGGGGTGCATCTCTGCACTCCTCTCACCGCCAACTTAAACAGTGGGTGCGTGAGGTCAATGTCGTGGAGCCAGCAGCGGAGTTTCGGAAGCCGCTCAAGTGGTCCCGCACGCCCGTCATCTTTGACGAAGAGGACCACCCTAGCCGCACTACCACAGTAGGGGTGCTTGCCGTTGTTGGTATCACCAAAAATCCGCAACCTAAAGGTCACAAAAGATGTTGGTCGATGGCGGGGCTGGGTTGAATCTGATTTCCCCAAAGGTCATCAGCACACTCCAGATAGCAGAGGAAGAACTTGAGGTTACCAGCACATTTCAAGGTGTTAATCCCGGCAAGAGCCGTCCTAAGGGAAAGATCACGCTGTCGGTAACATTCGGCAGAGAATTGAACTACCGGATTGAGAAGGTTGTGTTTGATGTGGTTGATCTCCCCTGCCTTTCAGTGGAATCCCTAGACGCCTAGCTTTGGCCAAATTCATGCTGGCATCCCACTATGCCTACAACACACTAAAGATGCTATGACCAATGGGAGTCCTCTCCATTCCATCTGACAAGAAGAATGCAATCATTTGCATGGACAAGATGCACAGGGATGCAGTTGCAGCAGAGGCCTGTTGATGACTTGCCGGAGAGCTCCAACAGCAAGAGATCCAGAGTTGATGCACCTGCTGTGAAGAAGGTCCCGACAGGGCTAGATGGGCCTAATGGTACTTTCACTATTAGTATCACCCAGGATGATATTGTGGTGAAAACCAAGGGCAGATTATCCATCATACATGATCTCAAAGAGAACTTTGCCAATCTGCGCAAGATGAACTTAAAGCTAAATCCGGAGAAGTGTGTGTTTGGTGTTCCCTCCAGCAAGCTACTTGGCTTCTTTGTGTCCCACCAGGGGATAGAGGCCAACCCTGATAAAATCGCGGTTATCGACCAGATTCAGGCGCCAATGACAGTTAAGGATGTCACACGTTTGACAGGGTGCATTGCTACACTCAGCAGATTCATCTCCAAGTCCACCTAGCGTGCCTTGCCGTTCTTTAAGATCTTGAAGAAGGCAGGACCATTGAAGTGAACCCCGGAAGAAGATATGGCACTACGATATTTGAAGACCTACTTATCCTCTGTGCCTACCTTGGTTGCTCGTAAACAACAAGAGCCGTTGCTGCTGTACTTAGCAGCAACATATCAAGTGGTTAGTACAGCATTGGTGGTGAAGTGGGAAGTAGACTCAGTTAGTGTCCCCTTCGGAGAGGAGTATGAGAATAGCTCGGCAAGGCCAGATATTGATCAGGACAGAGAGGAGCACGACAACTGTAACAGCCCCAAGGATACGACAATAAAAAAAGTGGTGCAATGCCTAGTGTACTTCGTCAGCTCCAGGTACTCTGTCCTGCAAAAGTTGATTTTTGGCTTAGTCATGGCCTCAAGGAAACTACGCCACTACTTCCAAGCCCATGAGATCACGGTTGCTACAAGCTTTCCGTTGCAAATGATACTCCGGAACCCAGAGGCTACCGGCAGGATAGTGGAGTGGGCATTGGAGTTATCCAGCTTTGGCCTGAAGTTTGAAAGCACCTCAACAATACAGAGCACGAAATTGTAAACCCCTGATGAGGAGGTGCTAGAGATAGTTATTCCC
Organism: Secale cereale; assembly: GCA_902687465.1. Classification (NCBI taxonomy): domain Eukaryota; kingdom Viridiplantae; phylum Streptophyta; class Magnoliopsida; order Poales; family Poaceae; genus Secale; species Secale cereale. Next base: position 351,798,813 of record LR738710.1, read on the forward strand.
GGCAAGGAATACCCCAAGAATGGATCAAGTATTTTGATGGTGCCTTCTCCCTACAAGGTGCCGGGGCTGGCGTGCTTCTCATTGCTCCCTCCGAGGAACACTTGAAGTACGTGGTCCAGATGCATTTTCCCCGGGAGGAGGCGACCAACAATACAACAGAGTATGAAGGTCTCCTTGCCGGGCTCAGGATTGCCACAGAGTTGGAAATCAAGAAGTTGATCATTAGAGGAGATTCGCAACTTGTGGTGAGGAAAGTCAACAAGGATTACCAAATCCCATTGATGGAGGCATACATCGAGGAAGTGAGAAGATTGGAGGAACGCTTTGACGGGTTGCAAACAGATCACGTACCCCGTCCAAAAAAGAACAATGATCATCATATATCAAAGTGTGCTGCACAGAAGCTTCCTGTGGGACCAGGAACTTTTTTTCTCCACCTTAGTCAGCCCTTCGTATCCCCAGCAACAATGGCACGAAAGAGGAGGAAATTGGATTCCGGTAAGCCTCTCCTAGTAGAGCCCTCTGGGGCACCAGGTAGGGACCCTGCTGGAAACAAGTAACATTCGCTTGTCTGATTACACCCTCCTACCGGGCCCCAGGTCCCTGCTGTCGAGGAATGTGGCCAAACGAATGCAGAGGTGCTGGTAGTCCTCGGTAATGGGCCCCAACTTGGACAAGGCACATAGTCCACATCCTCCAAACCGGAGAACTTCCCAAAGAGCAAGAAGAAGCTGAAAGAGTAACCCGGAGGGCGAGTATGTATCAGTCTGTCGATGACACTCTATACAGAAGGATGCCCAATGGTGTGAAATTGAAGTGCATTTGCCGGGACGGGGGAAAGGAACTGCTGGCAGAAATACACAGAGGCATGTGCGGCCCCCACATTGGATCAAGGGAATTAGTTGGGAAATCATTCTGGCAAGGATTCTATTGGCCTAGAGCCCTCCAAGATGCAGTCGAGCTAGTCACCAAATGTGAAGCCTGCCAGTTCCATTCCAAGAACATCCATCTGCCTGCCCAAGCTCTTCAGACAATCCCTTTTCCATGGCCGTTTTCGGTCCGGGGGCTCAATATCCTCGGTCCTTTCCCCCGAGATGCTGGGGGCTTTGAATTCTTGTTCGTTGCAATCGACAAGTTTACAAAGTGGCCGGAAGTAGATGACCTGAGAAAGGTGACTGCTTAGTCAGCTATCAAGTTCTTGAAAGGATTAGTGTGCTGCTCCGGAGTCCCTGCTCGGATCATCACCGACAATGGCACCCAGTTCACGAGCCACGCCTTCATGCAATATGTTCATGCCCACGGAAGCAAGATCTCATTTGCCTTTGTTGCCCATCCCAGAAGCAACGGACAAGATGAGAGGGCGAACACTGAAGTGTTGCGGGGCCTCAAGACAAGAACATTTGATAAGCTGCAGAAGTGCGGCAGGCGATGGATAGATGAGCTCCCTTTGGTTCTCTAGTCCCTCAGAACGATACCAAACCGAGCTACCGGGCAGACTCCTTTCTCCCTTGTCTATCGGGCATAAGTAGTTATCCCCACAGAACTCATTGATGGGTCTCCTCGAGTGCTTTCCTACGATGAAGTAGTGCAAGATCAGCACCAGCGTGAGGACGTTGTGCTTCTCGAGGAGAACCTTCTCCGGGCTGCTACGCATGCTGCACGCTACCTGCAAGCCCTGCATCACTACCACAGCCATAGGGTTCATGCCCATTGTTTTGAGGAAGGCGACCTTGTCCTTAGGCGCGTTCAGTCCCCCAATGGTGCAAACAAGTTATCAAAGTGGGAAGGCCCTTACGGGTGGTATGAGTCACCAGACTTGGCGCAGTCTGTCTGGAGACCAGAGATGGCATTCAGTTGCAAAACTCATGGAACATTGAACATCTCCACAAGTACAACCCATAAAGTGCGGTTCTCGGGCCCTGCACGGCAGCCATCCTTTTGTACAGGCCTTGCCTCAGTTGCATGTGATCCCTTGTACAAAGGGAAACAGAGAAATAAATGAAGCACTAATATGGGGGGCCAACAACAAGTTGCATGCATGCACAAGCATATCATGTTCATGTAGATAAGATTTCATTTGGCATCATTTTAATCTGCATAAACCATAGGTTCCTGCTGTGGACTTGGTTCCCCAACAGAAAATGAGAAGAGAAGCCAACATTGCAATCTCCGGCAAGCCAAACAGATAAGTTCTCTCCTTTTATCCATACATGTTCTGTAAGAACTTGTGCATAAGAAAACCTCGCTACCTTTCGAAACTTATGTGCTCCCATCCTTTGACTCGAACGCTTCTTCGGTCAGGGTGGTCGTAGTGACCTTTGTTGAAAAGGGATTGGGGTGGGGGCTAGTCCCTCTCCATGTCTTACGCCTGGCAAGCTTGGTTCCGCGGCAACAAGACTGAGGGTACCGGCAAGGTAGCCTACCGGGGGAAACTTGTTTACTTGGAAGTATAGAGATATCCCACCTCCGCATGGATGCAGTACATGCACAAGTCCCCGGCAAGGTTTATCGTTTTCATTAATATGCTGATCAACAAGTACAAATCTTACAGAACACAAACATGGATAAAGGAGATGCCTACAGTTTGGCAAATGCCTACAGTTTAGGACTGAAAAAAGACAAGTGCCCCATAATCATTTTATCTGCTCCTCCTTTCCCAGATGTTGCAGCAAGAGGGGAAGAGAACAAAAGGAGCGCCTAGGAATAGGAGGTGATGAAGGGAGCCACGTGAACAGCTCCCCAATCATCTCCACCGGGACCGGCAGGGCGCGGAAGGGTGAACGAAACCGGAGGCCACGAGGAGGCCTGCCAGGAGTCTCGCCGGTGGATTGCCAAAGAAAGGCGGAAGTGTAGGTGCTTCGGATTCGGGGCTCCGCAGACCCTTGTTAGATTTTAACACTATGGTGCGTGCCAAGAACTCAACTCCTCCTGTCTGCCTACTCGTCGTTTCCACGGCCCAGCACGATGAACATGAAGGAAATGGGACAAGGCAGTTTACCCAGGTTCTGGCCACCTCACGGTGTAATACCCTACTCATGCTTTGTGGTGGATTGCCTCGTGGTGGGCTGAAGATGAACTAGTATAGTGGTGGAACAACCTCAGGAGGTGTGTTCTTGCTTTCGTGGTGGTGATGATGATCTGAATGATCCATCCCTTGCTACGGTGGTGGCTACACTACATTTATAGTGGCCTTGATCCTCTTCCCAAAATGAAGGCGGGAAGGGATCCCACAATGCCCAAATTCCAAGGGAGACAACTAGTACATCTTGTCAGATTACGGGCTCCACAAACCCAAGAAGTTCGAACACATGGGTGTGAACGGAGATCTCTCCCACTCACGTCTACCTAGCGCCACGCCCTCGCCCGGTGGTGAGATGCAAGCAAGCAACAAGTAAAGCACACACAAGTTTACCCAGGTTCATGCCACCTTGCGGTGTAAAACCCTACGTCCTGCTTTGGTGCATTAGCCTTAGGAGGGCTTGAGTATCAACAAGTACAGTGGTTCCTGAGCTCAGGAGGAGAGCTCAGGATGGTCAGGAGGTAAGTGTTCTTGCTCCTTGGTGTGAAGGCGGGGTCGATCCAGATCAGATGATAATGCCCCCTTAGTGGAGATCCTAGCTACTTATATAGGCGGCTTGGGTCCTCTTCCCCCGAGATGTTTAGGCGGGAAGGGATCCCACAACAGCCATTTTGAGCAGGAACACAAGGACGTTCCTATCCTGACAAAAGCGGTCTTCGCGTGCAAAGGGATCAGACGGTGACACGGTGGTCGGCTCGGTGGTGACATCCTCCCTATCGTCCTTGCGGTCTTCGGTCTTGTTGCACCGAAGGGGAAACCTTTGTCTCACCCCTCGGGAACCTGCACTTGCGCTGTCTCCTTTGCACCAAAACAGCAACTGCGCCGCTGGCATGCGCTGGCACCCGCTAGCGCAGTGCCTCACTTCTTGCGTCACTGCCTCCTCCTGAGGCAGGCTTGGCCTTGGGTTCTCCGCACCTCCGGAGCAGCCTAGCCGGGGCGCTCCTGAGGGGGTCTTGGTGTCGTTCTCCCCGCAAGGCCTAGCCCCCTCACGAGGGTCTTGAGCAACTGGTCGATCAGATGGGCCACACCAGGCTGTAGTAGGAGCGCGTCGCGGCCTGCATGCAGGCAAGTCTGGGTACACTGGTTCCCGGGACGCCGACAGTAGCATCCGGGCCCAAGGCGCGCGCGGAGTTGGCTTCGGGGCGAAGCCTTAGTTGAGGACGAAGTGCCACAGGCCCCAAAGGACTGCGGGCCATGCTGGCGCGTGAGGGTTGGATGAGGCGTGGGCGACTCCGCTCCCCACGCAGCCTTGGTGACCGTGCGACTTGACAAAAGGGTATGTCTTTGCTCCGGAGGAGTTATCGCTTCCTTTCCTTCCTGCTCAGATCCCCTTCTCCTTCGCCCCCAGCGTTCCCAAATTGCCCGCATCCTCCAGCGCCTCCAGCAATGGCGAAGAAAGGCAAGGGTGCCGCGCAGGCATCCGGATCCGCTTCCTCCCTCGAGGCGGCGCTCGAGGAGTCCACTATCACCGAGGAGGGGGACTACTCGAAAGTCCAGTCTTTCTTGTCAAGCGACCACAACGAGCATGATACAATGAAGATTTGGGTTGGGTCCACCGCGGCGCGGACCTTGCCGAAGTGTTGCTACCCCTTCTTCCTCCACAGTATCTACGTTGGGCTCGTGCCGCCCTTCTCGGAGTTCTACGCCATCCTGAATCACTAGCAGGTGCATGCCCTCCACATCCAGCCTCGCTCCATCTTCTTCATGTCGCTCTTCACCTTTTATTGTGAGGCGTGTGTGGGGTTGAAGCCGACTGTTGCCCTCTTCCGCCACTTCTTCTCCATGCAGCGGTATGAAGAGGGTCCATGCTCGGGCTGCGTCTCCTTCGTCTTCCAGCACCAGGGCTGTAGGCTGATGACAGCCGGGAAGTAGATAGACACCCACCGGAAGAGGTGGGTCTATCTGGATGCCCAGCGTATTCACCCGCTGCTGGCACTGCCTACCGCCCGTCTAGAGAAACGCGCCTGTTGGATCTACGCAAAGCTCAACGACCCCCTTGCCGAGCCTGTCTTGGCAAGGATCGAGGCCGACCTGGGCTCGAGGCTCAAAGGGGCCCAGATCGTGAAGGAGTTCCTTAGGCAACGGCTGGCACCGCTCCAAGCACACTCGCGCCCCATGTGGGAGCTAATGGGAGACGATGAAAGGCTTCGGCTATGCTCGGGGACGCTGGCCGAGGTCGACCTGGACCTCGTCTCGATCACTCTCCTAGGGATGGTTCCTGAGGACCTCTTAGGCGCCCATATGATGTTGTACAGCCGTCCTGACAAGGCTGAGCTGCTGAAGGCCGTGTCAGGCTTCGGGGTGCCCGTGTCTCCTCCGCCCACAATCGACGTGTCCTCCGGTGTTGAGGATGGGAGCGACGACAAGGAGGACTCGGAGGAGACCCTGGGCGACGGGGACCGGGTTGACAGGGAGGACAGCCCCGAAGCGTCTGCGGAGGAAGTGGCGACGGGCGCAGACGCTGCTGGGCGGCCCAGGCAACCACTCTGCGTCGATCCGGGCACGCTGCGTTCGGAGGGGGCAACACGGCGACCCCGCCGAGGAGCGCCATGCCAACGGAGCCGGTGACCACATCCACGCCCAAGTCCGTGGCCTCGCGTCTTGCCAGCATTCGAACTGCTGGCGCGTCTGTGGCACCGGCGGCCGCGGCCGACCTACTGATGAAGAGGAGGGCGCACCTCGCCTCCGACGAGTAAGTGTGCAGTCTCCCGTCATTCCTTGATTGTTGTGTTCCTGACATATTTCTCTTGGCGCAGCAGCCTGGCTGGCGTGATGAAGAAGGCGAAGGGGGAGGCCACGTCGCGGTGCCTTGCTCCACCTGCTACTGCTGTTGCCGCGGAGAAAGGTGCCGCAGCCTTGCGCGCCTCGGCCAGCCAGGCTACCGAGCGCGTGGTGGTGGCGTCGCCTGAGGGCGTCGTCGCTGTTTGCCAGGCCTCATTGGCTCCTGCTCCCACTTCTCCAGCAAGGGGAGCCAGAGCCCTCGAGCCCTTGGCCGAGCAGGCGATCGTGATGGCACCCATCCACCAGCCGATGCAGCCTGGCCTTGAGACCTTGGAAGCCGCTTCCGCTACACTGGGTCGGCTCCGTGCCGAACTTCTGGGTGGTGATGGCCACGCGATGGAAGGACGCCTGGGCCTGATCTTTGGGTGGGTCCTGGCAGACGAGTCTACGCGGGCCTCCTGGAGCCAGGCCTCAACAGTCGCTGCCAAGGGTCAGGAGGAGGCTGCAGCAGCCGTGCGGGCACGCGACACCGCGCGAGCCGACGCGGCATCCTCCGGGAAGCGCTGCCGCAAGGTGGCGAGCGAGCTGGAGGCCCTTCGCGAGGATGGCACCAGGTGCGCCCAGGAGCTCGAAAGGTTGGAGAAGGTGCTCAAGGCACAGAAGGATAAGACATCCTGGCTGCAACAGGAGCAGCTCGTTGATCGCGCGAGCCTGGAGAAGCTAAAGGCTAATGCCGAGCAGGCCAAGGCGACCCGAGCTGCACGGCACAAGGAAGAAGCCCTCGCGGGCTCGGTTACAGTGGGTCACGAGGCCCTCGCCGCCTTCGAGCTCGAGGCCCGTACGACGCTGCAGATTGCCTAAGGGGAAGGGTTCGAGAAGCCACTGGCCACCCCGGAGGATGGCTCCGCCGGGCTCCTTGCCGCGCTCGTGAAGGCCGTGCGTGAGGTTACGGCCGCAATCGGCCAGTTAGCAGACGTCGAGAGTCGCACGCTCCTTACCTTGGCCCTGACGCAGGTGTGCAACCAGCTCTGTCTCCGCGACCCCACCCTTGACCTGGCCTCGCTGTCCGAGCCCGTTACCGCGAGCATAGAGGCGCGGCCGTTGACGCCCTGGAGGAGAAGGTCAAGGGGCTGGTGGAGGCGTTCCTCCGGGTCGTTGCTGCCGCGACCGAGGAGGCGGACGCTGGTGATGGCGCACTTGGCGATGCCTGACCTGTCCCTGTCAAGATGAGAGGAATGCAAGTGCCTCGGGGAGGCGTAAGGACTCACTTGAATCTGGTGAACTTGATGTCATTATAATAACTAGACTTGAACTTGGTGATTTTCCGTGCTTGTTTCCTTTCATGTTTGTTTAGGTGCTCTGCGTCGGCAGGGCCCAACCCCGCGCATACCTCGATCGCCATTGAGCCCTCCGGGTGACCCGGGTTATCGTAATAACTAGACTCAAGGAATGAGGGGCTATGTGGCTAGTGAGGCCCCTGGGTCGCGATGGCCAGAGGTCCCCCTTGACGTTCAAGCGATCCCGTTTGCATTCTGCATCGGCAGGGCCCAGCCCCACGCATACCTCGACCGCCATTGAGCATCGGGCTCAAGGAGTGAGGGGCTACGTGACTAGTGAGGCCCCTGTGTCGTGATGCCCAGGGGTCCCCCTTGACGTACGAACGGCTCTCATGAGGGAGAACGAGCACCATACCTTGCTCACGAGCCTTCGCCTAGGATGAGGGTGCGAGAAGGCCAGGTGTCTGGGCACCTGGTAGGGTGGCGTTTGCCAGACGTGACCTGAGCATAGCCCCTGTGCCTAGCCCCCCTCGCGGCACCCATCCAAGGAGAAGCTGTGAGCGCCGTGAGCTGAAAAGCTCCCTGAGGTTGGTGCGACCGCTGGGGGTCGCCCTCAGTTGTTTATAACTAGCACGGAGCATAGAGCTACCACACTTGCGCGAAGTGTGGGCATAACCGCGCCTCGGTCGTAGCGGCCAGCGCGGAGCTTGGTGCTTCCACTGGTTCGTGGGCAAAACAACTCCTTGGTTGGTTCTGCTAGCATGGAGCATGGTACGTCCACTGGACCGTGGGAGGGAGCCTCCCACCGGGAGAGACTCCGGGGCGTGTACAGCCCCGTCTTGACACGTGGCTTGCACGGCAAGATAGCCAAGGTGTATATGGGCCCTCCTCAGGATGAGCTGATTAACTCTGAGGAAGTTCTCGTGAGCTTATGCATCACTCACGAGACCCTACCTTGAGGCGGATTGCGCCTGAGTCTTCTTCTGCAAAATGTGAAAAGAGAAGCATTGTGTCGACCTGCGCCGAGTGCATCTTTAGAAGGCATCGCATGGGAAGGCCGCAACACCAACGACCCCAAGAGGTGCCGTTAGCGGTACCGGCCCATAAGACAGAGCTCAGCCACTGGATTTATCAACGCTGCAGGGACGGACCCGAGCACAGACGCCGTGCCCAGTCTTCTCATGCAACAGTCCAAAAGAAAAACAACCGGCGCGCGGTTCCCGCGTGAGTGAGACACCTGCCACGGGCCCCCACTTACCCATCCACGATTAGCCCATGCGAGAAGAAGGCACCAAGAACCACGAGAGGTGACGTCACGGGAATGGCTCGCGAGACAGAGCTCATCCCTTGGACTTAGCGACGCTGTAGGGACGAACCCGAGCATAGACGCCATGCCAGTCCTTAATCATGGGGCGGTCGCAGGCGGGCTTGCAAGGGCACATGACCTTAGTGGCGGTGAGAACGCCAAGCATATAGATAATGCAAGTAGGGAGAAACAACTAGCCTTGATTTATGCGCAAAAGAGACAGCTGTGGGGATGAGCCCCCAGCAGCTCGAGGATGATGCAGCCTGGGGGGCGCCCTCGATTGAATACATGAGACATCACCTGATACTTGTCGTCGAAGAAGAGTTGGGGTAGCTGAGGCTGCTCCTAAGGATCGTTGGGCCCTTGAGGCCCAGGGGCTCCGGAGGCCCTCAGTGATCACGGGGGTCCGGCTCCTGCTCCGTCAGTACCGCCTGCCACTGAGCCTCCTGAGCCCCCAAAGCCTGCCGCGTGAGGTACTGGAACGTGGCAGCTGCGTTGCGGAAGCCGAAGAGCGTGTGAATGTAACTGCAGGGGAGGGTCCTCCTCCAGCCTACAGCCGTCGGCCAGAAGGGCTCCAGAGAAGCGGCTCGGTTGAGGCCCGCGATGTCGACACAGACGCGGAATTGGTTGCTTGAGTTGCGAGTAGGTGCACTTGGTGTCGTGCGTTTGCGCCCACCGCGTATGAGCCTTGCGTACTGAAGTTCCTCGGTAACCTGGTCAATGAAATCTTGAGCCCCCAGCGCTGTATGGCTCACGCTGGGCTCACAAAAACATGCGTCGAGACACGCCTGCAGGTGGTGCCCGAACACCTCCCTTGTGACGCCAGTAAGACCAGAGGCACTCCGGAGGAGAGCCCCCGAGCCCGTCCTGAGAGGGGCGTTGGGCGCACCTCCCTATGCGAGGGTGGAGGGCACTTCGTCAGCAGGCGCGGGTCCTAAGGCGGGGCCATCAGGAGCCCCTGCGTCCTAAGGTCCGTTTGCGGGCAGGTTCTTCTTCTTGGGGGCGGTCTGCTGGGCGAAGACGGCTCCATCCTCGTCGGAGCTCATGACCGCTGCAGTCTGGTAGGCGCGCTCCAGGGAACGCACTGCTTCCTTCTCTTCGCAGGCGATCGTGATGACCCCGCCACTCCCGGGCATCTTGAGGACGTTGTAGCCATGATGGGTCGCCACCATGAACTTGGCGAGGGCCGGATACCCTAGGATGGCATTGTCCGGGAGGTGAATGTTGGCGACGTCGAAGTCGATGAGCTTGTTGTGATAGTTGTTGCGATCATCGAAGGTGATGAGGAGGCGAACCTGCCTCATCGGGAGTGTGGAGCCATCTGTGACTCCGTAGAATGGCTTGGTTGGGTGGAGCAGATCATAGGGGACCTGGAGCGTCTCAAAGGTCTAGACGGGGAGGACGTTGAGCCCTGCTCCACCGTCGATGAGGGTCTTGGTCACGAGGACGTTGCTGACGGTCGGAGTGCAGAGCATCGGGAGAGTGCCTGGAGCTGCGGTGCACTTGAGCTGGTCCTTGGCGTCGAAGGCGATGACTTGCTTGTTCCACCTGAGTTTGCGTGCGGCATCAGGCCTAGGGAGCACCGCATTCACCTCACGAGCGAACTGCTTGAAGATGCGGTGGGAAGCCGGACCGTGGGATCCTCCCAAGATGCATGCAACCGTGCGTGGCTCCTGAAAGCCCCCTGCTTCGTCTCCCTGGCGGTCGTCGTCATTCCTTCTTGGTGGTGGTGGCAGTGGAGGCAGGCCCGCGTTGCCCTGAGGGTGACCCTCACGAGGCTGGTCGCGCCAGGGGGCGTCACGAGGCTACTCGTGCCAGCGGTCTTCACGAGGTTGGTCACGCCATCCTTGGCGCGAGTTCCTGCCGTCCCAGCGTCCTTCACCACGGCCCCCTTCGCGGCCGTAGCCACGGTTGTCGCGCTCAGGGCGCTGCCCGAGGCGCCCGCCATGCATCGCCATGAGCTCTTGGCAGTCGTTGGTGTTGTGGCTGTGAACATCGTGGAAGACGCAGTATGGACGGTTGTCTCTGGGAGGGTCGTTGTAGCCGCAGCCATGCTTCACTTCTGGCTCCGCAGCCAGCACGGCGGGTCCCATGCGCTTTGCTTCCTTGTCCTTGGCCTTCTTGTCGTTAGCCTCCGCTTCAGGCAGCTCCAGAAGAGAGAGGCAGCCTTCCTCTGCCCTGGCGCACTTCGCCGCGAGGTTGAACATCTCGAGGGCCGTGCATAGGTCCCCGTGGATGGCGAGCTCCTCCTTCATCCTGATGTTGCAGACACAATCAGAGAACGCCGAGATGATGGCCTCGTCCGAGACACTGGGGATCCTGAGGGGCATGGTGTTGAAATGCTGGATGTACTTCTGCAGTGTCTCTGCAGGTTGCTGCTTCACGCGACGCAGATCCGTGGCCGCCGGGGCTCGGTCGCGGGTACCTTGGAAAATGGCGATGAAACGCGCACGAAGCTCTCCCCAGGATGAGATGGAACCTATGGGGAGGTTCTAGAGCCAGGAGTGAGGGCCGTCCTTGAGGGCCATGGGGAACCAGTTCGCCATGACCTGCTCGGTGCCATTGGACCCCTCGATGCTCAGCTCGTAAAGCTGAAGGAACTCTGCGGGGTCGGTGGTGCCATCGTAGCGCGGAGGCAGATCCGGCTTGAACTTCCCGGGCCAGACGAGGCGCCGCAACTCTGGATCTAGGGCGCGACATCCAGCCACGCTCATGATTGCAGGTGCCCCCTGCGCTTGCGGTGCTGGTTCCTGGGGTACGGACGCTACCACCTCCTGTGGTGCGCGGTTCTGGTGCTGTGGGACGGGGAGCCCGCGAGCTTCTGCCTGGGGATGCGGGACCACCTGGCAGCTCTCCTCGTTGCGTGCAGGGGCCCTGCGGGGCTGCTGACGCCATGGAGCCTCGCGTCTGAGCCCCTGGCCGGCGCCGTGTAGTGGAGGTGGAGCCGGGACGCCGTGGTCCATGTTCCCTGCCATGAGCGACGGAGGACGGGAGGACTAGGTCGGTGCAGGTACCTCCACGGCAGCGTTGATGAGCTCGGTGATGTGGTGGATCCACTCGTCGTAGAGGTCGTCTGCCGGACGGTAGCGTAGGAGCTCCCACACCATCAGTAGCCCAGGCTGCTGGTAGACCGGCCCGCGGCAGATCAGTGAAGACGACACCACGGCCGACGAGGGTGACGGTGTCGCCTTGCGGCCATCACGCCGCACGGACAGCGGCAGCGACGAGCCCTGCTGCTCGTTGACAGCCGGGTCTGTGGCGGCGTTGGCGACCGGCGAGTTGGGGCGGAGCGGCGCACCATTGCCCGCGGGCGCCGTCTGAGCGACGTTGGCGGCACGGCGGGCGGCGCGTGCTCGGCGTGTGTCCACCATGGCGTTGAAGCGAGGTCGACGAACGAGAGCGGGACGAGGTCGTCGGAGAGGTGAGATTTCGACATACCCCCTACCTGGCGCGCCAAATGTCAGATTACGGGCTCCGCAAACCCAAGATGTTCGAACACAGGGGCGTGAACGAAGATCTCTCCCACTCACGTGTACCTAGCGCCACACCCTCGCCCGGTGGTGAGATGCAAGCAAGCAACTAGTAAAGCACACACAAGTTTACCCAGGTTCAGGCCACCTTGCGGTGTAAAACCCTACGTCCTGCTTTGGTGGATTAGCCTCAGGAGGGCCTGAGTGTCAACAAGTACAGTGGTTCCTGAGCTCAGGAGGAGAGCTCAGGAGGGTCAGGAGGCAAGTGTTCTTGCTCCTTGGTGCGAAGGCGGGGTCGATCCAGATCAGATGAGAATGCCCCCTTAGTGGAGATCCTAGCTATTTATATAGGCGGCCAGGGTCCTCTTCCCCCGAAATGTTTAGGTGGCAATGGATCCCACAATGGCCATTATGTGCAGGAACACAAGGACGTTCCTATCCTGACAAAAGCGGTCTTTGCCTGCAGAGGGATCAGACGGTGACGCGGTGGTGGGCTCCGTGGTAACATCCTCCCTGTCGTCCTTGAGGTCTTCGGTCTTGTTGCATCGAAGGGGAAACCTTTGTCTCGCCCCTCGGGAACCTGTGCCTGTGTTATCTCCTTTGCACCAAAATGGCAATTGCGCCGCTAGCATGCGCTAGCTCCCGCTGGCGCAGTGCGTCGCTGCTTGCATCACTGCCTCCTCTTGAGGTAGGCTTGGCCTTGGGTTCTCCGCCCCTCCGGAGCAGCTTAGCCGGGGCCGCTCCTGAGGGGGTCTTGGTGTCGTTCTCCTCGTCAGGCCTAGCCCCCTCGCGAGGGTCTTAAGCAGTTGGTCAATAATCTGGGCCGCACCAGGCCGTAGTAGGAGCGCGTCGCGGCCCGCATGCAGGCAAGTCTGGGTACCCTGGTTCCCAGGACGCCGACACATCTTATCCTAACGAAAGGTGGTCTTCACCTACAGAGCTTGTATTGAGACGCCATGGTGGGCTCGGTGATGACCTTCGTCCTATCGTCCTGGCGATCTTGGTCTTGTTGCATCGAAACGGAAACGTTTGGCTAATTCCTCGGGACCCCGCTCATGTGCTTGCTTCTTTAGCACCAAGAGGAAACCTAATGCACTATGCCCGCTAGCCCGCATGGCCTTGGTCGTCATGGCTTGTGTCATCTGAACCTCACGAGGTGGGGGCTTGCATAGAGATCTCCGTTCCTTAGGAGCCATACTAGAGAGACTGCTCCTTCTGGAGACCTTGGTGCCGTCCACCTCGCTATGCTTGACCCCTCGCGAGGGTCTTTTGTGTTGATGCTAAAGATGGGTCATACCAGGCTGGCAAAGGGGCCACGCCATGGGCCGCAGGCAGGAAAGTCTGGGTACCCTGGTTCTCAGAACACCGACAATAGCCCCCGGGCCCAAGGCGCAATCGAACTTAGCTTCGAGGCGAAGCCAAAGGGCAAGGGCGAAGCACCGCGGGCCCCAACCGCCTGCGAACCTGGTTGACGCATGGCGCCTAACGGACGTGGGCGTCTCCGCTTCATCACGCCACCTCGGAAACTATTCGTCTTGACAGGAGCCTGCTACATGCAAAAATATCATTATTGCCGGCGATTGTGGAGGCTGGCGCTTTTCTCCCCCTTGCTATAAATGAGGAGGGGTAGAGCCCCCTGTTCATTTCCATCTTCCTGTCGATTCTTCCTTCTTCCTCCTCTTTGCCTCACCATATTGCTGAAGCATCCATGGCGTCGATAAGGAGGATCTCTGCGGTGGAGAAAGCCAAGGCTCCTCAGGAGAAGCCCGGGCCACTCCTGCCGGAGAAAAGGCTTGGTCGCTCCAGTGACGTCGGTGAGTGTCTGGAGGCAACGCGGCCTTGGTTTGAGCGGCCTCCAACTAGCTTCCTGATCCCCGTGTATGCCCACGCGCAAGGCCCTGGGCAGATGGGCGTCGCGCATCCGCGCTCATGCCGGCATCACGGAGGACAGGCCGCAGCTGTACGGTAGGCTGGCCTGCAGTCCCATGTTGAAGGCACGCCCCGTGAGTTCGTGTTATGGGTGGTGATGCCGCCGCTCTCATGAATCTAGCTCTCGAGGTTCTTCGCTGAGTTGATACCGTGGAGCTGTGGCTTGCAACACACCTGGTGCGACAGCCAAGCTACCAAAGCGGAGGTCGAGGTCGTCCCCTCGGGCGATGTCTTCATGACTCGAGGATGGGGCGAGACCGCCCGCGCCTGCCGTCTAGAAGGGGCCTCCGCCATCCACTTCGAATATGACGGATCCTCCGTGCGGCGTGGCCACGAGCGCTGAACTTGCCCTTGTCCTTGCCAGCAGCTCCTCCGACAGCAGCAGCAGCTGGTCCCTGCAACCCAGCGATTCTCCGGATTCCAGCGATGATGACAGCTATGAGCCATCGAGCTCTCGCCGTGCCCGAAATAGGGTATCTGCGTCTGCCCGGCGTCGTCGGTGATGTCCCCTGGCTAGGGTTCCATCAGGCTTTCCTCTTTTGTTTCCATGCGCTGAATCATGTCGAGCCCCGTGGGGGTATGTAAGAATCTGTTATACGTTTGCCTTAATGTTATCGCTCCTCGTCTAGTATTGTGATTGCATATCTCTCTTGAGAACTGTACTTCTTTTCGTTCTGGTGGTAGCTTGGCATCGTACGCTGACATGACCCAATCCCCAGGTAGGCTTCAGCCGTCGCGGGTATGCCAAGTCGCGACGCCGTGGACAAGGCCAGGAGGTGAACAACCCGAGGTCCGGTAAGAGCTCCCGAGACGCGATGCTCAGGAGGTCCACTTTAGCGTTCACACGGCTCCCTAGAGGCTGAAAAGGGAAACGACATTGCCTGAGCGAGATCACAAAAGTAAAAACACTGGGTCACATGGTTCTAGCTGACGTGCGGGGGGG
>LR738710.1:351813591-351956161 GCA_902687465.1 Secale cereale
TACCTCCTTGCATGACGCCTGACTATGCTCTGGTGATGGAGCTCCTAGGCAGGGTTTGCACCGGTCTCTCCCCCTTAGCTCAAATAGGCGATCTAGGTCCTCGGGTCCCGAGCCTCGAGCGAGGCTCAGCCGCCACTGGTATGCTAGGTCGCAATGCCTTAGTCAAGGCCATGGGGTGAGGGCTCGAGAGCCAGTAGGAGCCCCTGAGGCACGACCCCCCTTTAATGTGCAAGCGGATCACATTGAGCGGAGTGGCCGGCAGGGCCACTCCTAGTCTGGCTCCGGAAGTTCCTGTGAATTAATCTGAGAAAGAGGTCATAGCATGCGGTAGCGCTTGCCTTGCTGACGTAGATCTTTCCGCAAGAATGTGAAGGTACTAAGGACCTGGTGAGTTGACATGCACGGGGCTAGCCGCGAGTTAGAGCTCAGTCTCTTAGGTTTATCGGCGCTCCCGGGATGGACCCGAGCATAGGCGTCGTGCCAGTAGTTCCTTGGGCGAAATGAGCAATCAGTGGGCTAGTAACGCGCGTGTCACAACCAAGATGCGATTCTGTCCCGATCACATTATAATCTCGTGATTGGGGCACAACCGCATTTCGGTCGCATAGCAAGATGGATATCATTACACCGTACCATTACATAAATAGATGGGGATACATACAAGTCATACAATTTCACATGAATACAACACATTATACACAAGACATCCAACTACAGATGAAAACATGAAAAGCACAACGACATCATCCTGCTATCCCAGGCTGCCGACCAGGAACCTATCCTAAGATCGACGAAGAAGAAGAAAGAACTCCAACACAGGTAAACATCGCTCTCACATCAAAAACCCGCACCTGCAACTGTTGTTGTAGTATCTGTGAGCCACGAGGACCAGAAATCCCATAACCATGGGTATCAAGACTAGCAAAGCTTAATGGGTACGGAGAGGTTAAGTGGTGAGGTTGCAGCAATGGCTAAGCATTATATGGTGGCTAACTTACGAGTAAAAGAATAAGATGAGCATCTACGCAAATGGTCGCAAACTAGTAATGATCGCTGAGTGATCCTGAACTACCTACGAGTCAAACATAACCCCACCGTGTTCTCTTCTCAAGTTGAAAAGAGATGGTCACAGTTACTCACGCGGTTGGTGTATTTTATTTCGAATCCTGCGTCAAGTTTTCTGCAACTGGATATTAACAAATTCCAATCTGCCACATAATCACAGGCATGGCTTTTGAAAGATCATAACACTGGAGGGGTGTCCCAACTTAGCCCATAACAAGCTCTCACGATCAGCAGAGGCAAAAAAATCCTTATCTTAGGGAAGGCCGAGCGTCCTCGGAATCCGGGTGCACAAGTTCTTTGAAGAAAGGAAAACTAGCCCAAGGAGATCTCCCGGTGAGTCGAAGCTTGTGTACAGAGCCACTCGCTCTCCATCTACGGACTAATCCGTCTATGCGAAGTGGACGATAGCAAGACACTAGAGTTGCCTCGAGGTGGCACCGCCGACTGCTAGGTAGGTGGGAAACACTCAAGTCGAGAACTGGCCCGGGGGGTTGAATTAATAAATCCTCTGGTTAATTACTCCCTCGACAAGTTTTAGTTGTTAGGCAAATGGTAAAACGAAAGTTGAATCTCCTCGGGAAAGCTTTACTTTAAGCAAAGAAGCAAGGGGGGCCCATTAACCCCAACCGTGTAAGGAACGCAAAATCAAGGGACATAACACCGGTTTATCGGTTCTTAAGGCGGCATGAGTGGAACAAAACACCGTGCAAAAGGCCAAGCCTTCCACCCATTGCCATGTATATAGGTGCATTAATTTCATATAAGATATATTGTGATATTCCAACAAGCCAAGTTCCGACATGGAGCTATCTTCATCTTCACCTGCAACTAACAACGGTATAAGAGTGGCTGAGCAAGTGGTAACATAGCCACACAACGGATTACTGGAATGGTGTCAAAGGTTAGAGGGTGTTTCATGGCAACAATGAGAGGCTGACAACAAATAGATAGTTAGCGCGACATATAGCGATAGCATCGAGGCAACTAGCATGGAAATGATAGTAATGAGATCCAAGGTGCCGGTCATCTTGCCTGAGATCCCTCTAGGAAGTAGAACGAGTCCATGAAAAAGACAAAGAAGAAGTCACGAAGATGAACCAAGCGTAGTCGAACGAATCCTCACGATCGCAACGAAACAAGCACTACGGAGAAGAAGCAAACAACACCGTAAACACTCCACACATAACATGACATGATGCTCAACCAAGTAGGATGCATGACAAGGCTACATGATGCAAAACATGGCAAGAGATGAAGCGCACAAGACCACACAACAAAGCAAGTTTAAATGAGGCCGGGGACAACATATAACAATTCCGGTAAGTCCTCATATGCAATTTCGAAAATGGTCCAGATCTAAACAAACCATAATTTAAAGTTGTTAAACATCAAGTTAACATGCACCATGATGATCTGCACGAAATTCTAGTCAAGTTACATATAAATTTCATTTAATTCAGAGCTATGACCTAGAAGATATGAGCAAAACAAGTCAAGCATGGCATTGATGCAAGATGCATTCAAACATCAAGCAAACACACTCAAAACATGTACTCAATATGATATTATGCATCTACATGCAAAAACAAGCAAGTTTCATATAGAGAACGCTCAAACGGAGCAACGGTTCAACACATAGACATGAAACAAGATATAACAACAATCTATCCCACAACAACAACTAGGCACTTTGCAATCACCAAAATAACATGCTACAGGAACATTTCATGGCATCAAAGGGCATGGCAAGCATGTACATGTCAAGCACTACAAACATGATCACTAAGCTACAGCAAAACACCACCAGAACATGCTCAAAACATCATGGCAAGATTGCAAATGATAATAGTTTCACAGACTTAGTGAAATAAACTGAACATTTGAGCAACAACTACAACTCATCTCAAAGAATATCATGGCATGTGAATATAACCAACAACAATAAGACATGTTTATTCAGCTACTCATGGCAAGAGCATGGTCATAGGATGCATAAAACACTAGCTATTCACATGGCAAGACTGAACTTACTGATAACAGGCTGACAGAAACATTATTTAGCAATTTGAGAGCAAGAAAAAGAGAAGCTACAGGAACCTATAATTGCAACCAAGGGCATGGATGGATAGAGCATCACATGTACTTCAAGACATGCTCACTGAACATTCCAAAACATGCATGGATATGACTGTAGAATCAAGAAAACATGGCATCACAATATAACAGTTTCAGACTTAGCAGTTTTCAAAAAGTGTAAGAAAACAACAAACAACGAGTAGGTCAGTTTTCAAGCTTGTTGCACTCACCACAAGGCATATCATGAAAAGTGGATTGCACCAAAGCAAATATGACATGACATAGCTCCTAAAACGTGTTTACATTATGCTCATACAAAAATCACACGAAAAGATATGAAAAAGAAAAATCAGCAAGTTATATAAGTTTTTAGCACTTAACAACAGAGATTAACATGGCAATATGGATCCTAACATGCATGCAAACTATACCATCATGTAGAGCACAGAAAGACAAACATTTTGACATAATATACACTCCAAACAGATGAACATGCACCCCCACACAACATGCACACATACTGATATGAAAACTAGGGACTTAGTCATTTCCAGGAAAAATAACAGGTGATTGACATATAACTATATGGCGCCCGAGCGGAGGATAGCAGGGGAGGCTCACTATGGGACCAACAGGCCGGACGAGGAGGAGGCCCGCAAGGCACGGTGGAGCAGGCTGGAGCAGGGGATCTGGGCCGATGGGCCTGGCTTCGTCCCACGTGGCCGATCCAGCAAGACGAGGCACAGGCGGCGAGGCGGGGGCAGGGGCGGCGACGGCCTTCAAAGCCTGGACGAGGCTGGCGTCGATGGGACGACGAGCTCCGGCGATGGGGTGACATGGAGGAGGCGGATCGGGAGCCGGACGTCGGATCCGGGTGGCGCAGCGCGGATCTGGGCAACGACGGCGGTCGACGGAGCTCCATAGGGCGGCAGCAAGCTCCGGTGGTCGGTGGCGGGGAAGCTTGGCACGACGGCGATGCGAGGCGCAGAGGCCGAAGTCCGGACGGCGACGAGAAAGCACGAGGAGGGACGAGGCGGGGCCACCTCGTGGTTGGTGGCATCGGCTCGTCAGCCGGCGATGGGGCGGCTAAGGCGAGCGGTAGGCAGGCGCAGTCCCTGCGCATGGCGGCCGGGTGGACGGGCCGGACGGACCCCGCATGTGCCAGAGCGGGCCGCGGTGGTGGAGCGGGGTTGGGAGGCGTTGGACGGTGGCGGGGTGACGTGGTTTCTCCACGTGGCGGCTGGGGATTGTCCAGGAGGCGCTGGTTGCGGCGGCGCTGGTGAATGATGGTGCAACAAGTGGCAGGAGCGAGGTGGAAACAAGACAATGCCTCCGGACGAATTGAAAAGAGTGAAATGACAAGAACGGATAAGAGAAGAACAACTTCCACCACGAAGGAATTTGAAAGAGGATCTTCAAGAGAAAGGCTTGAACGGAGTTGTTGAGAAAATCAACAACAAAAGAATATGCTTGTTGTGGACTTATGGAAAACATCTCAAAACTTGAGCTAAAATTCTGCCGCAACCAAAAGATGGATTAGCTGAGAATAAAGAAATGCAAAACTCCAGTTCAAAAGAATATGGATAATTATTTGCATCTCGAGACGCAAAAGAATAATGCTTGCGCTTGTCCACGAGAATCTTGAGGAACACTTGAAGAAAGGATTAAATCATGATGAGCCACCATGAAGACTCCGGTAACAAAAGGAGGATGATAGAGGACTGAAGGCTAAAAGGAATAAGATTAAAGCCTTGCGATGATTTAGTCAGGGTTCCGACGAGATAGCCAAGAAAACTTTGAACTACGGAAAAGAAAAGATGAAAACACTTGGAATTAGGATTTATTCATCATGAACAAACTCCAAAGGAAGGGATTAAATCAATTTGAAGAATAAGAATTATGTTATGCTAAACTTCATCAATTAATTGATGACAAGCAATGTATTCTCATACTACTTATTCAAGTTGAAAAAGATTAAGGGAGATACAACGCAAAACTTGAGAAAATCTTCATGAACCACCGGTAGGATTGGAAAGAACGTATGAATTGATATGATAACATAGGAAAAGAAGTCTTGACCGAACCACCGTAAGAATCGAAACCGAGTGATGAAAGATAAATCCACCATAAGGAATTAAAATTGAGTGAATACAAGAGAATGAAACGCCGGAATATTTAGAATACTGACGAAGAAAAGAATGAAGAGATTGTGAACTGACTGAAGAATACTTGACCAAAGCACCGGAAGGATATAGAGATGAACGAAGAGACATGAACTGAGAATAGTTGGAGGACGAAGTTGAAAACTGAGAATGAGGAAAACTTCTGAAATGATGGCCTTCGGAGGATCGAGAAATTAAAAGAAATCATGAAATGCCTTGGATAAATTACAGGGCGAGATGCGAACGAGCAATTGGAAACATTTGAACTAAGGGAAAGAATATGATGAACACTGAAAACTTGAATTGAATCCACCGGAGAAAAAGAGGGGATGAAGAACGACGAACTAGACAAGAATTCACTAGTTGAAATAATTGAGGAAAGAAAGCAAAGGCTTCGCACGAGTAGAATGGATACTTGATTAAGGACTCCGGCTCCAAGAAGAAAAAAAGGGTGGGCGGGTGGGAAAAGAAAGACAACTTCGGAAGGGGAAACAACGTCGATTGAAAAGAACTGAGGATTGAACTTGCAAAAGACTAAGAGGGTCAAATCAACTTGACGGGAAATGCAGCAGATGAAAAGAGCTGACATCGCGACGAACGAAACTAACTACATGGTCCTAAAAAAAATTGAAGGGGAAGAGGAGTTATTCAAAACACCTACGTCAAGATTCCTCACCAAAGCGACGAAGGGGCTGAGGAGTAAAAGAATTCCTACTCTCCGATATAACTAGACTCCGAAAAAGTTTTCTTCTAGAATCAACAACGGCCAGACTACAATCAATCAAGGGGGCTCCTATGGTCGGTCGAGGCTCTGATACCAACTTGTCACGCCCAAGATGTGATTCTATCCTGATCACATAATAATATCGTGAGTGGGGCACAACCGCATTTCGGGCGCTTAGCAAGATGGATATCATTACACCATACCATTACATAAATAGATGGGGATACATACAAGTCATAAAATTCCACATGAATACAACGCATTATACACAAGACATCCGACTACGGATGAAAACATGAAAAGAACAATGACATCCATCCTCCTATCCCAGGCTGCCGACCATGAACCTATCCCAAGATCGATGAAGAAGAAGAAAGAACTCCAACACAAGTAAACATCGCTCTCACGTCAAGTCATCGGAAACTTGCACCTGCAACTGTTGTCGTAGTATCTGTGAGCCACAAGGACTCAGCAATCCCATAACCATGGGTATCAAGACTGACAAAGCTTAATGGGTATGGAGAGGTTAAGTGGTGAGGTTGCAGCAACGGCTAAGCATTATATGGTGGCTAACTTACGAGTACAAGAATAAGATGAGCATCTACGCAAACGGTCGCAAACTAGTAATGATCGCTAAGTGATCCTGAACTACCTACGAGTCAAACATAACTGCACCATGTTCTCTTCTCAACTTGAAAAGAGACGGTCACGATTACTCATGTGGTTGGTGTATTTTATTTCGGATCCGCTGTCAAGTTTTCTACAAATGGATATTAACAAATTCCAATCTGCCACATAACCGTGGGTATGGCTTTCGAAAGATCATAACCCTACAGGGGTGTCCCAACTTAGCCCATAACAAGCTCTTACTATCACCAGAGGTAAAAAACCTTATCTTAGGGAAGGCACGAGTGTCCTTGGAATCCTGGTGCACAAGTTCTTTGAAGAAAGGAAAACTAGCCCAAGAAGATCTCCCGGTGAGTCGAAACCCGTGCCTAGAGCCGCGTGCTCTCCATCTACGGACTCATCCATCTATGCAAAGTGCATGATAGCCAGACACTCGAGTTGCCCCGAGGTGGCACCGCCGACTGCTAGGTAGGTGGGCCAGCACTCAAGTCGAGCACTGGCCCAGAGGGTTGAATTAATAAATTCTCAGGTTTATTACTCCCTTGGCAAGTTTTAGTTGCTAGGCAAATGGTAAAACGAAAGTTGAATCTCCTCGGGAAAGCTTTACTTTAAGCGAAGAAGCAAGGGGGCCCATAAACCCCAACCATGTAAGGAACGCAAAATCAAGGAACATAACACCGGTTTATCGGTTCTTAAGGCGGCACGAGTGGAACAAAACACCAAGCAAAAGGCCAAGCCTTCCACCCATTGCCATGTATATAGGTGCATTAATTTAATATAAGATATATTGTGGTATTCTAACAAGCCAAGTTCCGATATGGAGCAATCTTCATCTTCACCTGCAACTAAAAATGCTATAAGTGGGGCTGAGCAAGCGGTAACATAGCGACACAACGGTTTGCTGGGATGGTGTCAAAGGTTAGAGGGTGTTTAAAGGCAACAATGAGAGGCTGACAACAAATAGATAGGTAGCACGACATATAGCGATAGCATCGAGACAACTAGCATGATAATGATAGTAATGAGATCCAAGGTGACGGTCATCTTGCCTGTGATCCCACTAGGAAGAAGAACGAGTCCATGAAAAATACGAAGAAGAAGCCACGAAGACGAACCAAGGGTAGTCGAACAAATCCTGACGATCACAACGAAACAAGCACTGCCGAGAAGAAGCAAACAACACGGTAAACACTCCACACATAACAAGACATGATGCGCAACCAAGTAGGATGCATAACAAGGCTACATTGTGCAAAACATGTCAAGATATGAAGCACACAAGACCACACAACAAAGCAAGTTCAAATGAGGCCGAAGACAACATGTAACAATTGTGGTAAGTCCTAATATGCAATTTAGAAATTGGTCCAGATCTGAACAAACCTTAAGTTAAAGTTGTTAAACAGAAAGTTAACATGCACCATGACTATCTACACGAAATTCTAGTCAATTTACATATAAAGTTAATTTAATTCGGAGCTACAGCCTGGAAGATATGAGCAAAACAAATCATGCATGACATTGATGCAAGATGCATTCAAACATCAAGAAAACACACTCCAAACATGTATTCAACATGATATGATGCATCTACATGCAAAAACAAGCAAGTTTCATATAAAGCACGCTCAAAACGGAGCAACGGTTCAACACATACACATGAAACAAGATATAACAACAATATGTCCCAAAACAGCCACTAGGCACTTTGCAATCACCAAAACAACATGCTACGAGAACATTTCATGGCATCAAAGGGCACGTCAACCATGTACATGTCAAACACTACAAACATGATCACTGAGCTACTGCCAAACACCACTAGAACATGCTCAAAACATCATGGCAAGATTGCAAATGATAACAGTTTCACGGACTTAGTGAAATAAACTAAACATGGCAACAATAACTACAAGTAGGCATGTTTGCAAGCTTGTGCAACTCATCTCAAAGAATATCATGGAATGTGAATATAACCAACAGCAATAAGACATGTTTAATCAGCTACTCATGGCAAGAGCATGGTCATAGGATGCATAAAACACTAGCTATTCACTTGGCAAAACTGAACTTACTGATAACAGGATGACAGAAACATTATTTAGCAATTTGAGAGCAAGAAAAAGACAAGATACAGGAACCTATAATTGCAACCAAGGGCATGGATGGATAGAGCATAACATGGACTTCAAGACATGGTCACTGGACATTCCAATATAACAGTTTCAGACTTAGCAGTTCACAAGAAGTGTAAGAAAACAGTAAATAGCGAGTAGGTCACTTTGCAAGCTTGTTGCACTCACCACAAGGCATATCATGAAAAGTGGATTGCACCACAGCATAGATGACATGACATATCTCCTAAAACATGTTGACATGATGCTCAAACAAAAATCACACGAAAATATATGAAAAAGACAAATTAGCAAGTTATATAAGTTTTCAGTACTTAAAGCAACTTAGCACTTTGCAACAGATATTAACATGGCAATATGGATCCTAACATGCATGCAAACTATACCATCATGTAGAGCATAGAGAGACGAACATTTTGACATAATATACACTCCAAACGGATGAACATGCACAATTCTAGGGCCCACACAACATGCACACATGATGATATGAAAACTGGGGACTTGGTCATTTCCAGGAAAAATAACAGGTGAGCCACATATAACTATATGGTGCCCGGGCGGAGGATAGCAGGGGAGGCTCACTTTGGGCCCAATAGGCCGGACGAGGAGGAGGCCAGTAGGGCGCGGTGGAGTAGGCCGGAGCAGGGGATCTGGGTCGATGGGCCTGGCTTCAGCCCACGAGGCTGATCCAACAGGACAAGGCCCAGGCGGCGAGGCAGCGTCCTCCCAATCCAATCGGGATAGGGGCAGGGGCGGCGGCGGCCTTCGAAGCTAGGACGAGGCCGGTGTTGATGGGACGACGAGCTCCGGCGACCGGGTGACATGGAGGAGGCGGATCGGGGGCCGGATGTCGGATCCAGGGGGCGCAGAGCGGATCTAGGCAACGACGGCGGTCGACGGAGCTGCAGAGGGTAACGGCAAGCTCCGGTGGTCGGCGACAGGGAAGCTTGGCACGACGGGGACGCCAGGCGCAGCGGCCGTAGTTCGGACGGCGACGAGGAAGCACTTGGAGGGACGAGGCGGAGCAGCCTGGTGGTTGGTAGCATCGGCTCGTCGGCCGGCGATGGGGCGGCAGAGGCGAGCGGTAGGCACGCGCAGTGCCTGTGCGTGCCGGCGGGGTGGACGTGCTGGAAAGGCCCCGCGCGGGCCAGATCGGGCCGTGGTGGTGGAGCGGGGCTAGGAGGCGTTGGACGGCGGCGGGGTGACGTGGTTTCGCCATGTGGCAGCTGGGGATTGGCTAGGAGGCACTATGTGGGTGGTGGTGGGCTCTAGAGAGTGGGTTGGCCTGAGAGGAGAGGGGAGAAAAGAGGCATGGCGACGGTTTCGGAGACCGAAATGTCCGATGTTTATACCGGCAACGATGCCACTGTATGTTTAACAGTTGGGCTATCAAACGAGCTCCGAATACGACGAAATTTCGCAGGCGGTCTGCCTACACTATAATAAGACCGCACGTCAAGTTTCAACCCATTCCAAGAATATTTTTCGGCCACTTATAAAATAATATTTCGGATGAGCCATGGGCACGTGCGAGTGTGTCTGGGCTCAGAACGGACAACGGAGAGGACTGGGGAACCCGAACGAATGCAAGTTTGAAAACATGATGATGGAGTGCACATGATGATATGGCAAAATGCAACACGCAAGAAAATGACATGGCAACGGAAACGAATAATAGGAAGACACCTGGCGCATCGGCCTCGGGGTGTCATAGCGCGGGAGCCGCGAAGGGTGTCGGGGCACTAGATGGATAGGTGATAATCATAAAGAAGCTCATGGGGATGGTAAAGCAATTTCTGATACATGCAAAAACGATAAATGCCATAGGGATGGACCCACGCGACTTGGGGATAATGCAGCCCGAGGGGCTCCCCCAACCGAATGAACCAAAAAGTGTCACCTGGCACCGTTGCTGAAGAAGTGTTGGGGTAGCTGAAGTCGTGTGCTGCTAAAGCCGTTCCTCATGGGTCACCTGGCTCCGGGGTCTCACAAGGCTGTGGAGGTCCAGGAGGCTCGCGAAGGATCGGCGCCTCCTCTGCCAGGATCTCCCGGTGCCTGGCCTCGTGAGCTACCAGGCTGCTCCGCATGTGGCGCTGGTGCAGGGCAGCGCTGTACAGGAAGCCGAAAGGTATGCGAACGTAGATGTGAGGGGGACCCTCGCATCGGCCCACATGGGACTGCCGGAAGATCTCCTGACACGTAGCTCTGTTGAGCCATGGAGTGTTGACGCAGACGTGCAACCCCCCTGCCCTCATCGGTAGAGGGAGCAGCGCATGGCGGTGCGGGGCGACGCTCGCCATGCATGGCCCTTGCCTCGTGTAGATCCTTGATAACCTTGGTGATGAACTCCTGAGCACCTGGCGCCTCGCGCCCTATCTCTTCTTGTAGAAGCGCGCACTGAAGCACACCTCCACATGGTGCCCGAGAGCCTCCCTCGTGACATTGACCAGGTCAGAGGACCTCCATAGGAGAGCTATCTTGTCCAGCCTGAGAGGAGCGCCGGGCGCGCCTTCCTATGCGAGAGGGGAAGGCGCCCCGTCCATGGGCGTATGTCCTGAGGTACGACCGTCGGGCATCCCGCCCTCCTGAGGCCCCAGGCTAAGCAGTTGCGTCTTCTACTTTGGGACGGCCTCAAGAGGTTAGGCAAAGCCCTCGGCAGCTGGGTTCTCGACCGCCGTAGCTTGGTAGGCACGCTCGAGGGAGCACACCACATCCTTCTCATTGTAGGCGACTGTGATGATGCCGCCGCTTCCTGGCATCTTGAGGACATTGTTGCCATGGTGGGTTGCTTCGATGAACTTGGCCAAGGCCGGATACCCAAGGATGGCGTTGTATGGGAGACGCTGCTGGCGGCGTTAAATTCGATGAGCTCAATGTGGTAGTTGTTGCGGTCGCCGAAGGTGACAGGAAGGCGGATATGCCCTATTGGGGTGGTGGAGCCGTCGGTCACTCCTGAGAAGGGCCTGGTAGGCTGAAGCTGGTCATATGGCACCTGGAGCGTATCAAAGGTCTCGACGGACAGGGCATTGAGTCCCGCACCGCCATCAATGAGTGTCTTGGTGACGAGTACGTTGTTGATAGTAGGCAAGGAGAGCAGTGGGAGGGCGCCGGCCGCAGGCGCGCACTTGAGCTATTCAGCAGAGTCGAAGGTGACAGTGTACTTGGACTATTTTAGCGGACGCGTTGCCTCCAGCTTGGGGAGGACCGCGTTAACTTCACGAGCAAACTTCTTGAAGCCGCGATGGGAGGCAGGGGCCTGACTGCCGCCCGTGATGCAATCTATGGCACGAGGCTCTTGAAATCCCCAAGCCCCATCATCTTCGTGGTGGTCGTCATTCCTTCTTGGCGGTGGTCGTAGTGGAGGAAGGCCAGTGTTGCCCTGAGGGTGGTCCTCACGAGGATGATCCCTCCAATCACCCTCATGAGGCTAGTCCCTCCAATGGCCCTCACGAGGCTGGCCTTGACAGTGGTTCTCACGAGGCTGATCGCGCCAACCTTGGCGGGAGTTGCGACTCTCCCAGCGACCTCCACCACGGCCACCTTCGCGGCCGTAGCCTCGCTCACCATGCTCGGGGCGACAACCGAGGCGCCCGTCATGGCTGGCCCTGAGCTCCTTGTACTCATTAGTGTTGTGGCTATGCATGTTGTGGAAGACGCAGAACGGGCGGCTGCCCTTGGAGGACTCGGGATGGTCGCAACCACGCTTCATCTCAAGTTCAGGTGCGAGCACAACTGTTCCCTTGCGCTTGACATACTTGGTCTTGGCTTTCTTGTCTTCTGGATCAGCCTCGGGTAGCTCGACGAGCGAGAGACGACCCTCTTCTACCCTTGCACACTTGGTTGCCATGTTGAAGATCTCCAGAGCCGAGCACACGTCCTCATGGATGGCAAGCTCTTCCTTCATCCTGGCGTCTCAGACACCATCAATGAACGTGGAGATGATGGCCTCGTCTGACACCTTGGGAATCTTGATGCGAACGTTGGTGAAACACTGGATGTATTTCCATAGGGTTCTCCCTGGCTGCTTCTTGATACGCCGCAGGTCGCCTACCGCTGGGGTGCAGTCACGAGTTCCTTGGAAGTTGGTGATGAAACATTCGCGCAGCTCCTCCCAGGAGGAAATCGACTCCGTTGGAAGGTTCAGTAGCCACGAATGCGCGCCGTCCTTGAGAGTCACGGGGAACCAATTACCCATAACCTTCTCATCACCGTTGGCCGCCTCGATGCTCAGCTCGTAAAGGCTCCAGGAACTCAGGAGGTTCGGGTATTCTGTTGCTGCGTGGAGGCAGGTCTGGCTTGAACTTCACGGGCCAAATGACGTGACGCGGCTCCAAGGTGAACGCTCGGCAGCCCGCCGCACTCACGGGTGCCCACCGTGGAGGTGGAGCCTGGTTAGGGTGTTCACACGCCACCATGTGGGGTGGCGCACGACCTTGATGAGGCGGCGCTGGGTGTGGACGCGCCTTGCCTTGGGGCCGCTGCACCACCTGCAAGTTTTCTTCATCGCGCGCGGGCGCCCTGTGGGGCGGGTCGCGCTGGGGAGCCTCACGCCTTGGCTCTGGGACGATGTCACGCCGGAGAGGAGGAGGAGGTGCGCCGTGGGCCATGTCACCCGCTTGAGATGGTGGTGGAGGTAGCGAGCAGGACGATGCGGGAGCTTCTCCATCGGCACTGACAAATTCGGCGATGCGGTCCAGCGAGTCCTCGTAGAGGTCATTGGCCGAGCTGTAGCACAGGAGCTCATGCTCCATGAGCAGCACGGCCTGCGAGTTCGCCGCCCCCGACGGGCATGGGAGGACGAAGCAGCCGCGACAGTCAGTGATGGGGTAGCGGTGCGACCGTCGCGCCTCGCGGAGAGCTGCAGCGATGAATCTTGCTGCTCATGGGCCGCAGGGCTAGTGGCGGCGTCTGCCGCCGGTCATGGGGAACGGCGGGGAATGCCATCGCCTGGAGGTGCTGTCTGGGCCACGCGTGCGGAGAGGGCAACACGGCACTCAGCATGAACTCGACGAGCAACCGCCATGGGGATGGCGATGAGACGGCAAACCAACCGGAAGAAGAGACTCCAACGTACCCCTACCTGGCATGCCAAATGTCAGATTCGGGGCTCTGGAGACCCCTAATAGATTCGAACACAGGGGTGCATGCAAATAATTCAACTTCCCCTGTCTGCCTACTCGTCGTTCTCTCGGCCTAGCTCAATGAACAGAAAAGAAATGGGACAAGGCAATTTACCCAGGTTCGGGCCACCTTGTGGTGTAATACCATACTCCTGCTTTGTGGTGGACTGCCTCGAGGTGGGCTGAGGATGAACTAGTGCAGTGGAGGAACAACCACAGGAGGTGTGTTCTTGCTTTGTGGTGGTGATGATAATTCGAATGATCCGCCCTTTGCTATGGTGGTGGCTAGGCTACATTTATAGTTGCCTTGGTCCTCTTCCCAAAATGAAGGCGGGAAGGGATCCCACAACGGCCAAATTGGAAGGGAGACAACTAGTACATCTTATCCTGACGAAAGGTGGTCTTAGCTTGCAAAGCTTTTGGTCGTGACACCATGGTGGACTCTGTGATGAACTTCATCCTATCGTCCTAGCGATCTTGGTCTTGTTGCATGGAAATGGAAACCTTTGGCTGATTCCTCGGGACTCCGCACCTGCGCTTGCTTCTTTAGCACCAAAGAGGAAACTGCTGCACTGCGCCCGCTTCCACTCGCCTCTCCTTGGTCGTCATGGCTTATGTCATCTAAACCTCACAAGGTGGGGGCTTGCATAGAGATCTCCGCTCCTCAGGAGCCAACCTAGAGAGACTTCTCCTTCCGGAGGCCTTGGTGTTGTCCTCCTCGCGAGGCTTGGCCCCTCGCTAGGGTCTTGTGTGTTGATGCAGAAGATGGGCCACACCAGGCTGGCAAAGGGACCACGCCATGGGCCGCAGGCAGGCAAGCCTGGGTACCTTGGATCCCAGAACACCGACACAGTGCAACAGACTTTGGCTCCGTTGCCCCCAAACAGTGCACAGTCTCAAGGGCAAGTTTACAACATCAAGCATTATATGAAGACAGGAAGAAATCAGCTCCTTGAGGAATCAGACGACTGGTCAAGGAGATCAAGACAACCAAGACTAGCCAAAGATGCAAGATGTGACTAGGAGAAGAACCATCCTTACTGGGCATGCGAGCTTGGCGAGGAGCCGGGTTCCCCTCCCCCCCGGCAGCAAGCCACCAAGATCGCCCCGACAGGATTGTCGGGGCACGCGGAGGTAAAACTCCACCTCATAGCGACGGCCATCACTGAGCGACACCCATCACTGATCAGTGCGGTGTCAAGCTGCAAGGAGTCTTAGTGGCCGCCTCTTGCTACGTGGCATCCATATCCTACCACAAGAACCACCAACATACACTTGTCTAGAGACATGTCAAGCAAGCAGGAACACAGCTGGCTAAACGGCCCGGTAAGGCTTGTTGGACAAGCTATGATATGGCACTAAGCGGTGCATTTAATGCACTTCTTTCAGCTGCAGAGTTAGGTATGATAGCACTGTTTGCTATCTAATCAGCTTGGAAAGACTAATTTGCCATTTGTGGTTACCCCTTAACCTATAATAGGAGGCTCATGGCAATCGTAGAAAGGATTCGGCCATTCGAACCCGGACACACTCATACGCGCGACCACTCTCGCCCCAAGGCAACCCTGTCTGGCAAGAGTGGCACGTCCATTTTCCACAATTCCACCATCAACCCACTAAAGCAGGAGTAGGGTTTTATGTCTCGCGGCGACCCGAGCCTGGGTAAAAACTGCCCGTGTGATCCCAGACGCGCTGCTCTGCGCTTCTCCGCTCTTTGTGCAATGTGCCCATCCCCTTGCCGAACCAAAAGGGACCTCCGTCCCATCGGTTGCCGTGGTTATAGCCGGACATCTTTGGCGCGCCAGGTAGGGGGATCACTTGCGCGAACCCGAGAGTGTAAACAGCGCATCATCTTCATCGCCAGCTTTGCCTTCTTCGGCTCCATCAACCATGGCGCCCAAGAAGAAGTCCAGTGTTGTAGCCCATCCGTCCTTCTCAAAGGCTCCACCGTCCGTGTCTACTAACATCGCGGGGCATGAGCGGTGTACAGTAACATGGATGTAGTGGGTAACGCAGTCGACGCAGGCGACGTCGTCACCGCCTTTCCCACAGCCGAAGTGGAGGCCGGAAAATGTCGGAGAAGAGTAGCATCAGCAACACCCCAGCGGTGACGTTCCACGAGGTACGGGCAGAGAGGTCATTCCTTCTGTGCATCCTCGTCCGGCCGACGGGCTCAGCCTCGGTGGTGCCACTCGCTCTAGGGCGAATGGCAACTCTCTGGCTGCCCCCGCTGCGGGCGCGACCTTGGAGCTTGCGCCACCCCTAGGGCGGGTGGACCCGACCGCTATGCTCAACGGAACCACTGGCCCTCAATCGCCTCCGCCTCATCACCATGCTGTCCAAGCAGCTGGCTCTCAGCGAGACGGGCATGGCGCAATGGCCACGGGCACTGCCAGGAGCTGAGCGACCCTGCAGTCTATGTCATCATCACTCCCACACACTACTTTGGAGGCTATGGCACGGGCCCAACTGCTACTGAAATTTTTGCCGACGGCCGATCAGATGGATGAGTGGCGAGTTACCATCCAGAGTCTGATTGGTTTCGCCGATGTGGAGAGATCACGACAGGCTGGCCCGCCATGGACTCCCCAAGCCACGGCGACGGCCCACACTGTTGGTCGCGCCAAAGGCACCACCCCCATGGTGCAATCTCCACCACGACCCCCAGCGCAGTGGCTATGCGTCCAGGAACCCGACGACGTCTCGATGGCTTCATCGGACATAGGAGCACATCAAGGCCAACAACGAACCCCGTAGGGCAGGCTGAGGGAGCGCCCGCGTCACCATCGAGCAACGCCACGGCGACCACCACCGGCCAGACAGGCGCGGCAGCTCCAACGTCGAAGTGTCAGCGCTCGACGGGGGCAGGTACTTGCTTTTCGAGGTAGGGTGCCCTGCCTTCACCCGTGAGTTGCGGCAAGTCCGTTGGCCATCAACTCGCATGTTCAAGCCTAAAATTCTAGAGAAGTATGATGCGAAGCGGAACCCGATAGAGTTCTTCGGCATATACACCATCGCAGTTCAAGCTACCGAAGGAAGAGATGAGAAGGTATTTGCTAACTATTTCCCATTAGCACTCAAGCTCAATGTGAGATCTTGGCTAATGCATCTGTTGGAGAACTTCATCTCGTCTTGGGCTGACTGTGCCATGAGCTCATTGGCGCCTTCACAGGCGGCCACCAAGAACCAGGGCGACCCAGTGATTTGCAGTTGCTCCCGTAGAAGGAAGCTACGGAAGTACATGCTGAGGTTTAGTCGAGTTCACAGAAACATACTAGACATCCACCCGGCAGCAGTGATAGCAACCTTCCAGTCTGACGTGCGCAATCGCTGGATACTTTCGAAGATGAACATTTGGTTTCCCAAGACTGTGAAGGAGCTTTACACCCTAGTAGACAAGTGAGCTCGGGTGGAAGAGGGGAGGAAGCTCCCTGGGGAAGAGGATGGTGTCGACGTCGATTCAGAGGATGACGACGAGAGCACCAGTCAGAAGAAGAAGAACAAGAAATGCAGTAAGAAGCACAAGGATAAGACAGTGATGATAGTTGAAGGATCAAGCACACCTAGTACCAGTAAGAAGGAAAAAGCTGAGGCCCCCGACAATGAGGCTGCCCCATGCAATGATTGCCGGGAGGCCGCGGCCGCTGACAAGGCCGGGAAGAGTGATGGCCCTTATTGCAAAATCCACAGGACTAAGGGCCATGATCTCCAAGAATGACATCCAGTTGAGAAGCTTGTCAAGAAACAGAGGGCTGAGTATGAGAAAAGAGATAAGGAGAAAGGTTAGAACGGCACTGGCGGGAACGGCCGAAGCCGTGAAGCAAACTGCCCCGTCCAATGTTTTAGGAACAAAGGGAAACCCGCCAGGGGCTGAAAGAAGGAGGATTGCCATGAGGAAAGTGATGGAGGGGATGAAGAGGAAACCAGCGAGCAGGAGTTCCAAAAGGCCACTGGCGCTCTGTGCATTGACAGAAGTGCACCTCTGCATTCCTCTCACCACCAACTCAATCAGTGGCACGTCAAGTCAATGCCACGGAGCCGGCAGCGGAGTATCGGAAGCCGCTCAAGTGGTCCCGCACGCCCATCATCTTAGACGAGGAGGATCACCCTGGCCTTACCTCTGCGGTAGGGTGCATGTCTTTGTTGGTCTCACCAACAATTTGCAACCTCAAAGTGACAAAGATGTTGGTTGATGATGGGCCGCGTTGAATCTGATTTCCCCAAAGGTCATTAGCAGACTCCAGATATCAGAAGAAGAGCTTGAGGTTACCGGCACCTTTCAAGGAGTTAATCCCGGATGGAGCCATCCCAAGAGAAAGATCATGTTGCCGGTGACGTTTGGGGGAGAATTGAACTACATGACACAGAAGGTTGTGTTTGATGTGGTCGACCTCCCCCTGCCATATAATGGAATCCTTGGACGACCAGCTCTGGCTAAGTTCATGGCAGCATCCCACTATGCTTACAACATCTTGAATATGCCAGGGCCAATGGGAGTCCTATCCATTCCATCAGATAAGAAGGACGCAGTCATTTGCGTGGATAAGATATATAGGGATGCAGTTGCGGCAGAGGCCAGGGAGATCACTGGTCCCGCTAAGCAAAACAAGAGAGAGAAGCAAATTTTTCAGAGCTCCGGTAAGGGACCCGGGAAGCCCACCTTTCCGGAATATGTTGTCCCTATAGATGATTTGTTGGAGAGATCCAACAGTAAGCGGTCCAAGGTTGATGCGCCTGCTGTGAAGAAGGTCCCGACGGGGCTGGATGGTGCTGATGGTACCTTTACCATCAATGCCACCCTCGACGACAAATAGGAAAGCGTGCTCGTTGCCTTCTTGCAGGCGAATGTCGATGTGTTTGCCTCGCAACCATCTGACATCCCCGGTGTTCCCAGGGAGGTAATCGAGCACCACCTTGTTGTCTGCCCACATGCCCGACCCGTCAAGCAGAATGTCCAAAAGCAAGGCTTGGAACAGAAGTAGTTCATTGCCGAGGAGATCAAGAAACTTGAACCGGCTGGTCTGGTTAGAGGAGTACTACACCCAACATGGTTAGCAAATCTGGTGGTTGTGCGCAAGGCCAATGGAAAGTGGAGGTTGTGCATAGCTTTCACTGATCTGAACAAGGCCTGCTCGAAGGATCCATTTCCCTTGTAGTGCATCGACCAGATATTGGACTCCACCTCATGGTGTGATCTGCACTCTTTTTTGGACGCATATTTTGGATATCATCAGATGTTCTTGTCCAAGGAAGATGAAGAGTATACCTCATTAATCACCCCATGTGGTACCTAATGCTTTGTGCGTATCCCTTTCGGGTTAAAGAGTGCTGGGTCTACCTTCACAAGAGCTATTCAGATTGGTTTTGAGCCACAGCTGCATAGTAATATCGAAGCATATATGGATGACATTGTGGTCAAAACTAAGGACAAGTCAACCCTCATCCAAGACTTAGAAGAGACATTTGCCAATTTGCGCAAGATCATCTTGTAAGTGCATCTAGTGCCACCCCTAGTTGGTTTTGGAGTATTGACGACAAACCTGGTTGAGGGACTGATGTGTTTGTGAGAATTGCAGGATAACACAGGTAGTAGTCCCTAAATGATTCGTTTAACCTACCGGAGATGACCCCTAAAAATGTATGAAGACATTGATAACTGTGGTGGTATATGAAGATAATCATATTGAAGACTATGACACGAGAAGACATTGGGTGAAGACTAAGGAAAGCGAAGATGTAGAGTTGTCGCTGTTTCCTTTTCTTCTTTGTTGAGTCATAGGAACCACCGCACTGTTAAGTGGGGTCCAAGTGAACTAAGTCAGAGTGACTGATGTGATGCTCAACCAAATCCTATGTCTTCGAGCGAAGACTATGAGAGCAAATCTCATCCAGAGGCGGATGAGTCAGCTTTACTTGGAGCTCAAGTAAAGTTGTCGTGTGTGTTTGAAATCTGACCGTTGGAACAAATGTCAGTTCCTTAGTGACCCAGGGTCACTTCGGACAAATCAGGTCGGGTTGCCTAGTGGCTATAAATAGCCCACCCCCTACACCTTAAATTGGTGGCTGCTCGGAGTTATTGCACGGCTTTTGTCGTTTGAGAGCAACCCACCTCCGAAACATTTGAGAGAGAAATCCTTGCGAGGACAAAGCCCAAATACCCAGAGCCAAAGAGTGTTAGGCATCACAGAAGTCTTTCTGTCTGTGTGACCTGAAGACTTATTACACTTGAGGACTGTGTTTCCTCCAGCCAGTTAGGCGTCGCGTTCTGAGCATCCAAGAGTAATTGTGGATTGCTGGTGAACGAAGTCTGTGAAAGTTTGGAAGTCTACCTTGAAGACTTACCAGAGTGATTGGGCGAGGCTTAGGTGTTCCTAGCTCAAGGGGAACAAGGTGAAGACGCGGTCTTCTGAGTTAAATCTCAGCCTCCCTAACCAAACGTATAGTTGTCACAGCAACTGGAACTGGTCTAACAAATCACTGTCTTCCCCGAGCTATTGGTTCTATCTTTTCCTTCCTTTTACTTACCGCTTTATGTTGTGAAGACATTGCATGTTTGCCTTATCTGATTGTCTTCACTGAGTATCTACCTATTGTGATTGGCTTCATTCCTTCTTCCTTTATGATCACTGCTTCCTAGTTGCTATTAGTCTTCATGCTTTCACTTCATTGAATACAAGACTATGTCTTATCTAGTGTAGTCCACTTTCCGCTGCATACTAATAGGCCTGAGCTTATCGTTTGTCTTCGAAACTACTATGTTTTGAAGCATTTCATAAAAATCGCCTATTCACCCCCCTCTAGTCGATATACTGCACTTTCAATTGGTATCAGAGCAAGGTACTCCCTTGTTCTGTGTGATTCGGTTTAACCACCTGGAGTTTTAGCTAGGTTGACTGCAGGGATAATCAAAGTCTCCGCTGCGTGCCCTGTCTTCGATGGCACCAAATATCCCTACTGGAAGAACAAGATGCGCATGCATCTTGAAGCCATTGACGTGGACCTCTGGTTTGTCATCAAGCACGGCGTTCCCAAGAGTGATGAAGGCGTCACCGCTACTGATGTCAAGAGGCTCATTCAATTGGATTCAACGGCCAATAACATCATCTGTGGTCATCTGACCAAAGGACAGTACGGTCGTGTGAGTGCTCTGGACACGTCAAAGCAAGTTTGGGACTGGCTCTCAAAGGTCAATGAAGGAGTCTCTACCCAGAGAGATCAAAGGATCAGCGTCCTTCGCAATCTCTTCAATCGCTTCAAGAGACATGACAATGAGAATGTCCAGCACACTTTTGATCGTCTCACTGACATCACAAATGAGCTTCAAGCACTTGGCGCCACTGAGATCACCAAGCATGAAATCGTCAAGACTATTCTGAGATCACTCGACAGCTCATTTGATATCCTTGCATTGATAATTCAAGAACGCCCTGACTTCAAGACTCTCGATCCGTCTGATATACTTGAGAGGCTCAACACACATGAGTTTCAGCTATCTGAGAAGCGTGACATCTATGGTCCCAACTATGGCCGATCACGCGCGATGAAGGCAAAAGTTGCTTCCTCATCTGAAGAAGAATCTGAATACAGTTCTGATGATCCTGAAGACATTGGAAAGGAGCTTGCCATGCTTGTGAAGGAGTTCCAGAAATTCACTAGGAAGAAAGGCTTAAGAAAGTCTTCAAGATCTAGCTCAAGAAATGATGAAGCATCTGCTCATGACTACAAGAAAATAACATGTCATAGGTGCAAGAAACCTGGTAACTATATCTCTGAGTGTCCTCAGTGGGACAATGAGAAGAAGAAGAAGAGCAAGGAATATGATTCTAATGACAAGAAAAAGAAGAAATACCTAAAGTATTCTTCAAGGTCTTCATCAAAGTATTCATCACACAAGAATAATTCATCTGGCAAGGCTCGTGCTTTTGTTGGCAAGGAGATGGATTCTGAGGAAGAGTCTGCTTCTGAAGAGGTGGAGGTGGAGTCAGAGAAAGAGTCTGATTCTGGTGCTGCAAGTCTGGCTTTAGCCACTGCTTATGTGGGCAACTCTATCTTCAACACTGAAGACAATGGCCCCATCATCAACAATGATGATGAGGACGACGACTCTGCACCCACCTTCTGCTTCATGGCACGCGGTGCCAAGGTAAAATCACGCGATGCTTACTTTCAAACATCTAGTGAAGATGACTCTGATTGTGAATAAAAACCTAGCTACAAAACACTTGCTAAAATTGCCACTGAACAGCAGAAAGCCATGGAACATATTCAAAAACTGTTAGAGAAAAGCGATGATCCGTTGGACGCGGAAATGACCCGTTCTCAGTCCTTAATTGAAGACATAAAAAATCTTCATGTTAAGTACAAAGAACTTGAAGAGCTTTATGAATCGCTTTCAAAAACTCATGAAAAGCTTTCCCATGATTACATTCAAAGGAAGCGAGAACTTGAGAAAGTGAAAGCGGCTCATGAAGATCTTCAAAAGGAGAATGAGTCACTCCGCGCACAACTGATCAGCTCTACTCACGAAGAGTTTGAACCACCATGTCTAAAATGCATTGAACGTGATAATGCTACATCTGTTGCTGAATGCTCTACTGCTGCCACTGTTGCAATATCTTCAACTATTGATGTGGTAACTAACCCCTCTGCTAAGGAAACCACTACTATTGCTGATGAAAATGCTAGGTTGAAGACTTTGCTTGAAACAGGGATGTACAAAAGCCTCAAAGGGTATAAGACTCTATGTGATGTCCTCAAAAAGCATATACTGAACCGAAACCCTAGGAAAGAGGGTGTTGGGTTTGACAGGAAAATGAATGTTGATGGTTCATACTGGAAGCCTGAGCAGTATCGCAAAACCACATGGGTTGCTGCAAAGGAACCTTCAGTGGATCCATCTACCTTATCTAGCTTCACTTGTGCTAATCCTGTTATCATTAATGAATCCTTTGATGCAAACTATAAACTGTTTAAGAATCAAAATGGTGAAGTGTTTGCCAGGTATATTGGTACTAACTGCTAGAATGGACCTCCTATGAAGAAGATCTGGGTACCCAAAGGTTGTCTTGAGAAGCTTCTAGCAAATACTATCATGACATCTCCTGGGATGAAAACAAACCCCAGATCAAAGGCTTCATATGGTCCTAAGGCTTCATACAGACAAAGGACTCACCTGAGTCACCCTAACACAGATATTTTGCAGGGAAATCATACTCGGACCCATGAATATGAGCGTGTTTCTTCAAACCGCTATGTTCATAAATCAAAGAACTTTTCTGCATATTCTTATGAGTATTATTCTCCTCCTGCAAGACTATTTTCTAGGGCCCCAAAGCCAAAATTCTCATATGCTGCTCTTAGACTCATTGCTTCTAAGCCACCCCTGAAGATGTGGGTGGTTAAGAAGAACTAACTTTCTCTTGCAGGGAAAGGTCTCCAGCCTGTAATCAAAGGCTTCTGATGCTATTGCTGGGGACCTAAAACACTTGTAGGGCACAAGATCAAATGCCCAAAATGACTTACTGCTCATACTAGTCATAAATCACTTGCTGAACATCTTATCAGTCTTAACTTACATCTAAAGCTTTCATAATCCACTTATGCATCAACTGTTTATGCTTCACAATGGATTTTGGTGAAGCCTATCCTCCTAACTGCATTGTAGGGAGAATCACCAAAGTCTTCGGAATGGATTATGGACAGCGGATGCACAAATCATATGACTGGTGATCGAAATCTTCTCATGGACTCAACTTTACGTCCATCCAACAAGAGTCACATCACATTTGCTGATACTGGTAAAAGCAAAGTGTTGGGTCTAGGTAGAGTTGCAATCTCAAGAGATCAGCCCATGGACAAAGTCATGCTTGTTGAATCTCTTGGCTTCAACTTAATGTCTGTCTCAATGCTTTGTGACTTAAACATGATTGTGATGTTTGGTAAATTTCGTTGCATTGTACTAATGGAATCTGACAAATCTTTAGTATTTGAAGGATACAGAAAAGGTGATCTGTATATGGTAGATTTCTCAGCTAGACCACAAATGGCAGTATGTCTTCTAGCAAAAGCTTCAGAGTGCTGGCTCTGGCATCGGAGGCTAGGACATGCTGGCATGAGGAACTTGCACACTCTCGCAAAGAAGAAGCATGTCATAGGCATCGAGGAAGTCAAGTTCAAGAAAGATCATCTATGTGGTGCCTGTGAAGCTGGGAAGATGACTAGAGCCAAGCACCCCTCAAAGACAATCATGACGACATCCAAACCCTTCGAGCTGCTTCACATGGACTTATTTGGCCCTACTCACTACTCCACATTATCTACCACAGCCTGTCTCTATGGGTTCGTCATCGTTGATGATTACTCAAGATACACATGGGTGCACTTAATACTCTACAAGACTGAAGTGCAAGATGTCTTCAGACGCTTCGCCAACCGTGCCATGAACAATTATGGCATCAAGATCAAACATATCAGAACTGACAATGGCACTGAATTCAAGAATACTGGCCTCGATCTTTATCTGGATGAGATGGGAATCACTCATGAATTTTCAGCCCCATATACACCTCAACAAAATGGGACCGTTGAGCGCAAGAACAGAACTCTAATTGAGATGGCTTGAACGATGCTCGATGAGTACAAGACACCAAGAAGATTCTGGCTCGAAGCTATTGACACTGCATGCCATACCATTAACCGTGTTTATCTACACAAGCTTCTGAAGAAAACATCCTATGAACTTCTCACTGGAAAGAAGCCAAATGTAAGCTACTTCAGAGTATTTGGAGCTAAGTGCTGGATCAAGGATCCTCATCATAAGTCAAAATTTGCACCCAAAGCTCATGAAGGCTTCATGCTCGTATATGGAAAGGACTCACACTCCTACAGAGTCTTCAACATTTTTCTCTATAAAACTGTTGAGACTGTGGATGTGAGGTTTGATGAGAAAAATGGATCACAAAGAGAATCTCTACCAAATGTGCTAGATGAAGCTTCGCCAAATGAATCTATCAAGCTTATGGGAACTGGTGAGATCATGCCTTCTGAAGCACAACCTGACGAGGAAATCATCATCTCTGCTCCAAATCAACCTGACGACAATGCTCAGCTCGAAGACAATCCTCCTGATGAAGACAATGCACAACAAGAGCAAATTCTTCGTCCAGCTCATCCTCGTGTTGCAAATGAAGTGCAAGTTGAGAAGATAATTGATAGCATAAATACTCCTGGTCCACTCACTCGCTCAGGAGAACCACAGCTTGCAAATTTCTGTGGGCACTTTGCTTTCGTCTCAATATCTGAACCCAAGAAAGTTGCTGAAGCTTTTATGGAGCCTGAATGGATTCAAGCAATGCAAGAAGAGCTTCAACAGTTTGAGTTGAACAATGTGTGGGAACTTGTCAAGCGTCCTGATCCTAGAAAGCATAACATAATTGGCACAAAATGGATCTATCGCAACAAGCAAGATGAGCATGGTCAAGTGGTCAAAAACAAAGCTCGTCTAGTTGCTCAAGGATACACTCAAGTTGAAGGGATTGACTTCGATGAAACACTTGCTCCTGTGGCTAGACTTGAAGCTATACGCTACTGCTAGCCTATGCAAATCATCACAACATACTTCTATATCAAATGGATGTAAAGAGCGCCTTTCTCAATGGAAGAATTGAAGAAGAAGTGTATGTTGCACAAACACCTGGCTTTGAAGACTCTAAACGTCCTGATATGGTATACAAGCTCAACAAGGCACTGTATGGCCTCAAACAAGCGCCTCGTGCTAGTGATGAGTTTGGTCACATGATGCAAGAACAATATCAAATGTCTATGATGGGTGAGCTGAAGTTCTTCCTTGGTCTTCAAATTCGTCAGCAAAGCAACGACATCTTCATATCTCAAGAGAAGTATCTTAAAGACTGCCTGAAGAAGTTTGGAATGCAAGACTGCAAAGGGTACTCGACGCCAATGCCTGCTAAACATCATCTGGGTCCCGACGCCAATGGTAAAGAGTTTGATCAACAGGTATACCGCTCCATGATTGGTTATTTACTTTATTTATGTGCATCTAGGCCAGATATTATGCTTAGTGTTTGCATGTGTGCTCGATATCAAGCGGCACCAAAGGAGTCGCATCACTTAGCTGTGAAGCGAATACTTCGATAGTTGGCTTACACCCCAACACTAGGATTATGGTATCCAAAGGGCTCAGAGTTTGATCTAGTAGGATTTTCAGATGCTGATTATGCTGGTGACAAAGTTGATCGCAAGTCCACATCTGGCACATGTCACTTTCTAGGACGATCACTTGTCTGTTGGTCTTCAAAGAAGCAGAACTGTGTATCACTCTCCACTGCTGAATCTGAATACATTGCTGCTGGATCTTGCTGCGCTCAGCTTCTCTAGATGAAGCAAACACTCAAGGATTATGGAGTCCATCTGAAGCATGTTCCACTCTACTGTGATAATGAAAGCGCCATCAAGATTGCCAACAACCCAGTTCAGATGAAGGAAGATATTGATATCATACACGTCAACACTGAAGAGCAACTGGCATATATCTTCACAAAGCCCTTGGATGAGAAAAGGTTTTGCAAGTTGCGGTGTGAGCTAAATATCTTAGAATCCTCAAATGTCTTGTGATCAGGCACACATCCTAACACTT
Organism: Secale cereale; assembly: GCA_902687465.1. Taxonomy (NCBI): domain Eukaryota; kingdom Viridiplantae; phylum Streptophyta; class Magnoliopsida; order Poales; family Poaceae; genus Secale; species Secale cereale. The sequence goes on from LR738710.1 coordinate 351,840,159, forward strand.
ATGCATATTGATGACTTAGATGTGCAACACACGAAGTAAAGTATATCTTCAATCAATGAAGACTTACATTCTAAGTGTGAATACATTAACATGGAATATGACTTCAGAGCGCCATGATAATTGTGCGCCGTGTCTGGGTCTAATACTTCCTATGCGGTGGGTAACGCCACCACCAAATTCTTGTTTGAAGCATTTCCTGTGGCGTTACATTTGCAAAGTCTTCGCACTTGGTTTGTCTTCATATAGGACATATATATATATGTATATAGAGTTGTGTTATGTCCTCAGCAGCATTCACTTATAGCTATGTCTTCATATTTGAATCTTTTGGACTAAGTGAATGTGATCGGACCCTAACCTCTCTATGCTTTCTCATCTCACTCTGTCTGTCCAAATCATATGCATTCTGTTGAAACAGTCGAATATCTTCTATGTGTCCTTGTCAGCAGAAGATACGGAGACAAACTTTAAATCTATTTTTAATGCTCCATCCGTTATGCCTGAAACCCGGAGAAGCCGGAACGACTACTCCGACAGTCGTGGTGTACGTGGGATCGTGGGACAACTCCCAATGCATTACATGACCGCCGCGTGTCACTCGTACGTGAACCGTCAGGGGCACCTGAGTAATTACGTTGTGCCGTCTCCCATGCCTATAAATGCATGTCCCATCACGGTCAAAAGTTTCTTCCACCACCTCTCCACCTCGAACAACCCTAGCGCCTCCGCTAGCTTTCGACGACGCCGGCAACGAAGCGCTTCGCTGCCGCAACTTTTTCAACGCCGTCCTCACGCCGGCCGCGGACATCTTCCTCTCTGCCGTCGCCATAGCTGTCCTCCGTCGCCAAGTTAGGGCATGGACGACCAAACTTGTGGGCATCCAATTCCTACTCCGTCTAAGCAGTTCATAGTGTGGTAAATAAACTTACTTTTTACAATCTTCTAGATCCATAAAGACTCATCTACTTTACCACAAGAGGTTTCTGCCTACTTAGATTTATAGATCTATCCTGTCTGCATCTCATATCTTGCCTAGTACATTCACATATGCTTCGACTATAGTTAGATTCCTCACTTGTACTTATTTGTGGATTCGTACAAATCTGGAACTAACTCCCATGAGTAAATGTCTTCGCACTATGAGGTCAAAGTCTTCAAAACTATTTTAAATCTTCAAAACTTCTGAGAATGCATATGACCTCTTCCCCTTCCCTCGTATCTCTAATGCTGTCACAGGTACATATCCGTGGGAGAATCCCTTGGTTCTCATAGTCTGCATTCATTTGCAGAGTTTTTGCAGCGTCACATTCATTCTCCTGAAGCTAGTTCCTGTCTGACCAGCAAACCGAAGCATTTGCCTGTTTTGAAGCCATTCAATTTGAAGCCATTCAGGTTGAAGCAAATGACAACTGACAAGACAGTAAGAAAGGGTGGTAGACAGCGCCGTGGCAACACCTCTCGTGATTTGCCTCCTGATCTCAGTGAAATATACAAGACTGATCCAGAGGAGGATTATAATCAGAGGAAGACCCGAATCCAATGGATTCAAAGATACTGGGCTGAACAATGGTTAGAATATAGGTTCGTGACCCCAGAGTATGCCGAGAAAAACGCCATCAAGCATCCGTGGGGAGATATCACTTATAAGAATCTTCCACCCAAGACTCGTGCTGAAGCCATTGCTCAAGGCTTCTATCCTTGCATGGTTAGAGGGCCATAGCCTGCTGATGCTGATCCGAGTGCTCTGCTCTGGTGTCGCGACGACAATCTGTTCAAGCGAAATCTTCAATTTGCCAAGAACTCGGCCAAGGAAAACAAGAAGCTGTGGGGATTAGACTTCAATCCTGGCCCCTCTGCACCCCGCGTTGATGGCTCGCGCGAAGCTGAACTGAATCTGGTTGGGCCCTTCTACAACATATAGGGCCTCATAAGTCACATAAGGGTTCAAGGGGCAGATGTCAATCAGCCTGAAGCTGATGATGACTCTGAAGAAGCACCTGCAACACCAAAGCCTCAGAAGAAGAAATCAAAGGCTTCAAAGGCTACTCCACCAAGAGCTTCAAGAGTGAAGCCTTTGGCCACTGCTCCACCTGCACCAAGTGTGCAATCTGAGGAACACTCCAGAATTTCCAAGAGCAAACAGCTGAAGAGAAAGCCAACACGCAACCCCAGTCTAGCTCTTACCCCAGATGCAGTACTGAAGACTGCCAATGACACCCTTGATCTCTCAAGTGATGAAGATCATGGAGATGATGCTTTGGAGCTGTTGATCAAGAGCAAGAAGGATGCTGAAATCTTCAATGATTTGCCGCTCTTTGATGTTGAAGTGCTCAATAACTTCATTGATGAATGGTTTGACACTCCCAACCTGAGCTTCGATGATCTTCAACTTCCAGTTGGCCTCAGCGTCTCCTTCCATGGCGCCATTGCTTCTGAGCTGGCTCAGGCTCAAAGAATTGTTGAGCTGAAGAAAAAGATAGACTATGAAAAAGCCCAGTTCAAGAAGCATATGAACAAACTCAGTGTGCAAGAAGTTAAAAACTTCAAAGTTATGATGCAAGAGATCAAGGAAGCCTTTCGTCAGCGGCGTGAAGAAGCTAAAGGTTCACGTGAGTGCATCAAGGACTTGGCTGCAAAATGCGTCCAAGCATTCAATGAAGCTGAAAAGCGCAAGGCACTTGGGCGCCCTGGCATTGATCCATGAATGGCTACCAAGAAGAAGAAGAAGCAGTCTGTGCCCGAAGCTGAAGCATCTGAGCAGGAAATGCCTCGCATAGTCTTCCCTGCTAGCATGACTGGCACGAAGCCTAAGGCAACTCCAACCGCTTCAATGCTCAGGAAGACTAAGGTGGCTAAAGCTGATGCTCGCAAGCGTAAGCAATCTTCTGATGAAGCTCCACCCACCAAGAACCGAAAGACCAAGAAGGATAGGGCTGCTTCCAAAGAGCCTATCTTTGTCGAGCCAATCTCAGTTGCTCGCCCTGCATCTGCCCAGAGAGAAAGAAGACTGACAGTTCATAAGCCTACTCCCACAGAGGCTGAAGACATTCTAGCTGTCGACCCCACCGCAGCTGAAGACATTGGTCCTCAAGACAATGTCGAAGATGATACCGTCCTTCCTCAGATCGAGTACAACATCGACTCTTCGCCTGTTCTCATGAACAACAAACGCATCAGCATTGGTCGTCCATTGACACCAATTGCTCAGGATGACTCGTGGGCTGATCACCCATAGGAAACCCTAGTCACTCCCCAGCAAACTCAAGACACCAGTATGGTGCTTGAAGACGAAGACTTTGTGGCCCAACAACCTCCATCTCCTTAGGCGTCGCCAGCTTTTCACAGGCTTCGCAAAGGACCAAGGCCTCACATCACTGCCTCAAGTGCTCCAGAAGAAGTAGAGCAACCATCTGCACCTGATGCTGCTCCTACTTGAAGCCACTCAGAATCTGAAGCCAAAGTTGCTGAAGATATTCCGGCTGCATCAGCCGAAGAAGAACCACCCCAACAAGAAGAAGAAAGTACTGCCGCACAACCTGTTCTCGAGGAGAACGTGTCTGACCCTCCAGCTCCTGAAGTGGAGGTAACAAATTCAGAGGCTGCCACCACCAACGCAGAAGCCAATGACGTGGTCATGGCTGAAGCTTTTGTGGCACCTGAAGATACTGTGGCGCCTGAAGTTACTGCTCCTGAAGCCAGTACTGAGCCTGAAGCTAATGCTGCACCTAACGCCAATCTGCAGCTTGAAGACAATGCCTCTGCTCCTGTTCCGCCTCCACGGCCTCACACAATTGAGCAAGCATACAACAAGGATGATCAGCTTGTTACTGTCCGGTGGCCAATTCTGATTCCACCACCTACAACTGAACCACGTGTTGCTGGTCCTCAGTTTGATCATCATATTGCGCACATGCCCCAAGTTCAGAAGCCTAAGCCAAGACTGCCAAGGTTTCCAGGTATTGCAACATCTTCAGGGCCATTCAATGCCAATAGCTTCACTGTGCACAACACCTTCTTTGACAGCTCCAAGAACCCATATTCCAAGCCAAGAATATCATCAGATAGGTTCTGGAGCCATCAGTAGCACATCTACTACTCAAGGGTACTATATAATCAAGGCCGCATTTTCCCTCATATGCTTCTTGACACTGAAGCTATTGCTGGTCTGCCCTGCTTGGAGGAAGCCCTTGACTGCTTCCGTGATGCTGGCCTTCTCAATTTTGTGTTGGATAAAGAGCATTGGAATGAAGAACTGCTTCTGCAATTCTATGCAACACATCACATCCGAGGATACAGCGGGGATCCGAAGACATGGGTCCTTGAGTGGATGACAGGAAATGTGCATCATGAAGCAAAAGCATTTGATCTCACTGAGCTCACTGGCCTGCCCACTCCAGGAGATCTATATGAACCTGGCTGTGAACTGCACACTGAAGCCTTGGAGAGCATCTTTCAGAAGCGCAAGCCCAACATGAGCCAAATGCTCAGCATGATGAAACCTCTGCCAAGTGATGCTAAATATCCTAAGGAATTCTTTGTTGAAGACCTTGAGTACCTGCCTCGCACCATCTATCACATCATAAGGCGTACTTTATGGCCTGTCAAAGGACATTCTTCATCAGCCAAGCTTGAAGGCACTATGAAGACCTTGGTCTTCTATATCTTCAATGGCATCAACTTCAATGCTCAAGACTTCTTCATCAGGCAAATGGCCACGTGTGGAGCTGATCTATTTGTACTGAAATTTTATGCCCCTTGGATAATGCGCCTCGTCAAGTTGCACTCAGCTGTCACTTATCAACCCTCTGCTCGCAACCATCAGATTTTCTTGCCTGAGGCTGATATGTCAGCTGAAGCCATTTACCAAGAGCCTGCTAAGGAGCCAGTTAGTCTTCACAACGCTGATCATCAAAGCTTCACTCAGCAGATTGAAGGGGTCCTAGCAGTCTCACGCGTCTATCCTCTGGCTGGCCGTACTCATCTACCTCGACATGCTGGAACAGAAGCCACTGATAGCACCATTGCTCAAAGGCCTCAGAAGCGATCTCGTGTCCTGAACAATTGAGAGCTTCTGGTAGCCCTTCATCAGAAACAAGACAAGCATCACCTCTGGTTAAAGCGTCAAATGCAGAGCCTCTTGGTGGATGTCAATCGCATTCGCAATCTTACCACCAAGAATGCTTTTGTTGCTCATGAAACATGCAGGCGGTCTTGGAAGAGTTTGACTTTACTGAGTGCTGAAGCGGATCTTCAAGACGATGGCTTCACTGAGAGATTCAAGTTTGACAACACTCCTCCAAGGAATGCTGTTATGCGTCGAACTCCATCCCTTGAAGACTCTGAGTACTCTTCCTCCGCTGCAACAATTGACGTCAGGGTGATCGATGATCAGGATGATGCTACTTTGCCACCTCCTACTTCAGCGCGCATCGACACTGCACCAACCACCTCTGCACCGCCAAACGACAACACCAACCCTGCATCCTCTTCTGCTCCTCCTGGGAGCGAGTAGAGGCTCTATGTCTTCAAACCTTTTTGGTCCTTACTGACAAAAGGGGGAGAAGCTTATGAGTCGATAGTCTTCAAGCGGGTCCATATGGGCGGGTGCTTTTATAATTTGCCTAGTGCTTACAACTCTCGTTTTGCTACATTTGGTTCTTTGAGTTGTAACACTTAAACTGATGGTCGTCTGCTACGTTTGTTTTGCTACTCTGTAATGCGATGATATATCCCGCACTTAGTCATTTCTGCAGACGTCCTTTTTTCATTGTGCATGTCATTATCTTCGATATATTAATCATGCATGATGAATTGTCTTCATAAGTTGAAGAGGATCTCCACAAGTACAACCTGCCATGTGCATTTGCATTCAAAGGCAAATCAACTATATGCACATCTTCAGGGGGAGCCTTTTGCTACTTACGAAGACAATACCTTTATCCTTTACAATTTCACATATCTTTATCCCCGTTGAAAACTTCAACCAATTTGTCATCAATCACCAAAAAGGGGGAGATTGTAAGTGCATCTAGTGCCACCCCTAGTTGGTTTTGGAGTATTGACGACAAACCTGGTTGAGGGACTGATGTGTTTGTGAGAATTGCAGGATAACACAGGTAGTAGTCCCTAATTGATTCGTTTAACCTACCGGAGATGACCCCTAAAAATGTATGAAGACATTGATGACTGTGGTGGTATATGAAGATAATCATATTGAAGACTATGACATGAGAAGACATTGGGTGAAGACTATGGAAAGCGAAGAGGTAGAGTTGTCGTTGTTTCCTTTTCTTCTTTGTTGAGTCATGGGAACCACCGCACTGTGAAGTGGGGTCCAAGTGAACTAAGTCAGAGTGACGGATGTGATGCTCAACCAAATCCTATGTGTTCGAGCGAAGACTATGAGAGCAAATCTCATCCAGAGGCGGATGAGTCAACTTTACTTGGAGGTCAAGTAAAGTTGCCGTGTATGTTTGAAATCTGACCGTTGGAACACGTGTCAGTTCCTTAGTGACCCAGGGTCACTTCGGACAAATCAGGTCGGGTTGCCTAGTGGCTATAAATAGCCCACCCCCTACACCATAAATTGGTAGCTGCTCAGAGTTATTGCATGGCTTTTGTCATTTGAGAGCAACCCACCTCCGAAGTATTTGAGAGAGAAATCCTTGCGAGGACAAAGCCCAAACACCCAGAGCCAAAGAGTGTTAGGCATCACTGAAGTCTTTCTATCTGTGTGACCTGAAGACTTATTACACTTGAGGACTGTGTTTCCTCCAGCCAGTTAGGCGTCGCGTTCTGAGCATCCAAGAGTAATTGTGGATTGCCGGTGAACGAAGTCTGTGAAGGTTTGGAAGTCTACCTTGAAGACTTACGAGAGTGATTGGGCGAGTCCTATGTGTTCTTAGCTCAAGGGGAACAAGGTGAAGACGCGGTCTTCTGAGTTAAATCTCAGCCTCCCTAACCAGACGTACAGTTGTCATAGCAATTGGAACTGGTCTAACAAATCACTGTCTTCCCCGAGCTACTGGTTCTATCCTTTCCTTCCTTTTACTTACCGCTTTATGTTGTGAATACATTGCATGTTTGCCTTATCTGATTGTCTTCACTGAGTATCTACCTATTGTGATTGGCTTCATTCCTTCTTCCTTTGTGTTCACTGCTGCCTAGTTGCTATTAGTCTTCATGCTTTCACTTCATTGAATACAAGACTATGGCTTATCTAGTGTAGTCCACTTTCCGCTGCATACTAATAGGCTTGAGCTTATCGTTTGTCTTTGAAACTACCATGTTTTGAAGCATTTCATAAAAATCGCCTATTCACCCCCCTCTAGACAATATACTGCACTTTCACATCTTGAAGCTAAATCCAGAGAAGTGCGTGTTTGGTGTTCCCTTCGACAAGCTACTTGGTTTCTTTGTATCCCACCGTGGAATAGAAGCTAACCCCGATTAGATCAAAGCTATCGAGTAGATCCAGGCACGAAGTATAGTGAATGATGTCAGGCGTTTAACTGTGTGCATTGCCGCACTGAGCAGGTTCATCTCCAAGTCTGTTGAGCGTGCCTGGCCGTTCTTTAAGATCTTGGAGAAGGCAGGACCCATAAAGTGTACCCCTAAAGCATATTTAGCACTGCAAGAGTTGAAGACCTACTTGTCCTCTGTACCTTCCTTGGTTGCGCCCAAACCACAAGACCATTGCTGGTATACCTAGCGTCAACTAATCAAGTAGTTAGTGCGGCCTTGGTAGAATAGCGGGAAGTAGAGGAAGAAACAACCTGAACTAGTGTTCCTTCCGGGGAGAAGGATATGCACTGGCCAGCAGAGCCAGTTCTGGATCAAGATAAGGATGAGCACGGTAGCAGTTGCAACCCCAAGGATATGGCAAGGAAGAAAGTAGCGCAACCCCCAATGTACTTTGTCAGCTCCCTATTGTAGGGGGCTAGATCCAGGTACTCTCGCGTGCAAAAATTGATTTTTTTTGGCCTAGTCATGGCCTCAAGGAAACTGCGCCACTACTTTCAAGCTCATGAGATAATGGTTGTCACACGCTTCTTGTTGCAAAGGATACTCCAGAACCCAGAGGCTATCGACAGGATAGGGGAATGGGCTTTGGAGTCATCCAACTTGGGTTTGAAGTTTGAGAGCACATCAACAATTTATAGGAGGGCATTCACAGAGTTTATTGCAGAATGCACGCCAACCGCTGATGAGGAAAAGCCAGAGACAGATATCCCTGGTAAGGAATCACCCCAAGAATGGATCATGTATTTTGATAGTGCCTTCTCCTTGCAAGGCGTCGGGGCTGGCGTGCTTCTCGTCGCCCCCACTGGGGAGCTCTTGAAGTACGTCGTCGGGATGCACTTTCCACGGGAGGAGGATACGAACAATACATCAGAGTATGAAGGGCTCCTTGCCGGGCTCAGAATCGCCATCGAACTAGGAATCAAGAAGTTCATCATCCGAGGAGATTCGCAATTGGTGGTGAGGCAAGTCAATAAGGATTATCAAAGCCCATTGGTAGAGGCATACGTCGAGGAAGTGAGAAGATTTGAGGAGCATTTTGATAAATTTCAAATAGATCACGTACCACGTGTGGAAAATAGCATTGCTGATCATCTATCAAAATGTGATGCGCAAAAGCTTCCTCTGGGACAAGGAACTTTTGTTCTCCACCTTACTCAGCCCTTTGTATCCCCAACAACATTGTCCAGGAAGAGGAGGAAATTGGACTCCAGTAAGCCTCTGCCGATATAGCTCTCCGAGGCACCTGGCAGGGCCCTGCCGGAAACAACTCACATATGCTTGCCGAGCTGCATCCTCGTGCCGGACCCCTGGTCCCCGCAGTCGAGGTGAATGCGGAGGTGACATTAGTCCTTGTTGACGAGCCTCAGGCTCCAACCTGGGCAAGGCACATTGTCCATTTCCTCCAAACAGGAGAACTTCCCAAAGAGCAAGGTGAGTCTGAAGAGTAGCCCAGAGGGCTAGTATGTATCAGTTTGTCGATGACACTCTGTACAGAAGGATGCCCAACGGTGTGAAATTGAAGTGCATTTGCTGGTAAGGAGGAAAGGAACCGCTGGCAGAGATTCACAAAGGCATGTGCGGCTCCCGCATTGGATAAAGGGAATTAGTTGGGAAAGCATTCTTGCAAGGATTGTACTTGCCCACAGCCCTCCTAGATGCGGTCGAGCTCGTCACGAAATATGATGCCTGTCACCTCCATCCAAAGAACATCCATTTTCCTGCCCAAGCTCTTTAGACAATCCCTTTGGCATGGCCTTTTTCGGTCTGGGGGCTCAATATCCTCTACCCTTTCCCCCGAGCTGCCGGGGGCTTTGAATTCTTATTCGTTGATATCGACAAGTTTACAAGGTGGCCATAAGTAGATGCCATGAGAAAGGTCACTGCTCAGTTAGCTATCCAGTTCTTGGAAGGATTTGTGTGTCGTTTCGGGGTCCCAGCACGGATCATCACTGATAACGGCACCAAATTCACGACACAAGCCTTCATGCAATATGTTCATGCCCTCGGAAGCAAGATCTCATTTGCTTCTGTTGCACATCCTAGAAGCAATGGACAAGCTGAGAGGGCGAATGCTGAAGTATTACGAGGTCTCAAGACAAGAACCTTTGATAATCTTCAGAAGTGCGACAGGCAATGGATTGACGAGCTCTCGGTAGTGCTCTGGTCCCTCAGAATGACACCAAATCGAGCTAACGGGCAGACTTCCTTCTCCCTAGTATATGGGGCAGAAGCAGTTATCCCCACGGAACTCATTTATGTGACTCCTCGAGTGCTTGCCTACGATGAAGTAGAGCAAGATCGTCACCAGCGTGACGACACTACGCTACTCGAGGAGAACCGTCTCTAGGCCGCTATGTCTGTTGCACGCTATTAGAAAGCCATGCGTCGCTATCATAGCTGTAGGGTTCATGCCCGGTGTTTTGAGGAAGGCGAGCTTGTCCTTCGGCGCGTTTAGTCGGCCAAGGGTACAAACAAGCTAGCGCCAAAGTGGGAAGGCCCCTACCGGGTGGTACGAGTCACCATACCTGGCGCAGTCTATCTAGAGACCGGAGATGGCATTCAATTGCAAAACTCATGGAACATTGAGCATCTCTGCAAGGACTACCCGTACGGTGTGGCTGTCAGGCCCTACCCGGCAGCCACCCTTTTGTACAAGACTTTCCTTAGTTGCATGTAACCCCTTGTACAAAGCCAGACGCAGACCCTGAGCAATAGATAAATGATGGAAGGACTATAGAGGGCGCCCCCAATAAGATTGCATGCATGCATAAGCCTATCATGAGCATTGCATACTCATATAGAATATATTGCATTTGGCATCATTTCATCTGCATATACCATAGGTTCTTGTCGTGGACTTGGTTCCCCAAGAGGAGATGAAAGAAGAAGCCAACCCTGCAATCTTAGGCAAGCCAGACAAATAAGTTCTTTCCATTATCCATACATGTTTTGTAAGTACTTGTGCATAACGAAACCTCCCTACCTTTTCGAGACCTTGGTGCTCCCATCCTTTGACTTGAACGGTGCTTTGTTCAAGGTGGTTGCAGTGGCCTTTGGCAAGAAAGGGTTGGCGGGGGGCTAGTCCCTCTCTACGGTGCCCGGTAGGATTAATCCTCTGCAGCAAGTCTGAGGCTACCGGCAAGGTAGCCTGCCGGGAAAACTTGTTTAATTGAACGTGAAGAGGCATTCCACCTCTGCATGATCGCACAACACGCACGAGTTCCCGGTAAGGTTTATCTTTTCCATTAATATGCTGATCAACAAGTACAAATCTTACAGAACATTACATGGATAATTGGAGTTAAATTTATTTGAGCTAAAATTTGGAAAATGCATATAGTTTAAGATTGAAAAAAAGATAAGTCTGACGTAATCACTTTATATGTTCCTCCTTTCCCAGGTACTACATCATGAGCGGAAGAGGACAAAAGGAGTGCCTAGGCAAAGGTGGTGGTGAAGGGAGAAGCAGAAGCGATTCCCTGGTCACCACCACTAGGGCCAGTAGAACGCGGCAGGACGAATGAACGCGGCAGATCCTAGCAGAAGACTGCTGGAAGAGCAAAAAAACTACAAGGGGGAGGGGAAGAGTGGAAGATGAGGCAGCGGACCGCCGTCATGGAATGAGGGTGTCAGTGCTGTCCTATTCTGACTCAAGGGTCTTGTGAGATTCAGGGCTCTGCAAAACCCTTGTTAAGTTCGAACACCGGGGTGCGTGCGAAGAACTCAACTTCCCCTATCTGCCTACTCGCCATCTCTATGAACTAGCTCGATGAACAAGAAGGAAAAAGACACAGGGTAGTTTAACCAGGTTCAGGCCATCTGGCGGTGAGTGGCCCTAGTCCTGCAATGTGGTGGCTTGCCTCAAGGTGGGCTGAGGAAGAACTAGTACAATGGTTGAACAACCTCAGGAGGTGTGTTCTTGGGTGTGTGGGTGCTAGTCGATCTGATCGATCTGGATCTCGATCCCCCTTCTCTATGGTGGTGCCTAGGCTATATTTATAGTGGCCTTGGTCCTCTTCCCTGAAATGTTAGCGGGAAGGGATCCCAAATGTTGGCAAAACGGCCAAATTTGAAGGGATACAACCAGTATCTTGACAAAAGGTGGTCTTTGCCTGCAAAGCTTCTGATCCTGAAGCCACGGTGGGCTCCATGATGACCTTCATCCTGCTGTCCTGGTGATCCTGGACCTGTTGTGTGGAAATGGAAACCTTTGGCTGATTCCTCGGGGCTCCTATGCTCGAAGACGGGGCCAGCCCCGAGGGAATTCATCCACTAGGGAGGATTAGCGGGGGAGCCCTCGGCACAGCTTCGACACCCCGGGAGCGACCCTGAAGCAAGGATACTGAAAGCCCAGGTCATCAGTCCCCTGGTGGCGCGCTTGCCTCGCGAGCTGTCCCCATTCTTCGCGCGGGTGCCTGGCGCAGGGAGCCGAAAGTTGACAGTGAGCCAAGAGCCCCCGAGGGGCAAATTTCAGCAGCTTTCGCCGTCGCGACCGGAGAGACCCTGAGGAGGCAGGGTTAGGAAAGAGCGCCGCTCATGGAGAACCACACATATAAGGCACTTACCCGTTCACTACTATATACTTCCTTTGTTTCAGGTGTCGGAGACCATCACCGTTGCAGCCCCATAGTCCTTTCCTCTTGCGGAGCACCTCGAGGTTTGGGTGAATCTAGCCAAAGGCTGGGGCATGATCCTCAGCGGCAGAGAAGTGCGTCACCTCCTCGGGAGCACCAGGCCGCGCCTGCTCATGGACGGCTACCTCAGGAGCGCACATGGGGGCTCCAGGAGCGACCACCTCGGGAGCGTCAGGCGATGTCTGCTCCCCACCAATCACCTTGGGAGCCTTCGGCGGTGTTCACCCCCTTACGCCCACATCTTGGGCATGCGTTGCAGGATCAACAAGCACTGGAGTCACCAAGATAGGATTCTCACAGGGCCCTCCAAGGCCCTCCGGGCGCAGCCCACATTTGTCGAAAAGGGGCATTTGCCTCGCAAAGCTCTCCTTGTTTGAACAGTTGTACAGGAGGCAGCCATCCTCCGGGAGCGCGATAGGCGCTGGGTTGCCGGTCAGGAGCTCAAGCACTGCGCGCAGCGTCTTGGAAGGAAGCGAAGGCACCTGGAGCCATATGGGGTCCGCAGGGCCGATAAAGGTCCACATCGGGCGGGAATGGCCATGGAGCGGAGCGATGCACCGCCTGACGAACTCGCTCACCCCCAGTGGAGCCGTCACCCCGGCTTCTTCAATCTGGCCAACCTAGTCCAAACAAAGGCGAGCTGGCGATCGACAAGCTTCTCATGGCACCGGCCAGAGCTGGGTTCCGTTGGTCCCCGCGGGAGCTACATCAGAGGGCTGAGCGTGGAGGCGTCCATGAACTAGGCTAGCTCCCGAGGAGCGGTTCATGGACGCCACCACGCTCAGCCCTCTGCTGCAGCTCCCGTGGGGACCAACGGAACCCAGCTCTGGCCGGTGCCACGAGAAGCTTGTCGATTCCTAGCTCGCCTTTGTTTGTACTAGATTGGCCAGATTGAAGAAGGACGGGGCGACGGATCCAAAGGGGGTGAGCGAGTTTCTCAGGCGGCGCGTCGCCCCGCTCTAGAGCCATTCCCACCCGATGTGGACCTTTATCGGCCCTGCGGACCCCAAATGGCTCCAGGTGCCCTCCCTTCCTTCCAAGACGCTGCGCGCGGTGCTTGAGCTCCTGACCGGCGACGCAGCGTCAGCCGCGCTCCCGGAGGATGGCTCCCTCATGTAAAACTATTCAAACAAGGAGAGCATTGCGATGCAAGTGCCCCTTTTTCGGCGAATGGGCGCTGCGCCCGGAGGTCCTTGGAGGGCCCCACGAGACTCCTTTCTTGGTGACTCCAGTGCGTGTTGATCCTGCGACGCATGCCCAAGATGTGGGCGTAAGGGGGCGAACGCCGACGAAGGCTCCCAAGGTGATTCGTGGGGAGCATATGTCGCCTGACGCTCCCGATCGAGGTGGTCGCTCCACGAGCCCCCATGAGCGCTCCTGAGGTAGCCGTCCATGAGCAGGCGCGGCCCGTCGCTCGAGAAGGCGACGCGCTTCTGTGCCACTGAGGATCATGCCCCAGCCTTCAACTCGTTTCGCCCAAACCTCGAGGTTCTCTGCAAGAGGAAAGGGCTATGGGGCTGCAACGGTGATGATCTCCGGCCCCTGAAACAGAGGATGTATATAGTAGTGAACGGGTAAGTGCCTTATATTTGTGGTTCTCCATGAGCGGCGCTCTTTCCTGACCCTGCCTCCTCAGGGTCTGTCTGGTCGCGACGGTGAAAGGTGCTAAGGTTTGCCCCTCGGGGGCTCTTGTCTCGCTGTCAACATTTGGCTCCCTGCGCCAGGCACCCGCGCGAGGAATGGGGACAGCTCGCAGGGCGAGCGTGCCACCTGGACACCAATGGCCTGGGCTTTCTGCATCCCTGCGTTGGTGTCGCTCCCGGGGTGTCGAAGCTGTGCCGAGGGCTCCCCCGCTAGTCCTCGCTAGTGGTTGTGTTCCCTCGGTGCTGTCCCTGTCTTCGAGCATAGGAGCCACATCACTTGACCCCTCAGTTGGGTCCGACGAAGCGGTTGGGGAACACCGGCTACTAGCCCCTTGCGAGGGACAGGAGGGGCACCTCGTGTCCCCCCGGCAGCCTCCTGTGCTGAGGAGAGGCTCGGTCACGCACTGGAGCTTGTGTGTGAGCGCAGTGTTGTTCCCCATGACCTTTTCTAGGAGACCATCAGTGCACTGGGCCGGCATGGGGAACTGCTCGTTCATGTCGACGTACACCTTGAGTCGAACAATCTTCGCCTGGCGCGGGAGTAGCACAAGCTGAAGGTTGCCATCAAACTTCGGCGTCAGCAACACGAGCGAGCCTGTGCCGATGCTGTGGAGTCCCTTGCGGCTTCTCACAACGCTTGTGCTCGCGCCTTGGAAGAGGTCGGGTCCGCTGATCGCCGCCGCGAGGCGGTGGATGAGCGGGAGAAGGAGCTTCAGGCGTCGAATGCTGCCTTCAGTAGCCAGTCCAGGCGCGGGGAGCTGTGCTGGCGACACCGCCAAGGGAAGCCCCCTCTAATGAGAAGGAGATCCAAGAGCACGAGGAAGCGTTGTTGCTTGAGTCCTTGGAGCACAGCCTGGAGCTTGAGCGGCTGGAGGTGAGGATGCCATTGCTGCTCGAGAAACTAGGGTCCAGCAGGAAGTCGATCAGAAGGTGGAAAAGATCCGCGAGGCCCTTGCAGAAGAATATTGCCAGAAGTTGAAGCTTCAGGAGACCAAATCCCAGCAGCAACGGGTCGAGATGGAGGGCAAGGCCGCCGCCCTCATGGAGCAACTAGTTGCCACGACAAAGTACGAGGTAGCCGCCAGGGAGGCTCAGGCCTCCACCCAGGCCGAATTTTCTTCACTTCAGAGGTAGGTCGTAGACGCAAAGTCCCTCGTGGGGCGGGCTTTTGACGAGGCAAACCGCCGCCGGACAATGCAACGCGACCATTCTTAAATGCTCGAAGGTCTTAAGGCCAGGGCCAATCGGGCCCTCGGCACGATCTGCGAAGAGAGCATCCCATGGCCTCATGAGGACGATGATGTCGGCTACCTCCTCTTCTTCGCCCAAGTCATAACCTGTCTGGAGGATCAGGCCACAAGAGCTCGCAAACTCATTGAGGAAAGAAGTTGAGGTCTCCTTGGGCGCGCATTCTCGTGCATCTTCGGCCACCTTCTCAGTCTTGATCCTGACTTTGATTTTGACCCTGCGATAACCCCCGTGCCCGGGGCCACTCTGGGCATCCTGATCATGGAGCTCGCTCTTGTGGGAGATGTGAATGTGCCTGTGGCCAAATAGAATGATGCGGACGATGATGATGATGAGGATGTTAACCACGGCGCGTCTCACTAGGCTCTCATATCCTGTTTTGTCATGTATACAACAAAAAAATCTTCGGATATGTCACACCCTGCATTTTGTAACATGTTACTTGCATCAATGAAGCATGAAAATTTGGACCAACAAATTTTTTAAGCATCATTTGGCTTTTATTTGGAATTGGGTTTTTCTTCATGTGCTCAATAAAGTCAACTATTACCTCTTGTAGAATTCATCTCCATACCCAAAACTTCTGCCCAATGATCATGCCAAGTGTTATATAACAGTATAGTATTTTCTTACAAAATTAATTTGGCCAAAATGTATTTTATAAATTTAGTTTTCCAAAAACCCCTGAATTGAGGTTTGCACTGCAAGTGCTTGATTTAGGGTGAGAAAATTATTTCAAAAGGTACATTTGAGACCTAGTAGTCATAGGACTCCCAGAAACCACAAAAGTATAATTTTAAAAAGTTATTTTCCTATTTTATTTAAAAGCTTTTTCTTAAGGCCGGAAATGGTCTTTAATAGGGAAAAATTATTTAAGTATTTCAAAAATATTTTCCAAAATTCAGGGAGACTCATAGGACATATATTGTCCATATATAAGAGTTTCAACACATGGTCATGTTCAAAATATGGGACAAATCCTTCCAAAACCCTTTCTGGATATTTCAAGCTTTTGAAATATTTACAAAGGAAATATTCTCCAAAAATTCCAGGGAAATTCTATTATGTCACTTATGACATATATGATGATCTTGCCAAGTCCCATGCCTTGGGAAGCAAGGAAACATCATCAAAACCCTTCATAACCATTATGTCCATATTTGAAGTTTGAGCAACTTTACATTGCCAAACTTATCCAAATGCTCTCAAACTTGGTGCACATGCTAGAATGGCCTAATAAGGCACCTAGACCAAATGGCACAAGAATTGGAATAGAGCAACTTGACCAGAATACCCCAAAACACTTTCTGTTCAAATGCAAATTTGAACAACTTTACATTACCAACTTTTTACCTGGAGCTTCAAACTTTGTGAGCATGATCAATACCCCAAAATGATGAAACTACACCAAGTGGTGCATCAAGGGGAGATGATTAGCTTGACTCAAACAAGATGAAGCCATTTCTGTTGATTTCTAGGGTTCACCAAAGTTACATTGGCTAGTTTCTTCAAATGAGCCCAAATTTGGTGAAGCACCCTATTTTCACATTTCATTCAATCCTGTTAAGTGTCATGGCAAGTGGAGATCATTTGCTTGACCAAACACTGATCAAACACCTTCTGCAAAATTACCAAAACCCTCTTCTTGATCACTTTTACCATTTACCTTGGCCTCAACTTTCTACCACACGTTCATCTAGTTACTATCTACCTCCAGTAACTCCCCCAAGTCCCCAGCTCCATGATTGAGGGGTAAAAACCCTAGTTCACCCTGCTGGACAGCCATTTTCTACCAAGTCACCAGCTCCTCTTCTCTCTCACAGCATCTCCAGAGCATCCAAAGCCTCATCCGTAGTGCTTGCATCACCCTGGACCCCCCAGACACGGTGGACGCGTCCAGAGGGCCAATGGCATGCCATGGCATGCGATAAGGGCGCTCCAGAGCGCGCTACAGTACGCCACCGCACTGTAGCTTCGCCCAATCCAGCGCAGCCGACAGCCTCGAGCTCTCCCCTCGCGCCTCCCAACGCCCCTCGACGTCCGCAGGCTCCACCGGTGTTGTCCCCCTCCTCTCTCTCTCCCTCCAGTGGCCGTCTCCACACGCGCGCCGGCCGCCCCGCAACGTCCACTCCTCGGCTTCACACGCGCGCGTTGTCTGGAAGCTCCCCCGCTCCTCCTCTCCCCTCAACTAGGCGTGGAACACGTCCACGATCCTCCCCGGCTCGATCACAGGCACCAGAAGAGCCTCTGGCCTCGCATGCAACCTCGCCGGTGCACGAGTCCACGGTGGACCGTGGGCGCGGCTATATAAGCGTGCCCCGGCCTCTCCAACGGCACCAGCAGCCTCAACACACCCCCAGCAACACTCCCGCACCACCCACTCCTCCCCAGAAAGACCCTGTGCTCGGGATCGACCGGAGCTCCGCCGCGTCGGGCAGCCGGAGATCTCGGGGTACAGGCCTCCTCCGCCCTTCCTTTTGCTCGATTTGGAACTACCATGCACCACTGATGTGTTCCCCTCCATTTTCCCCTTCTGCAGCTGCCGGAAACGAGCTAGCCAGCAGCTTCCCGACGACCCTCCGCCGTCCCACCTCGCCGCCGACGAACCCGACCTCCCCGGCGAGCCGCACCACCACCACTACCTCCGCGACTCGTCGCTGAACCCATCCCTGCCCTCCGTTGGCTTCGTCGTGGCCGGAATCGATGCCGGTGAGCTCGCCGTCGCCGTGGCCGAGAGGTTGAAGATGACAGGCGGGCCCCGCCTATCATCCTCACCTCTCTCTCTCTCCCCTCGCAGCCGCTGACCGCTGGGCCCCGCCCGTCAGGTTTAAAACCCTGACGTGCGCACGCTGGCGCCCGAGCGGCTGGGCTAGATGCCCTGGGACGTGCACTGTGGCCGCTCTAGCCCGGTGGCACAATGCCATTTCATTTTATTCTTTGTGTAAATAATTCAATTAATTTTACAGAAATGAATATTTGTCCAAATGAAATAATTCCAACTCCTAAAATCTTGTAATATTCCAACCTATTTAATGGTTTCACTTTCACACATATCTATGAAACTTTTCTGTTATGTTCAAATTTAAATTCAAATTTGAGCATTAAAACTCATGTTCAAAAATCCCTAGATTTCATTCTGTAACTCCAAAACTCCAACTAAGAATTTTCTCCATCTTAGTTTTCCCTCTAGTATTTAACAAAAATAAGTTGACATTTTTCTGAGCACTTTGATTTCTCTATTTTCATTATGGTCTTATTTTCCCGCCGTCGCCGTGGCCGAGAGGTTGAAGATGACAGGTGGGCCCCGCCTGTCATCCTCACCACTCCCTCTCTCCCCTCGCTGCCGCTGACCGCCGGGCCCCGCCCGTCAGGTTTAAAACCCTGACGTGCGCGCGCTGGCGCCCGAGCGGCTGGGCTGGACGCCCTGGGCCGTGCACTGTGGCCGCTCTGGCCCAGTGGCACAGGGCAATTCTTTTTATTCTTTCTGTAATTATTTCAATTTTTTTAGAGAAATGAATATTAGTCCAAATGAAATAATTCCAACTCCTAAAATCTTGTAATATTCCAACCTATTTAATGGTGTCACTTTCACACATATCCATGAAACTTTTCTGTTCTGTTCAAATTTAAATTCAAATTTGAGCATTAAAACTCCTGTTCAAAAATCCCTAGATTCCATTCTGTTACTCCAAAACACCAACTAAGAATTTTCTAGAACTTAGTTTTCCCTCTAGTATTTTTACAAAAATAAGTTGACATTTTTCTGAGCACTTTGATTTTTCTGTTTTCATTGTGGTCTTATTTTCCCGTTGTTATTTTGCGACGATTAGATCCCGTGTTTGACGAAGTTGCTGAAGAAGGAGAAGGAGAAGGATTTGAAGACTTTGAAGACCAAGCCAATCCAGGCAAGCAGCCCTTTGACCATGATACACTTGTTCTTCGGAACCCGTTTGTTTCCGATGCATGATGATAGAGTTACGGTGGTGACCTAGATGAACCACCACATGATGCATGCTTTGCTCTTGATCTTGCTATATGCTAGATGACATGCAAATAGTTAGTAGTGATGCTTAGTGATGCATGTGTGACATGAAACCTTTGTGGTTGAAATCTATGCATAAATCCCATCGGGTGCCCCTAATGCCCGAGGGTGAGGTTGAGTTAGGTCATCACTTGAGGAAGAAGTGATGTACCGGTAAAATCTTGTGCATGGGTGAAATAATGGATTAGATTTATGTGTGACTACCGTCCCAACCAAACATGTGCAACCACACTACCCCTTATGGGACGGGGCTTTATTGATTACTTAGGTCGATACTAGCATGGTGCCCGCATTACTAGTGACGGGAAGACTTGAGGTCTTTCCCGGGACGGGGTCGTGCTTGGATAGACGACCATGACTGTTTTTACAGGGCACCAGACACACCGTTGGTCCCTTCGGGTACGCGTGACATTGAAATTAGGGCAAGTACCGTGATCTATTGTTTGTACTCGAGGGCCGTGTACCAACGAGTGGACTCTATGTTAGTGTTGTCTAAGGAAAGATAATGACCGGGTGCTTCCCCCGAGTACTTGAGGTACTGTGGGATCGTGGATGACACGAAAGCTTCCCGGATCTTGTGGGTAAAGTGCGCAACCTCTGCAGAGTGTAAAACTATTCGAATAGTCGTGTCCACGGTCATGGACAGTAGGGTGGTGCTACTTAAACTATGTCCAGAATTTTACTTCATCGGTGAAAGTATGTGTGTGATGAGTCAAGGTGGTGAATTGACTCGATGAGTTGAATCATATTCATGTTGATATCGGTAACCTGTTTTCAAGGTTACTTGAACTCGTTGATGCATACACTTGAAGGTAGAATATTTATTCTTGCCCATGGCTAGATTGCTCATTATTGTTCAGTTTGCATTGTTATTTTGAACCACATCCTGGGTTGCTTGCGAGTACATTCAAAGTACTCATTGGCTTGCCACTGGTTATTTAATTGGCCAGGCATGGATGAACAGGAATTTGAGGAAGAGTTCTTTGGAGACGAACATGCGAACTAGGACGCTATCCCAGTCAGAATGCCTGTAGGGTTAAGGCAGATGGCATGGGTTCTACCTATCATCAAAGACTTCCGCTATTTGAGTTATTTGCTATTCAGCCCGTGAGGCTTTATCTATGTAAGACTTGGCCATAATGGCCATAATTTGTGTAAGACGATATGTATGGATGTAAGACTCTTGTTATTCAGCTTCTGTTTGTTCAGTGAGCATTGATCTCTGGGATCACTGTACACGTGCACTCGGTGATCTCGACTTCTAAGTCGGGGTCCCGGCAGGATACTACCCCGAGGGGGCGTGAGGGCATTTAGAGAGCAGAGTTCCTTTATAATGTATGAAATGAGAACATGCTTTTGAGTTTGGTTGTGAAATGCACCGTCTCAAGTCAAGAGGCCCATGGCGAAAGTGAATACCACAACTTATCTAGGGTGCTGATGGTCTTGGATGGGTTCTCACGGCACGAGGGCACCTTTCTTCCGAGATGGCATCTCGAGGCTGATGGGGGCCTAAGACTCCTAAGGAGAATGTGGACCTTCCTGAAAGAGCCCCGCGAGCATTTTAATGCCGAACCTCGGCAAGGCGTGAGTACGGTAGCCCTGTGATAGCCATTTGAGTGCCGCTTAAGGCAGCTTGAGCACGCGTAGTGTGCATAGCACACCCAGCCCCCGCTCGTTAGACGCTTACAGGGGATGGTAGCAGGCTTGAGCCCTGCTTCTAGACAAAAACCAAAGGCAGGAAAACACCGCGAATGGAGAAAAAAAAACTTTTTCAAGAACATGAAACTCCAAGTCTTATTCCAAAAGAAGGCAAATCGGCATAAAAAAGAGGGCAAAAAACCAATAGTCGCGTAACCCGTGACCTCTCCCGAAGGAGCGGCAAAGGGTAGCGGCATCACCCGTAACGCCTGTGGGACGCCGCCAGCCACCTCGGTGGGCAGGAAGGTGCCACCATCTTCAGCATCAGCCCCGGCTCCGCTGGAAGGAGCAGTGCTGGGGACATCCATGGCCCCAAGAACTGCACCCTAGGATGGCACCTAGAACCCCAGAGGCCTCATCGTCGGGGCAACGAGCACCGGCGATTGATGGTGGAAGCCGACATCCCTCGTCAAGCAACTGACCCAGGCAAAGGAAGCAAGCGATCCGCCACCCTGGCGGGATACAACACCTCTTGCGTCATGAATGCCCCGGCCTCGGAACCTCCCCTCATTTCGGTCCATACTCACTCCCCAAGCTTCAACACGAGCTTTCAGTATCGAAAACCACAAGCTATGGCCTGGAGCCTGGCCCAGGCTCTCTTCTTCAGCATAAGTAGAAGAACAAGGAGCGGAAGAAGGGAGGAGTATGGTTGAGTGCCCCCTCTTCCTTTTATAGGCGAGCATGGGGTGGAGGCTGATTCCTGGGCGGGTAACCGCCGCCATCCTCCGCCACTACAAGAAGCCCGGGCCCCTGCTTTAACACTCTTCCGCACCATGCGCCTCCGTTACCTACCCCACTCAATGCATGAAGCATACATGGCTGAGTTTAAGGGCATGGTGGGAAGAGTGAATTGGCAGTTACGCCCCCGTGCATTAAAATCATTCACGGGTCCTTACAGAGAATGGTCCGACCAAGATTGGCATTACGTGACGCGTGCGAGATGCGTAAACTAGCCCGGGCTCAAGATCATGAAGAAGCAAGGAAGATCTCAATAGAGGCAAGCCGGTCCTGCACCTCTGTCTGTGCACCGGTTAGAGCCTACCCTGGCGACACCCAGCAGCGTGATCGTGCTAGGCTCGGGGGCTCCTGTCGGTGCAACAAACCCTGGGTCCGTTGCCCTAGACTGTGCACAGACCCAAGAGCAAGTTTACCACAACAACATCAGATCAAGACTCGAAGGAATCAGTCCTTTGAGGAACCAAAGAGCTGGTCGAAGAGATCAAGACAGCCAAGACTGTCAGAGATATTGACCATGGGTATCCTCATCAACACCATATAGTATTTCAAGACATCGGGGCCAGCTACGCCCCTCAAACTATCCGGCTGCAAGGCTAGCCTTTTGGGTCGTCTGGTCCAACGGTCCAACTTCCAAGGGGCGGCGTGCCCCCAGCAGGCGGCCCGGCGCTTCCTCAAAGTTCGCACCCATTCAACCATGACAAGACGGGGCATGGCTACAGTGCGACCTGCCGCCCCCGAATCTTGGGCGGAGCGTGGCCACAGTGCGGGTGTACCATGCGGACACCCCTCGCCGAGCGCGGCACTATAGCCACGCGGCCCATGACGTCGCCTGCGTTAGACAGGGCTATGCTCCCACAACGGGTGGTCGGTATGGCCCGCAGGCGGCAGGCCCTACTTGTCCGCGAGACACTAGAAGACGGCGAACCCCCAGCAGGCGGCACCAAGGGCGGGCCGACTGCAAGCAGGCGGCCCTCCCTTCCCTCGGTGTATGTGAACCATTAAGCAGATGAGATGAGGTGTGGCTACAGTGAGCGCCCGCCAGGCGGCGGGACTATAGCCATGTGTTCCCGACAAAGCCTCTATCATCATAGGCAAGGCTATAGTATAAAGCAGCCAACCTGGCCCGTGGACGGCGGGCCATGCCTGTCGGCCGAGTCTCCGGTAGCTGGCGGGACCCACCAAGCGGCGGGCCCCAGTAGTCGGCGGAGAAGCCGGCACCAAGAGACACTGACAGCCGGGTCCTACACCCGGCCGGATTACCATTGTACCCCTAGGGGGTAGGTCTATATAAACCCCCAAGCTTCCCCATGCAAGGGGTCGAGAACTACACCCATAGAAGAAGTTAGGGCTAGCCTTGCTCTTCGTCCTCCTCTAGCCAAACGGCTCAAGGAGCAGTCTTGTAGCTACCTTATTGACGATAGTCATGAGGCGGAGCCCCGTCACAGCAGGACTAGGGGTGTTATCTCCACGGAGAGCCCCGAACCTGGGTAAATCTAGTAGGCGTTCGAGATACCGCCTAATCCTGCTTCGAGGACCCGGCGATGTACTGCTGTCCCCTCCATGATAAGCCACCCCTGGCATACGTCACACCAAATCCCCGACATTTGGTGCCCACCATGGAGCAGAGTGCGCCGTCATCCAGACACACGTTCTGGACGGGAACCCTCTTCCTTTTTGGCGAGCGCAGCCAGCCTGGCACGCCCGACGGCACCAGCATCGACGCACTTCATGGCGTGGAAGCCGCTTGCGCAGCGAGATCCACCTCCACAATGAGCCCGCACCCGACGCGGGAGCAGCTACCTCCGAGGGCAGCCTCGATGACACACTCGGCAAGCTTCACATTGCTGACGAGCTCACGCCCGACGCGGGAGCAGCCAGCACCGAGAGCTGCCTTGTCGACCTCCTTGGAAAGCTCCACATCGCAATGAGTATGCTTCCGACCTGGAGTCTGTTGGATCCACCGACCAGCCCGTCGACATGCTCATCGACTTCGACGCGGCGTCTACTAACACATTTCCCGACCACGTTGTGGTAATAGACGATCCGCTCCCTCTTGCTATCAGCGGTGCTAGTGCCAACACCATCACAGAGGTGGTGGTCATTAGCCATGGTGTAGCCTCTAATGGGACCGGCCAGGACCCGCTGCAGGACACAATGCGGGATCTGTCGGCCAATATAGCTGCGGGTGCCGATGGCGCAACGCTGGAAACGCTCCGCATCTCGCTCCTCGACATCGCCAACAAGTTGGCAACCATCAGGTGCCTCACTAAAGCCTACCAGCGTGAGATCGACTGCGTTGTATGTGGCACTCCTGCTACTTGCAAGCCAAGCCGGGTGGGCATGGTCCGGCATCGCAGCGCTGCTATTGTCATCATGTTGGGGGCTGAACGCCCAGTCTATGCTACCCCAACGGCGAACCTGCCTGCCGCCCTGGCGGCGGCGAATGAGCTAGACCACATGGAAGGCTACGAGCATCGCTACATGACGACGCGCGTCCAGCTGCTCCTCGACGCGGCTGCTGAGGAGCGAGAGGCCCGCCGCCGCCTGTTGGATCTCGACACGCAAGCCGAGAACGTCCCCCCTTGCCATGATCAAGGGGCTACTTCTCGGACTCCAACAGGAGGTACTCCCGGTGGGCAAGACCAGGACCCGGCTTCTAGCCGCAATCGGCGCACTCACATCACGATCGAGTGTGAACAGGACGGACGTCCACGAGAAGTGGAACGGCGGGACGATCACCTGCCTCCTCCTCCCCGCATGGAGAGGTGCGCTTCCTCGCCGCCTGTTGACCATCCGACTCTCGGAGGCTGGCCGGGCCACCGCGAAGGAGTCGCAGAGAATGACGCCCGTCACCGAATCGACCGACTCGCTCGATCCTTCGCACTAGAAGAAGAAGATGCAATCGGCTGGCCCTGTTTCGGCCGTCGCATTCATGACGAGCACTTTCCCAAAGGGTTCTCGCTCCCACGAGACACTCCCAAGTACAACGGCTCCGTGAAGCCGGAGGACTAGCTGGTTGATTACTCCACGACCGTCAACATAGCAAATGGCAACAAGCGTGTTGCCGTGAAGTACGTTCCGCTCATGCTCTAGGGGACGGCCCAGACATGGCTGAACAGCCTCAAGCCTTACAGCATCAACAGTTGTCTAGACATCTCCAACGTCTTCACCCACAACTTCACCTGCACCTACAAGCAGCCGCACAAGCCCCGCCAGCTCTCTCTGTGCGTCCAGGGGCCGACTGAGTCCACCCGCTACTATCTGATGCGCTGGGCGAAGCTCCGCAACTCCTGTGAAGGGGTGCACGAGGTGCAAGCCATAGAATACTTCACCGTCGGTTTGCAGAGAAGGCACCCTGCTCAAGCAGAAGCTCCTCTGCGACGAGCCCACTACGCTAGATGAGCTACTGATCATAGCAGACAAGTACGCCACAGCCGACTCCTGCATGAAGTCAGAGATACAAGTGGACGTGTCCAGGAAGATGATCTCTCCAGCTCCACGAACATCGGCTGGCGAATTCAGCCGGCTTCTACCAGCCGGCAAGTAGCAATAGTCGAAGACCAGTAGCCGGAAGAGCAAGCCGGCCCCAAGCGCCAGAAGGGCGGAAAGCCTGCATGGTTGCCCGCCTTCTCCTTCGAGCAGACCCTTGATGCTCCCTGCAAGTTCCACAGCAGCGCGAAGCCGTCCAACCACACCACTCAGAAGTGCCATTGACTCACCAGAATCACCAAGGGCGAGGGCCTGCCACCTCCGCTTGCCGGACCGCCGGCTCCGCCTCCTCGGCAGCCGGTAGCCCGACCAGTCGGCGCAATCCAAGATGAGTTCCCCGAAGCACATGGAGCTTACATCGTCTTCACCAGCGTGGCCGACGACAAGCACAATCGGCGTCGGCAACACCAGGAGGTGAACACCGTCGCCTCAGAAACCCTAGAGTTCATGCACTGGTCCGAGAGGACCATTAGCCGGAGCCGCACAGACCACCCAGCCGTGAAACCATCGCCGGGTGCTTACGCCATGGTTCTGGACTCAACATTCTCAACAGAGAGGCGGGCCTGCCGCTTCTCCCGGATCCTGATAGATGGCGGCAGCACCTTCAACATCCTATACCGCTATACCATGGAGAAGTTGTGCATCAAAGAGAAACAGCTCCTGCCCAGTTGGACTATCTTCCATGGCATTGTACCTGGCCTCTCATGCTCTCTAGTCGGCAGGATCAAGATAAACGTCCTGTTCGGCGACAAGAATCACTTCCACCGCGAGCCGATTTGGTTCGAGGTGGTCGATCTGGAAATCCCCTGCCATGCACTCTTGGGCTGACCAGCACTCGCCTAGTTCATGGCAGTGCCCGACTACTCCTACCTCAAGATTAAGATGACGGGTCCTAAGGGCATCATCAACATTGCCGGCGACTACCAGAAGTCGGTCGCTTGTGCTGCGGCTAGCAGTCGGCTTGCGAGTCCCTCATCATAGCCGAGGAGAAGCTCCTCCTTGACCGGATGGTGGCAATGGCCGGAGAGAAACCGGACATACCATCCGACCCCAAGGACGCAGAACCTCAGGGCTCCTTCCAACTGGCCAAAGAAACCAAGAAGATTGCCTTGGATCCGGCACACCCAGAGAGATTGGCTGTCATAGGGTCAATCCTTGATAGCAAATAGGAAAGAAAGCTTATAAATTTCCTCCGAGAGAATTGGGACATCTCCGCCTGGTCTCCCAAGGACATGCCGGGTGTTCCGACGGATTTCGCCGAGCACAAGCTACATGTAACCCCGGAGGAGAAGCCGGTCAAGCAACTACTCCGCCACCTGTCAGAAGAAACAAGAAGACTTGTTGGTGAATAAATCGCTCGGCTCCTAGCAGCTGGCTTCATCATGGAAATGTTCTATTCGGACTGGCTTGCCAATCGAGTCATCATGCTGAAGAAGAATAACAAGTGGCGCATGTGCATTAACTACACCAGCCTCAACAAAGCCTGTCCAAAGGACCCATTCGCCCTGCCTCGGATAGATCAAGTGATTGAATCCACAGCCGGATGCGAGTTGTTCTCTTTCCTTGATGCTAACTCCGGCTACCACCAGATCAAGTTGGATCCGGTCGATCGGCTGAAGACGGCCTTCATCACACCATTCAGAGCTTTCTGTTACTTAACCATGACGTTCGACTTGAGAAATGCCAGCACCACGTTTCAGCGTTGCATGCAGAAGTGCCTCCTCAAGTAGCTTGGCAGAAATGCCCACGTCTACATAGACGATATTCTGGTGAAGACGGGGAAGCATGGCACCCTACTGGAAGATCTCAAGGAGACCTTTGACAACCTACGCCGTTTTCAAATCAAGCTAAACCCGGTGAAATGCGTTGTTGGTGTACCAGCAAGCCAGCTCCTTGGTTTCCTTGTCTCTGAGCACGGCATCGAGTGCAACCCCGCAAAGATCAAGGCCATCGAGCGGATGGATAGGCCAACCCCGCTGCGAGATGTCCAGAAGTTCATCGGGTTCCTAGCATCTCTCAGCCGGTGCATTAGTCGGCTGGGCGAAAAGGCTCTTCCCCTCTACCAGCTAATGAAGAAAACCACTTGCTTTGAGTGGAATGACAAGGCGGATGAAGCTTTCCTCCAGCTCAAGAACATGCTGACCACATCGCCTATCCTGGCGGCTCCAACTGCTAAGGAACCCATGTTCCTTTACATTGCCGCAACCAGCCGGGTGGTCAGCACCGTGATCATGGTCGAGCACCTGTGAGATGACAAGGCACAATCGGTCCAAAGGCTCATCTACTACCTGGGTGATGTGATGTCGGCCTCCAAGAAAAACTATCCCGACTACCAGAAGATGTGGTACGGCATGTATTTTGCCGCCAAGAAGGTCAAGCAGTACTTCCAGGAGCACTCCGTCATGGTCATCTGCACCGCCCCACTTGCCGAGATAATAGGCAACAGGGATGCGTCAGGACGGGTGGCAAAGTGGCACATTGAGCTAGCCCCCTTCACCATCCTCTACCAGCCTGGCACCGCCATCAAATCCCGAGCGCTAGCCGACTTCCTCGTCGACTGGGCCGAGCCCTAGTACCTGCCGCCAGGGCCAGATTCCACCCATTGGCGGATGCATTTTGACGGCTCGAAGATGTTCACCTCTCCCAAAGGCAACAAGTTCAAGTACACGCTACAGATTCACTTTGCGGCCTCCAACAACGTGGCTGAGTATGAGGTGCTCGTTCACGGGCTCCGACTAGCTAGAGAAGTAGGCATCCGTCGGGTGCTATGTTACGGAGACTCGGACTTGGTAGTCCAGCAGTCGTATGGTGACTGGGACGCCAAGGATGCGAATATGGCGAGCTATCGCTTCCTCGTCCAGCAGCTCAGCTAATACTTTGATGGGTGCGAGTTCCTTCATGTGTCATGAGCTGACAATGACCAAGCTGACACCCTAGCACGGATTGGCTCCACCCAGCAGGCGATACCAGCCGGCGTCTCCCTCTAGTGCCTACGCAAGCCGTCTGTCAAGCCCTCGCGTGTGTCAGAATTTATCTTTGTGTCGACTGTCCCTGGAACAGCCGGATCCGGCTCAGGATCTGCAGCAGTTGGCTCGAGGACTTTGGCAGGCAGCCCGGGGACTGCAGCTGCTGCACCCCGCCGGGGACTTCGGCAGGAGGCCCAGGGACTGCAGGAGCCGCACCAGGCCCGGGGGCTTCGGAACTCGGCCCGGGGACTGCGGCAGTTAGTACGGGGACTTCAACATTACAGCAAGCAGCGACCGGTTCCGACCCGCCACCTCCCAGCCCAACCACCCTGATGCTAGTCGCCATGATGACAGTGGTCGAAGCACTGTCTTGGGCGCAGCCCATCCTCAACTTCATGTTGAACAGAGAGCTACCAGCTGATGAGATCCTGGCCCGGTAGGTGCAACGCCGGGCAGCAGCCTACACAATAGTGAACACAGAGCTCGTCAGAAGCAGTGTGACTGGTGTTTTCCAGCGATGTGGTGAGCCAGAGAAGCGCTTGGCAATCCTAAGAGACATTCATCAAGGCGAATGTGTCCACCACGCGGCCTCCAAATCCCTTGTCGCCAAATCTTTCCGCCATCGATTCTTCTGGCCGACTGCCTTGGACGATGCCAAGGATTTGGTCAAGAAGTGCAATGGGTGTCAACGCTTCAGCTCCAAGGAACACATGCCGGCTTCTACACTCAAGACCATCCTCCCACTTGGCCGTTTGTCGTTTGGTGGCTGGACATGGTGGGCCCATTCAAGACAGCATGTGACGGCATGACCAATCTGCTGGTCGCCATGGACAAATTCACCAAATGGATTGAAGCCAGGCCAATCAAGAAGCTCAACGGTCCAACTGCGGTGACCTATATTGCCGACATTACTGTCCAGTACGGTGTACCACACAACATTATCACTGACAATGGCACAAATTTTGCAAAAGGCGCCTTGACTCGTTTCTGCGCAACGCAGGGCATCCGACTGGACTTAGGGTCTGTTGCCCATCCACAGTCAAACGGCTAGGTTGAGCGAGCAAATGGCCTCATCATGTCCGGTATCAAGCCCTGACTGGTCAAGCAGCTGGAACGCTTGGCCAGCTGCTAGATCGAAGAGCTGCCGGTTGTCCTCTGCAGCCTCTGGACCACACCAAACAAAGCAATCAGCTTCACTCCCTTCTTCCTCGTGTACGGGGCCGAGGCAGTCATCCCAACTAACATCGAGTGTGACTCACCTCGCGTCACCATGTACACAGAGGCGGAGGCGAAGGAGGCGCAAGAAGATGGCGTCGACCTGCTGCAAGAGGCCCGGCTGCTGGCACTTAGCCGGTCCGCCATTTACCAGTAGGGCATGCGCCGCTACCACAGCCGGAAGGCCAGGCTGCGATCCTTCCGGGAGTGGGATCTTGTGCTCCAGCTGGTCCAGCGAACAGCCGGCCAACACAAGCTCTCGGCCCCTTGGGAGGGACCTTTCATCATCAGCAAGGCCCTGGGCAACAACTCCTACTACCTCATCGAAGCACAAAAGCCCAGGGGACGCAAGAGGGATGACTCCGACAAGGAGTCGGAACGCCCATGGAACGCAAATCTTCTCCGTCAGTTTTATAGTTAATGCAGTATATACCGCGCTACCTTTTGTATTATGCAAAGACAACGGGTCCCTCAAGGAGGACTCCGGGACTACCCTCTTTATCTATATGATAAGGTTATGCATGTGAATGTGTTATTTCATTCCTTCGCCCGGCACCGGGTCTGGTCAGTCAGCCCGGGGGCTCGCCGCCTTGCCCTATGTTGATATCACCTGCAGTCGAACAAGTAGTGTGCCGACACCTAAGCCCTCTCTCGCTTTAATCCATAGTTCGCGGAGCAACTATCAAACTGGCGAGAGCTAAAGGCGGGAAACGATGTCCACACGAAAAATGACTAAGGAAGAATACTAGCATAGGCCAAGCGGCCTCTTGCCTCAACCATCTGGCTGCTGAGCAGCCGGCCGGCCGGCTTCTTGCTTGGCTATCTACGTTCTAGATAGGCTGAAGTACTTATCTATCCCAAACGGCCAAGTACCTGACCCGGCAACAGACCACAGAGTGGTTGTTAGACTCGCAGGGCGACAACCAAGGGATGGCAACTAAGGAAAAAGCCAAAAAGAACAAAAGGCAAAACCAAGTTAGAACCCGGCAAGAGCACAAGCATGTGCGAGATTAAAATTATTTACATAGCAAAAGGGCTCTTGGCCAGCATTCAACAGAATTTGAATTACACCCCCAGTGGGTGGGACTGCGCAAATTTAATTTGTTTGGAAGTTACAAGAAAGGAAAAGCTTGAAAATATAAAGGGTGGCCTAGGCTAGGGGCGCAGCGGGCAGCGTAGGCAGGTCGGCAAAGGCGGAGGTGCCGGCTGGTGGAGTGGCCGGCTGCTGAGTCTCGGCCCGGTCGGTGTTGCCGGCAGCTGACAAAGTCTCCCGCGTCTCTTCGGCGGACACATGGTCGGGCTGAATTTGGCTGGTCGCTCCACCATCCAGCTCGACATCCTTGCCATCCTCCTCCTTGTCATGTTCCCCGCCCTCATCGCTGGAGGCGATCTCCTCCACCAAGTCTTCCTCCACCGCTGGGTCCAGCCCAAACTAGTCGGGCGGCACCTCGGCGCTGTTCCCATCCAGCTTTGGGATGAAGCAGATAGTGTCAGCATACTCGGCGATCGCCATGGCGCGCTTGACAAGGTCGGCGTGTACCGCCTCTAGCTCCGGCCCGGCCTCCTGCGAGAAGGTCGCCGACTGGTCCAGGCTCAACTCTGGGTACCAAGCGTTGGCAAACTCCAAGGCCGTCTAAGTGCCCGCCCGGGCCGTGGTGCCCTTCCAAGCCCTGAACCGCTCGACCGCCACCTCCAGCTAGTCAGCAGTCCGACTGGGGTCCGATAGAGCTGGACACCCGGCCAGAGCACAGCCAGCACCTGGGAGCCGGCACGCTGTAGGTAGTGGAGCACACGGCGAGCTGGATCCAGGCGCGCCTTGATGGCTACAAGCTGCTCGCCAAGGTTCTGATGCGCGTCTGGCGGAATATCCATGCCCACCTTCCTCCGCTGCTCACATCATGCCTCAATGGCCTGGCTGACGGCAATGGCCTGATTGGGAAAGAATTCTATAGAAAAAGAAAAGTAAAGGGGTCAAAAGCCAGAGGCTGGCTCCAACAGCAGCCAGTTGTTGAACAAAAGAAGAAACGACTTACCATCGACCATGTCCTCGATCACGCCGTAGCCCTCTGACAGGAACCTCTCCCTCTCGGTCAAGTTCGACTACCGAGTCTTGAACTCGGCCTTGAGAAGAGCCTCGTCGTCCTTCAGCCACTGCACTTCCACCTTGTGCTTCTCCGCCTGGTCTACCAGCTCCTTGACTAGGCGGTCGCACTCCTGGGTAGCCCGGCAGCATTCCTGCTCCTTGGTGTAGAGCTCAGACCAGACCTGGCCCAGCTGTTTCCATATTTCAGCCGTAGCCGCTGCCAAGACAAGGAAAAGAAGGCGTCAATACAAACCAAAAGAAAGTAGTCGTCAGAAGATCCGTCCCGACAGCTCAGTAGTCGGCCCAAATCTTAGGGACTACACCCAGTGGGTGTGCTGACGCGACCCCGCGAAAAGAAGGACGAAGTTCTTACTTCGGCTCTCGGACAGATCAGCGATCCGCTTGGCCAGCTCCCGGTACTGGGAGTTGTAGGCGGCCGCGCGAACGTTGTGATAATTCCGCAACGAAGAAAACAGAAAAAAGAGTTATTTCAGCACTCGGAAACTTACCTTGGAGTTCCGACCTGCCTGCTCAACAGCCGGTCCGGAACTCGAGGACTACACCAAGTGGGTGCGCTCGCGCCCCCCCACGGAAGATCACAAAAATTGAAGGCAAAAAGAAAAAAGCATACCCAGACGGACGCCTGCATCTTCTGAAATTTGTCCATGGACGGGTGAAGGGTCGCACCGTGGGTGTTGAATTGGGCCAAGATATCCCGCACCGCCATGTTGAGAGCGCCCTGGCCGGTCCCGGGCACCCAATCTGGTGGAGCGGCGCTGGTGGCCTCGATGTCAGGCGACGACGAGCTCGCATCCCCGGCCTCCTTTGGCCTTGCCGCCGAGATGTCCCACTCCGGGCGCTGGCGTACGGGAACGCGAGGTGGTGTAGCCCGGCCCGGCACTAGCTCACCGCCAGATGGTGGCAACACTGGCCCCTTGGGCCGACTACCATGCATGCCAGCAGTTGGCGCACTCGGAGGTGCCTCCGTCTCTGGGATGACGGGGCCGCCGCCCCCCTCTCTAGGGCCGACTGGTCGACCCCAGCCCCTGAAGTTAGCACCTAGACTTCAAGCACTGGCGGCTCCGCACACTGTGGGCTGATGGCCTCCGGACCTCCGCGCAAGGACGCCTCCTCCTCCCGCGCTTTGGCGGTCGCCTCTGTCTGCTCCTTGGCCGCCGCATCAATTCGGGCCTTGGCCGCCTCCTCGTCCCTCGCCCGTGCCGCGTCGGCGGCCTCTGCCTCCACCCGGGCAACCTCTGCCCGCTCCTGCTACGCCTCTCGCACATTTCTCTCTAACTCCTCCCAAAGGGCGGCTGCCGGATCCGCGCGGAGGGAGGTGTCGGGGCCGCCTGCGGTCCCAACCACCGAAGCAGGCAAGGCCCGTGACAGAGAAAGCGGGGCCCTGATCAACATAGCAAATAGAAATTAGAGGAAAGCTTGCAAAAGAAGGGAAGCAAGCGCAAGGCAAAGTAGCCAAAACACTTACCCGGACACCAACGGGTGCTGCTTCAGACCCCTGGCGACGACGGCCGACTTCGCGGCTTCTTGCCGCTTGGTCGTGGCAACCGAGCCCCTGACCTTCTAAGGGCGGCTATCGTACAAGCCGGCCTCGGCCCAACGCTTCGGCACGCCGGGTGCACTAGTCGGCGCTGTCGAGGAGCCGGCTCCCGTCCTATCGGCACCTGGACCGCGGTGTGGCTCGTCGTCCTCCTTGTCATCGTCCGGCCAATCGCCAAGGCCGCCTCCTATGGAGCCGCCTGCCCCGCCGCTGCCGCCTCCTGTGGCATCAACCTCCTCCATGGCGGACGCCCCCAGATCAGGGTCGTCCACATCGCTTTCCGCGTGGTCAGCCATGAACTGGTGGCCTGGATCCGGTGCGCCGGCTACCGTCTCGCCCGGGAAATGCTGCAACGCAGCCGAGTGGTCAGGCGGCAAGAAGGGCTCAAAGCAAGTACAGAAGCAAGAACCAGAAAATTACCGGTGGAGGTGGGTTAGTCCTGCTGTACGGCTCCTTGCCGAACCACCACTTCCCCTCGACAAGCTTGCAGGCGAAGAAGAAGCTGACCAGCCGGACCACCTCCACGTCCGGCATCGCCTTGGTGGACATCCGTCATGGGACTCGGCGCCCGCTCATGTTGCTAATCAGATAGGGTCGGGCCTGAAGAGGTAGCACCCAGCGCTTCGCGAAGGCGGCCAGCAAGTCCGAGGACTTGAGGCCGTCCGACTCTATCATCTCCTGAAGCCGGATTAGAGAGGCAGAGCAGGCGGCAGACAGATTCTTTGGACAGTATTTCCTGTTGGTGCAGGGCTCGACAGGCGGTCCGGCTTCATAAGTCGGCAGGTTGACGTAGTTCTGATAACCCATAAGTTTAGGGGATCGCAACAGTTTCGAGGGTAGAGTATTCAACCCAAATTTATTGATTCGACACAAGGGGAGCCAGAGAATACTCTCAAGTATTAGTAGTTGAGTTGTCAATTCAACTAAACCTGGAAGACTTAATATCTGCAGCAAAGTATTTAGTAGCAAAGTAATATGGAACTATCGGTAACAGTGATAAAAGTAACGGTAGCAGTTTTGTAGTGATTGTAGCAGTAGCAGTGGGAAAGTAACTAAGCAACAAGCAATATGTGCAAAGCTTGTATGCATTGGATCATTGATGGATAATTATGTCGGATGCGATTCCTCATGTAATAGTTATAACATAGGGTGATACAGAACTAGCTCCAGTTCATCAATGTAATGTAGACATGTATTCTGAATATAGTCATACGTGCTTATGGGAAAGAACTTGCATGACATCTTTTGTCCTACCCTCCCGTGGCAGCGGGGTCCTACTAGAAACTAAGGGATATTAAGGCCTCCTTTTAATAGAGTACCGGACCAAAGCATTAACACATAGTAAATACACGAACTCCTCAAACTACGGTCATCACCGGGAGTGGTCCCGATTATTGTCACTTCGGGGTTGCCGGATCATAACACATAGTGGGTGACTATTGACATGCAAGATAGGATCAATAACTCACATATATTCATGAAAACATAATAGGCTCAGATATGAAATCATGGCACTCGGGCCCTAGTGACAAGCATTAAGCATGGCAAAGTCGTAGCAACATCAATCTTAGAACATAATGGATACTAGGGATCAATCCCTAACAAAACTAACTCAATTACATGGTAAATCTCATCCAACCCATCACCGTCCAGCAAGCCTACGATGGGATTACTCACGCATGATGGTGAGCATCATGGAATTGGTGATGGAGGAAGGTTGATGATGACGACGGCGAAGATCTCCACTCTCTGGAGCCTCGAACGGACTCCAGATCAGCCCTCCCAAGAGAGATTAGGGCTTGGCGGCGGCTCCCTATCGTAAAACACGGTGAATCCTTCTCTTTGATTTTTTTCTCCCGGAACGTGAATATATGGAGTCGGACCTGAGGTCAGTGGAGCGTCAGGGGGCCCACGAGGTAGGGGGCGCCCCCCACCCTCATGGATAAGGTGTGGGCCCCCTGGTCTGGTTTCTTCCGCCAGTATTTTTTATATATTCCAAAATAATTCTTCGTTGATTTTCAGGTCATTCTGAGAACTTATATTTCTTCACAAAAATAACACCATGGCAGTTCTGCTGAAAACAGCGTCAGTCCGGGTTAGTTCCATTGAAATCATGCAAGTTAGAGTCCAAGACAAGGGAAAAAGTGTTTGGAAAAGTAGATACGTTGGAGACGTATCAACTCCCCCAAGCTTAAACCTTTGCTTGTCCTCAAGCAATTCAGTTGATAAACCGAAAGTGATAAAGAAAAACTTTGACAAACTCTGTTTGCTCTTGTTGTTGCAAATATGTAAAGCCAGCATTCAAGTTTTCAGCAAAGATTATGAACTAACCACATTCACAATAACTTTTAGGTCTCATGTTTACTCATATCAATAGCATAATCAACTAGCGAGCAATAATAATAAACCTCGGATGACAACACTTTCTCAAAACAATCATAATAAGATATAACAAGATGGTATCCCGCTAGCCCTTTCTGAGACCGCAAAACATAAATGCAGAGCACCTCTGAAGATCAAGGATTGACTAGACATTATAATTCATGGTATAAGAGATCCAGTCACAATCATATACAATGTAAATTAATAGCAATGCATGCAAATGACAGCGGTGCTCTCCAACTGGCGCTTTTTAATAAGAGGATGATGACTCAACATAAAAGTAAATAAATAGGCCCTTCGCAGAGGGAAGCGAGGATTTGTAGAGGTGCCAGAGCTCGAGTTTTGAAATAGAGATGAATAATATTTCAAGTGGTATACTTTCATTGTCAACATAACAACCAAGATATCTCGATATCTTCCATGCTACGCACATTATAGGCGGTTCCCAAGCAGAATGGTAAAGTTTATACTCCCCCAACCACCAACAAGCACACTCCATTGCTGACCCGAAACAACGGGTACCATCCATACCAACAACAGCCCTGGGGAAGTTTTGTTTAAATATTTTGATTTGATTTGAGCATGGGACCGAGCATCCCGGTTACCAGCCATTTTCTCGTGAATGATGAGCGGAGTCCACTCATCGTGAGAATAACCCACCTAGCATGGAAGATATAGATAGCCCTAGTTGATACATGAGCTATTCGAGCATACAAAACATAATTTCATTTGAAGGTTTGGAGTTTGGCACATACATATTTACTTGGAATGGCAAGTAGACACCGCATATAGGAAGGTATGGTGGACTCATATGGAACAACTTTGATGTTCATGGAAGTGGATGCACAAGCAGTATTCCCGCTTAGTACAAGTGAAGGCTAGAAAGAGACTGGGAAGTGACCAGCTAGAGAGGGACAACAGTCATGAACATGCACTAAAATTAATCAACAATGAATGCAAGCATGAGTAGGATATAAATCACCATGAACATAAATATCATGGAGGCTATGTTGATTTTGTTTCAACTACATGCGTGAACATGTGCCAAGTCAAACCACTTAAATCGTTCAAAGGAGGATACCACCCTATCATACCACATCACAACCATTTTAATATCATGTTGGCACGCAAGGAAGACCATTATAAACTCATAGCTAATTAAGCATGTCATGAGCAGCTATGATCTCTAATTGTCATTGCAAGCATGTTTCATTCATAATAGGCTGAATCGGAAATAATGAACTATTCATATTTACAAAAACAAGAGAGGTAGAGTTCATACCAGCTTTTCTCATCTCAATCAATTCATCATATATCGTCATTATTGTCTTTCACTCGCACGGCCGAATGGTGTGGAAAATAATAATAGTGCACGTGCATTGGACTAAGCTGGAATTTGTAAGCATTTAATACAAGGGAGAAGACAATGTAATATGGCTCATGGTTAAATCAACAGTAATGCATATGAGAGCCACTAAATATTTTCATCATGGTCTTCTCCTCTTGACCCCCAAGAAAAGAAATGAAACTATTTACACGGGAAAGCTCCCAACAAGCAGAAGAAGAACGAGAAATCTTTTTGGGTTTTCCTTTAATTACTACTACTACAGGCATGGAAAGTAGACTAGCTAAAAGCTACAACAATTTTTTTTTGTTTTTCATAAGGTTTTTCTAGCACACAAGAAAAAGACTTAGAAAAGAAAAGCAAATAAACTAACATGGATAATACAATGAAAAAGTATGAGCACCGACTACTGGAACAAGTGTGAACATGAATGTAATGTCGGTGAGAAATACGTACTCCCCCAAGCTTAGGCTTTTAGCTAAGTTGGTCTATTGCCACGGATCAAAGCTACTCTCTCTGGTGCACAAAGGAGTGTTCTGTGGGTGCCACTGGTTGGCAATCTCCTCCGGATTCCACTGATAAATCGACTGCCGATAGGGGTCTAGTGGTGGCTCCAGCTCCGGCTCTGAATCTTGAGCTTGGCTCCAGTACGCATAAACGGCATCCGGTAAAACGAGGTACGTGCCTGAAAGTAAATCAAACAAAGAGGATGTTGGCATGGTAATAATCTCACAATACTTGTCATCAAATATCAATTTATACTTAAGCAATTTCTTCTTATCTTTAACCAAAAAATCATGTGCTATCATACTCTTATAATTTAGAAAAGCAGGGGCTAGTAACTTCTCCTCCTTCTCATAATGCCTAATAAGTATTCTAAAGTGTTCAGCAAGGCGTGAAGCAAAGATGCCTCCGAAGATGGGGCACTTTGTATGGTTCAGGCTTAATCGTTTAGCAACAACAGCACCCAAGCTAAAAGTTGTATCTCGAAACAAAGCATGGCACAAAATAACAATATCAGGGGCACTAAGGTTTCCACTGTTCCCGCGACCAATTAAGCATCTGCTAGCAAATATTGCAAAGTAGCGTAGAACATGAAAATATATACTAGTAATTCGTGCCCTGAAACTTTCCTCGTTTCCCCGACAGCTATCATATCGATAACCCCTCAACATCCTTACGATGTGGTTCCTCTAGACTTCCAACAAAGGGTATCTTACATACTCCCTCCGTTCGGAATTACTTGTCTCGGAAATGGATGTATCTAGAACTAAAATACGTCTAGATACATTCATTTCTGCGACAAGTAATTCCGAACGGTGGGAGTACTTGACAAAATTCATAGAACAACATCTCCTTAACCTCATCATATAAATGAAACTCCAGTGAAGGTGGTGATTTCTCAGCATGGAAATGAAAATTTTGCACGAAAATATTAGTGAGTAAGAGATATTGTTCGCGCTGGTCGTGGAGGAAGTCGGTGAGGCCTGCATTCTCAGCCAAATAATAAAAGTCTTAATAAATCCCGGTGGCTTCCAAGAACTCATTGCAAGGCCATTCACACGGCCATACTTCCGCAGTGCGAGGAAGATTGTATTTGGGCTTCTTATTCTCCTCCTTATTCTTATCCTTTGGCTTTGACTAGAAGAGCCTCTCAACAATCTCCTCATCATCTTCTTCATCTAAAAATTTCTTAAACTTTTAGTGACTCAAAATAAAAGTGAAGCAAACTCAACAAGATTGATAGCAACTACTCCCACAAGCGCCTAGAGACTCTATCATGCATTAGAACTACTTTTGACCACATAAAGTGGACATGCAAGCTCAAGAACAGGGTCACCTAAGCAGCAAAAATTTGCAATAACTAAAGCACTTGAACAAAAACTAATTGGACCATTGGAGAAGTCACATACCGAAGAACAATCTCCCCAAACAGTTTTGCGAATGGAGCTTTGAGCAAGGAGAACGAAAATGGCAGCCAGATGAGCTAGAACACGAGTTTGAGCTGTGCGAGGACTTTTTCTGGAGGAAGATGAAGTGTGTGGGTGCTGGAGTAAGTGGAGGGGGCCACGTGGGGCCCACAAGGCAGGGGCGTGCCCTGTACCCTCATGGCCAGGTGCTGGCTCCCCCTGTTGTGTTCTCAGTGCCAAATATTCTTAAATATTCTAGAAAAAATCATATTTCATTTTCGGGGCGTTTGGAGAACTTTTATTTTCGGGGTACTTTTTTATTGCACGGTTAACTCATAAAACAGACAAAAAGACTATTTTTGCTTTATTTAATCTAATTAACAGAAAGTAAAAGGAGGGTACAGAAAGTTGTGCTTTCTAGATTCAACCATCTCATGCTCATCAAAAGGAATCCATTAACAAGGTTAATCAGGTCTTGTTAATAAACTCTTTCTGAGTAACATGAAATCGGAGAATTTTCGAATAACACTAGGTTACCTCAATGGGGATATGTATGTCCCCAATATTAAGAAGATCATATTTCTTCTTAACAGTAGGAAGACGAATTCAAAACCTCCAATAGTAATCGTTGAAATTTTTCCAATAGAATTGATACTGTGGACATGAGGTTGTTTCCTCGGGAAGTGTACCGTATGCTCATTACCATTGACATGAAAAGTGACATTGCCTTTGTTGCAATCAATAACAGCCCCTGCAGTATTAAAAAAGGGTCTACCAAGTATAATATACATACTATCGTCCTCGGGAATATCGAGGATAAAAAAGTCCGTTAGAATAGTAACATTTGCAACCACAACAGGCACATCCTCACAAATACCGACAGGTATAGTAGTTGTTATCGGCCATTTGCAAAGATATTTCAGTACGTGTCAAGTTATTCAAATCAAGTCTACGATAGAAAGAAAGAGGCATAACACTAACACCAGCTCCAAGATCACATAAAGCAGTTTTAACATAGTTTCTTTTAATGGAGGATGGTATAGTTGGTACTCCTGGATCTCCTAGTTTCTTTGGTATTCCACCTTTAAAAGTATAATTGGCAAGCATGGTGGAAATTTCAACTTGAGGTATGTTTCTTTTATTTGTGATAATGTCTTTCATATACTTAGCATAAGGATTTGTTTTAAGCATGTCAGCCAGACGCATATGCAAAAAGATAGGTCTAATCATTTCAACAAAGCACTCAAAATCCTCATCATCCTTTTCCTTGGATGGTTTAGGAGGAAAAGGCATGGGTTTCTGAACCCATCGTTGTCTTTCCTTACGGTGCTTCCTAGTGACAAAGTCTCTCTTATCATAACGTTGATTCTTCGATTGTGGGTTATCAAGATCAACAGCACGTTCAATCTCTACATCCTCATTATTGCTAGGTTGAGCATCGTCATGAACATCATCATTAACATTTTCACTAGGTTCATGTTCATTACCAGATTGTGTTTCAGCATCAGTGATAGAGATATCATTGGGATTCTCAGGTGTGTCAGCAATAGGTTCACTAGAAGCATGCAGAGTCCTATCATTTTTCTTTTTCTTCTTCTTAGAAGAACTAGGTGCATCTACATTAGTTCTCTGAGAATCTTGCTCAATTCTCTTAGGGTGGCCCTCAGGATACAGAGGTTCCTAAGTCATTCTGCCCCCTCTAGTCACAACTCTAACAGCATT
Organism: Secale cereale; assembly: GCA_902687465.1. Taxonomy (NCBI): domain Eukaryota; kingdom Viridiplantae; phylum Streptophyta; class Magnoliopsida; order Poales; family Poaceae; genus Secale; species Secale cereale. The sequence goes on from LR738710.1 coordinate 351,880,356, forward strand.
ATCATTTTTCTTACTATTTAGTTCATTCAGCAAATCATTTTATGCTTTAAGTACTTGTTCTACTTGAGTGGTAACCATAGAAGCATGTTTACTAATGACTTTTGTATTCAATCATATAAGCATTAAGTTGCAATTGTCTACCAACATAAGCATTGAAGTTTTCTTGTTTAACAATAAAGTTGTCAAGCTCATCTAAACATTGGCTAGCAGACTTATAACGAGGAATATCACCTACATCAAATGTATAAAGAGAATTTACCTTTACTACCTGTGTCGGGTTATCAAGACCATGTATTCCTTCAATAGGTGGTAAATTCTTAACATCTTCAGCTTTAATACTTTTTTCTTTCATAGATTTCTTTGCCTCTTGCATATCTTCCGGACTGAGAAACATAACACCCCTTTTCTTTGAAGTTGGCTTAGGACCTGGTTCAGGAAGTGTCCAATTGTTTTCATTGGTCAACATATTATTCAATAGCAATTCAGCTTGATCGACAGTTCTTTCCCTAAAAACACTACCAGCACAACTATCCAGGTGGTCTCTGGAAGCATCGGTTAGTCCATTATAAAATATATCAAGTATTTCATTTTTCTTAAGAGGATGATCAGGCAAAGCATTAAGTAATCGGAGAAGCCTCCCCCAAGCTTGTGGGAGACTCTTCTTCAATTTGCACAAAATTATATATTTCCCGTAAGGTAGCTTGTTTCTTATGAGCGGGAAAATATTTAGCAGAGAACTAATAAATCATATCCTCGGGACTACGCACACAACCAGGATCAAGAGAATTAAACCATATCTTAGCATCACCCTTTAAGGAGAACGGAAATAACTTAAGGATATAGTAGTAACGAATTTTTTCCTCATTGGTGAATAGGGTGGCTATATCATTCAACTTAGTAAGAGGTGCCACAACAGTTTCAGATTCATAGCCATGGAAAGGATCTGATTTAGCCAAAGTAATTAACTCAAGATCGACAGAAAAATCATAATCCTTATCACGAACACAGATAGGTGAAGTAGCAAAAGGAGGGTCATATTTCATTCTAGCATTCAAAGACTTTTCTTTCAGCTTAGCTAATAATTTCTTAAGATCATATCTATCATTGCAAGCAAGAAAGTCTCTAGCAGTTTCTTCATCCATAACATAACCCTCAGGCACAACAGGCAATTCATATCTAAGGGGAGAATGTTCATCATCACTTTCATCAATATTATCAGTTTCAATAATTTCTTTCTCCCTAACCCTAGCAATTTGCTCATCAAGAAATTCACCTAATGGCACAATATTATCAAGCATAGAAGTAGTTTCATCATAAGTATCATGCATAGCAGAAGTGGCATCATCAATAACATGTGACATATCAGATTCAATAGCAGGAGTAGGTGTCGCAAATTTACTCATGACAGAGGGTGAATCAAGTGCAGAGCTACATGGCACTTCCTTTCCTCCCCTCGTAGTTGAGGGATAAATTTTGGTTTTTTCGTCTTTCAAGTTCTTCATAGTGATCAACAGATATAAATCCCAAGTGACTCAAAGAATATAGCTATGCTCCCCGGCAATGGCGGCAGAAAATAGTCTTGATAACCCACTAGTGTAGGGGATCGCAACAATTTTCGAGGGTAGAGTATTCAACCCGAATTTATTGATTCGACACAAGGGGAGAGAAAGAATGCTCTCAACTATTAGCAGTTGAGATGTCAATTCAACCACACCTGGAATACTTAATATCTGCAGCAAAGTATTTAGTAGCAAGGTAATATGGAAGTATCGGTAACAGTGATAAAAGTAACGCTAGCAGTTTTGTAGTGATTGTAAGAGTAGCAGCGGTAAAGTAAATAAGCAACAAGCAATATGTGAAAAGCTTGTAGGCATTGGATCAGTGACGGATAATTATGTCGGATGCGATTCCTCATGTAATAGTTATAACATAGGGTGACACAGAACTAGCTCTAGTTCATTAATGTAATGTAGGCATGTATTCTGAATATAGTCAAACGTGCTTATGGGAAAGAACTTGCATGCCATCTTTTGTCCTACCCTCCCGTGGCAGCGGGGTCCTATTCGAAACTAAGGGATATTAAGGCCTCCTTTTAATAGAGTACCGGACCAAAGCATTAACACATAGTAAATACATGAACTCCTCAAACTACTGTCATCACCGAGAGTGGTCCCGATTATTGTCACTTCGGGGTTGCCGGATCATAACGCATAGTAGGTGACTATTGACTTGCAAGATAGGATCAAGAACTCACATATATTCATGAAAACATAATAGGTTCAGATCTGACATCATGGCACTCAGGCCCTACTGACAAGCATTAAGCATGGCAAAGTCATAGCAACATCAATCTTAGACCATAAAGGATACTAGGGATCAAACCCTAACAAAACTAACTCGATTATATGGTAAATCTCATCCAACCCATCACCGTCTAGCAAGCCTACGATGGGATTACTCACGCACGGCGGTGAGCATCATGGAATTAGTGAGGAGGAAGGTTGATGATGATGACGGCGACGATCTCCACTCTCCGGAGCCCCGAACGGACTCCGCATCAGCCCTCCCGAGAGATATTAGGGCTTGCCTGCGGCTCCGTATCGTAAAACGCGATGAATCCTTCTCTCTGATTTTTTTTCTCCCCGAACATGAATAAATGGAGTCGGAGCTGAGGTCGGTGGAGCATCAGGGGGCCCACGAGGCAGGGGGCGCGCCACCCACCCTTATGGATAGGGTGTGGCCCCCCTGGTCTGGTTTCTTTCGCCGGTATTTTTTATATATTCCAAAATAATTCTCCGTTGATTTTCAGGTCATTCCGAGAACTTTTATTTCTACACAAAAATAACACCATGGCAGTTCTACTAAAAATAGCGTCATTCCGGGTTAGTTGCAATAAAATCATGCAAGTTAGAGTCCAAAACAAGGGAAAAGTGTTTATAAAAGTAGATACGTTGGAGATGTATCAAGTCCCATGTGGCGTGGACGCTCGGGACGTAGAAGTATGACTTCTAGCAGAGTTTGGCCGTCTCCAGCAGAGCGAGGATGGGGAAGCGGATTCCGAAGCCGGTGTGCCGCACTACAACGCAAGCCCCGCAATGGGGCGCCTCGCCCTTGATGGCAGTGCCCAGCTTGAGGTAGAAGAGCCCCCCTCCCCACAACTCGAGGGCGGATAAGATGTCGAGGTATCCCTCGCAGAGGGTGACGAAGGCGGAAAGCAACACCACCGTGTTCAGCGTGAGGTGGTGGGGTTGCAGATGATAGAACTCGAGAAAAGAGCGGAGAAAGCTGCTCGCCCGCAGGGTGAAGCCGTGGAGGAAATGTGAGCGGAAGACGACGCGTTCGCCGTCCTCCGGTGCCGGCGAGATCTCACCCGCGGGAGGAACGCACACCCTCACGTTCGCCACATGAGGAAACCGCCATGTCTGGCATAGGAACTCGAGGTGGTCCTTATGGACATTGGAGCCGTCCTAGTCGCCGGAGCGGCTGCCATGCGCCATGGACGCGGTGGCTCTGCGTCAACGCGGGGCGGTTGCGTGAGGTCGAGGCGGTTGCGGCTCTGCCCGTTTCTGAGACGGCGGGCTGTGGCAGCACTCCGGCTGTAAGCAGCAAGCGCGGCGGCAGCAAGGGAGCGGGGAAGAGTAGGGAAGAACAAAGGAAGAAGGGCGAGGAGGGAACGCATGCGTTTTGCCGCCCCTCCTTCCCCTACTTATAGGCCCATGGAGGTAGAGCCGAAGAGGCAGGACGCGGGGAGGGGCGTGGGATTAACTGTGCCCACACCCCGCACGCCCCCGCACTTTTTGCGACGTAACGGCACGCAGTTAATGCTCCCGGGAAGCGCAATCAGCCGCGTCGTCTGCAGCAGATCCGCGCGCGCTCCGAGGCCTCGTAGTGGCGGGCTCCGGGCTTGCGGTGACATCCCGTCGCGCGCGTGGGCTGGCAGGTCGGCCTGGTCTGCTAGCGCCACATGGCATGCAGGCAACGGGTGGCACGCCCACTACCCAGCCGCCTCACTACCGACGTCTTCCCCGACATTTCAAATTCACCAGTCGACCGGCTCCTGACAGTCGGCCTCGCCAGAAGATGGACGAAGAAATATCACTAGTTCATGCGGAGAAGGAAGCTGCTGAGGCTCCTCGGTTTTTTTCAGTTGTGGCACCCTACCAGCTTCGGGGACTGCTGTCAGATATATTGACTACGGGTATCCTCATCAACACCCTATAGTATTTCAAGACATCGGGGCCAACTACGCCCCTGAAACTACAGGGCTGCAAGGCTGACGCTTTGGGCCGTCTGGTCTGACTGGCCAACTGCCAAGGGGCGGCGTGCCCCTAGCAGTCGGCTCCAGAGAGACTGCACCTGGCAGGCGGCCCGGCGCTTCCTCAAAGTTCGCACCCATTCAATCACGACAAGACGGGGCATTGCTACAGTGCGACTTGCCGCCCCCGAATCTTGGGCGGAGCATGGCCATAGTGCGGGTGTACCATGCGGACAACCCTCGCCCAGTGCAGCACAGTAGCCACGCAGCCCATGACGTCGCTTGCGTCAAAGAGGGTCATGCTCCCACGACGGGCGGTCGGTATGGCCCGTACACGGCGGGCCCTACTCATCCGTGAGACAGTAGAACACGACGGACCCCTAGCAGGCTGCACCAAGGGTGGGGTGACTCCCAGCAGACGGCCCTCCCTTCCCTCAGAGTCTATGAACCATTAAGCTGATGAGACGGGGTGTGGCTACAGTGAGCGCCCCCTAGGTGGTGGGACCATAGCTATGTGTTCCCCAACAAAGCTTCTGTCATCAAAGGCAAAGCTACAATATCAAGCAGCCAACCTGGCCCGCGGAAGGCGGGCCATACCTTTCTGCCGAGTCTCCAGCAGCCGGCGGGACCCACAAAGCGGTAGGCCCCACTAGCCGGCCGAGAAGCAGGCACCAAAAGACACTAACAGCCGGGTCCTACACCCGGACGGATTACCATTGTACCCCTCGGGGTAGGTCTATATAAACCCCCCAAGCTTCCCCATGCAAGGGGTCCAGAACCATGGCCACCATACATACACCCATAGAAGGAGAAGTTAGGGCTAGTCTTGCTCTTCATCCTCCTCTAGCCAAACAGCTCAAGGAGCACTCTTGTAGCTATCTTATTGATGATAGTCATGACGCGGAGCCCCCGCAGAGCAAGACTAGGTGTGTTACCTCCATGGAGAGCCCCGAACTTGGGTAAATCTCGTAGGCATTCGAGCTACCACCTAATCCCGCTTCCAGGACACGGCGACATACTACTGTCCCCCTCCATGATAAGCCACCCCCTAGCATATGTCGCACCAAATCCCCAACAAAGACCAACTGACAAGGCAAGACATCGCCGGAAGAAAATCTCTACTTGCCGGGCACGCGAGCTGGGCATGGTGGGATCACCCCGGAAACAAGCGTCCAACATTGCCCCGGTAGGCCTATCGGGGGCTCGCGAAGGAAGACCACCACCTCACAATGACGCCCGTCGTGAATCACTGTGGTGACAAGCTCCTAAGTGGCTCAATGGCAGCCTCGAGCCACATGCCGGCCATTTCCTATAGAAAGAGCCTACAAATGACACCCATCCTGTGACGTGTCAAGCAAGCAGGCGCGAAGCTGGCAAAAACAGCCCCGCAAGGCTTATCGGGCAAGCTGTGATGTGACACTGAGAGGAACATTTAATGCGCTCTGTCGGCCTACAAAGTTAGGTATGATAGCACTGTTTGCGATCTAACCAGCCTAGAAAGACTGATTTGCCACTGTGGTGACCCCTTAATCTATAAATGTACACCCATGCCAATCATAGAAATGGATTCGGCCATTCAATCCCAGACACACTCATACGGGCGCGACCACTCTCGCCCCGAGGCAACCTTGCCGGGCAAGAGCGTCGTGCTCATTTCCACCATTCCATTATCAATCCACCAAAGGAGGAGCAGGGTTTTACGCCTCATGGTGGCCCGAACCTGGGTAAAAATTGCCCGTGTGATCTCCGCCGCGCTGCGCCACGCTTTCCGCTCTTTGTGCAACGTGCCCATCCCCCCGCCGAACCAAAAAGGGACCCCTGTCCATAGGTGGTCATGGTTTTCCCGCGACACCCTGCCGAGACATTCTTCACAGCAAGTGCAGCATCTCTGGACCTCTTACTGTAGAACACTCCAGCAAATCATTAACAGGTACAATGCACTCCGGAGAGGTGCACTTCCCGGGCTCCTTATCGGGGCTCATAACTGCTCTTTTCTTTCTCTGGCTCTCCTTGACGGGACAAGTAATCTCCACAACCTCTGTCACAACTGCATCCCTATACATCTTATCCACGCAAATGATTGCGTCCTTCTCGTCTGATGGAATGGAAAGGACCCCCATAGGCCATGGCATCTTCAAGGTGTTGTTGTCATAGTGGGATGCCGCCATGAATTTGGCCAGAGCTGAGCGTAAAAGGACTCCATTGTAAGGTAGGGGGAGATCAACCACATCAAACACAACCTTCTCGGTCTGGTAGTTCAACTCTCCCTCGAATGTTACCAGCAACGTGATCTTTCCTTTAGGATGGCTCCTGCCAGGATTAACTCCTCGAAATGTGCCGGTAACCTCAAGCTTTTCCTCTGTTATCTGGAGTTTGTTGTTGACCTTTGGGTAAATCAGATTCAACCCGGCCCCACCATCAACCGACATCTTTGTGACCTTGAGTTTGCGGATTGTTGGTGAGACCAACAACGGCAAGCACCCTATCGCGGTAGTGTATCCAGGGTGGTCCTCTTCGTCAAAGATGGTGGGTGCGCGGGACCACTTGAGCGGCTTCCGAAACTTTGCTGCTGGCTCCACGGCATTGACCTCATGCGCCCACTGTTTAAGTTGGCGGTGAGAGGAGTGCACCCCCGTCGATGCATAGGGCGTGAGTAGCCTTTTGGAACTCCTGCTCACTGATTTCCTCTTCATCCCCTCCATCACTCTGTTCATTGCAATCCTCCTTCTCACGGACCCTGGTGGGTTTCCCTTGATTCCTGAGAGTCTTGTTGGGGCGATTTGCTTCACCACCCCGGCCCTTTCCGCCAGCGCCATTCTGACCTTTTTCCTTATCTCGCTTCTCATATTCAGCCCTCTGCTTCTTGACAAGCTGCTCAACATGCTGGGGGTCTCAGCCTTAGCTTACATGCCTGTACTAGGTGTGCTCAACCCCTCAACTATCATCACTGCCTTGTCCTTGTGCTTCTTACTGCGCTTCTTGTTCTTCTTCTTCTGACTAGAGGCATCCTGGTCATCCTCTAAGTCGGCGTCGATGCAATTTTCTTCTCCAGGAAGTTTCCTCCCCTCTTCCGCCCAAGCACACTTGTCTGTCAAGGTGTGAAGCTCCTTCACAGTCTTGGTCAGACAAATGTTCATCTTGGAACGTATCCGTCCATTGCGCACGTTGGACTGGAATGCTGCTATCACTTCAGCTGGGTGGATGTCTGGAATATTTCTGTGGACTCGACTGAACCTCTACATGTACTTCCGCAGAGTCTCTCCTTATTTCTGCGGGAGCAGCTGCAAATCACTGGGCCACCCTGGTTCTTGGTGGCCGCCCATGAAGGCACCCACAAACTCATGGCACAGGTCAGCCTTGGTCGAGATGGATTTCTCTGGCAGATGCATCAGCCAAGACCTCGCATTTGTCTTGAGTGTCAAAGGGAAGTAGTTGGCAAATACCTTCTCATCTCTTCCCCTAGCAGCTTGAACAACGATGGTGTAGATGCTCAAGAACTCTTTTGGGTTCAATCTTCCATCATACTTATCTGGAATCTCTAGTTTCAACGTCTGAGCGGATGGCAACGGATTTGCTGCAGCTCACGGGTGAAGGCAGGGCACCCAGCCTCGAAAGGCAGGTACCCGCCCCCGTCGAGCGCGGGCTCATCGACGTCGGGACCATCGCGCCCGTCAGGCTGGTTGTGGTCGCCACGGTGTTACTCGATGGTGACACGCGCACGCTCCCCCTGCCTGCCCTCCGGGGCTCGCTTTCGGCCTTGATGTGCTTGAGGGTCCGATGAGCACATCGAGACATTGTCTCGACCTAACGGTGTGGCTTATGTCTGCTAGAACTATGTTGGTATTTCCCCAAAGAGGAAGGGATGATGCAGTATAGCAGCGGTACGTTTTACCCTCAAACCAAGGTTATCGAACCAGTAGGAGAACCAAGCAACACAACGTAAACAACACCTATACACAAATAACAAATACTCGCAACCCGACGTGTAAAAGGGGTTGTCAATCCCTTTCGGGTAACGGACATGATAGAGTTGTAAATATTGATAGATCGAATGCCAAATGAGATAATTTGAAGCAAGGTATTTTTGGTTTTTTGGTTTAATAGATCTGAAAATAAAAGCAAAGGAAAATAGAACGCACATGCAAATAATATAAGAAAAAGACCCGGGGGGCATAGATTTCATTAGTGGCTTCTTTCAAGAAAATAGCAAACGGTGGGTGAACAAATTACTGTTGGGCAATTGATAGAACTTCAAATAATCATGACGATATCCAGGAAATGATCATTATATAGGCATCACATCAAAGATTAGTAGACCGACTCCTGCCTGCATCTATTACTATTACTCCACACATCGGCCATTACCCAGCATGCATCTAGTGTATTAAGTTCATGGAAAAACAGAGTAATGCAATAAGAACGATGACATGATATAGACAAGATATATTTATGTAGAAATAGACCCCATCTTTTTATCCTTAGTAGCAACGATACATGCGTGTCGGTTCCCCTTCTATCACTGGGATCAAGGACCGTAATATCGAACCCACTACAAAGCACCTCTTCCCATTGTAAGATAAATAGATCAAGTTGGCCAAACAAAACCCAAATATCAGAGAAGAAATACGAGGCTATAAGCAATCATGCATATAAGAGATTGAAGAAGACTCAAATAACTTTCATGGATAAAAAGATAGATGTGATCATAAACTCAAAGTTCATCGGATCCCAACAAACACACCGCAAAAAGAGTTACATCATATGGATCTCCAAGAGACCATTGTATTGATAATAAAAAGAGAGAGAGGAAGCCCTCTAGCTACTAACAACAGATCCGTAGGTCTACAAGGAACTACCCAAGCAACATCGGAGAGGCACCAATGGAAGTGGTGAACCCCTCCGTGATGGTGTCTAGATTGTGCGGCGGGTGGAATTGATTTTCGTCGAATCCCCTAGGGTTTATGTAATATTGGGGTATTTATAGAGAAAAGAGGCGGTCCAGGGGGCACACGAGGTGGGCACAACCCATCAGAGAGAGCCTGGGCCTCCTGGCGTGCCCTGGTGGGTTGTGCTCCCCTCGGAGAATCCCCCAGGCACTTCTCCGGCCCACTGGATGTCTTCTGGTCCAAAAAAATCCACAAAAAGTTTCGCTGCGTTTGTACTCCATTTGGTATTGATTTCCTGGGATGTAAAAAACATGCAGAAAATAGCAACTCGCACTTGGCACTATTTCCAATAGGTTAGTCCCACATCCCTAGCTTCTAGTAATGCCTAGTGTGTGCATCTTGCTTGCATCATGTTTAAATTTTTAGAAAGTTGAAATGGGGATTGATCAAACCCTAGCACAGAAAGAATTCAAATAGGTTCAACAAAAATCTTTTCCAATGATTTCAAAATGCCCTATCAAAATGTTCATCATTTCTGGATCAAGGTGGAAGCCTGTGCCAAAAATGGTTCACATTTTTGGAGGACATATTTGGACTTTGAATTAATTCAAACATATTTGAATTGGAGCTATTTAAATGCTATATATATTTTAGAGGCTCCAAAAATGTTGGAAATTGTCAAGGGTCACTCGAATAATTCAGAAAGCACCCCTAACTATTTCTAGGATTTTATCAAATGATTTAGTATTTTTACAAAATCAAAACATAACAGAATAAATAGAAAACAAAAATAATTTAAGAAAGAGAGAGAGAGAGAGAGAACACCTACCTGGGCCACTTACCTGGCCTGGCCCAGCACGGCCCAGCCCTGCTGGCCGATGCCAGTCCTCCTCCTCTCGCCAAGAAGACGAGCGCGTGTGCTCGCCGCACGCCAGCACGCGCGAGCCACCTCCTGCCTGCCTGCTGCCTCCCAGACGCCGCTACAGATGCCACGCAACCCCCTGGACCTCCTCCCACTCTTCCTCGGCCTCATCCCCTCCTCTAGCCCACTCTATCTCGCAGTCGAGCGCCACCCGAGCACTGCCGTCGCCGCCGTCCACTGCCATCGCGGCCACCAGCCACGCCCGGCCAGATAGCCCACGAGCTCCGCCTCGGATCCGTGAAGCTCCAAGCCGACGCACGCGACGCCAGGTGCCCCGATGCCACGCCATCACCGCCGTCTTCATCGCCACGGCCGGCGATCGCCGGTGCTCGTTTCGCAGCAACAAGGACGCCCCCGAGCTCGCAGACCACCTCTTCGTCCTCGCTATGAGCTCCACTACGTTTCCCCTCTCTCCTTTCTCTTGCCCCCTTGCCATAGCGCCATTCCCGCCGTGACCGGAGCTCCTCGCCACCAGTCATGATGCCGCTGTGGACAGAGCTAGCAAAGCTCGCGTCCGAGCCTTTCGTCGTGCTCAGCACGCTCCCAGGAGGCCGTAGAGCCCCTTAACTCACTTCCCCGTGCCTCGTAGATCCTTCCCCTCTCTTCCTGAACTCCGGCCACCCCGCGAGCTTGATTCCGGCGAGCTCCGGACACCCTAGCTCCAGCCGCCACCACCACTAGATGTGCACGTGCCCCAGCTCGCCGTAGAGCCCAACCGCAGCTCAAACCGCGGCCTGTAGGCAAAGCCCGAACACCGCCGCCACGTTTGGCCTCGCCGGCGTCAAACCGCCGGCGGGATTAGCCCAGTTGACCAGGGGTTTGACCCCCCTGGGTCACTGACGTGTGGGCCCGGGCCCTGCTAACTTTTTGGTTAAGCTAATAAGCTTTCTTTGTTAAGCCACTGACTCACTGACATGTGGGACCTGCCAGGCTTTTCAAGTAAGATTAGTTTTAACTAAATTAGGTTAGTTTAGTTAGACACTGACGTGTGGACCCCACTGGTCAGTTTGACTTGGACGGCCCTATTGACCAACTGACGTAAGCATGACATCATGCTGACGTAGTAAAGTATTTCTGGAATTAAAATAAATCAGAAAATGATTTATAAATTTCAGAAAATACTCAAAACTTCTAAAAATCATATAAAATCAACCGTAGCTCAGATGAAAATAATTTATATATGAAAAATGATCAGAAAAATTCAAGGAATATGTTTATGGCATTATCATGCATGTTTGAGCAACTTATGCCTGCTTATCAGGTCAAATCAATTAAATGCCATTTGAATATTAATATATGGAGTTTTAATTTGAACCTTTGGTTCAAACCAACTTCATTTAATGTGGTTGCTAGTTGCATTAGCTCAATCAACAGCATTTTTCCATGTCATGATCATGCATCATATTGTTGCATTGCATTGATTGGGTTCTTTTCCTGTTTGCCGGTGTTTGTCCCCTCTCAGTACACGTTGTTCCGACGATGAGTTCGATGACACCGATGAAGAGCTATAGTATCTTCAGAAGTGCCAGGCAAGCAAAACCTCTTTGAGCATTCCGATACAATCCCACTCTCTCACTCTTGCTCTATTTTACTTCATTAGGACAATAACGCTTCAACTGTTACCTATTGCGGTAGTTGAACCCCTTTCCTCTGCATGACATGTCATTGCCACAGTAAATAGTTGAAACCCACTAGCAAGAGTAGGAGTTGTTTGAGCCATGTTGTGCCTACTCATTCATGATTTCTGGTTATGCCTGCTATTGCTTAGAGTTGTGTCAGGTCTGATTCATCGGGGATGAATTGGAATGTGGTGAACATGTCCTACTGTTGTGAGCTAAGTGTGTGAACATGATTTGCTAAAGGTAGCGATGAGAGGCCATGTAGGAGTACATGGTGGGTTGTCTCATTGCAGCCGTCCTCAGGAACCGAGTTCTGTGTTTGTCATCCATGACCAGTTACTACCATAGATTGGGCCCAAAACCAATGGGCCCTCTCGACTTATTAATCAACCCGATCTCTGTCCAGGAGTTGCAATTAGTTTCTGGTGTTTGTAGTATACTGGAGGTCGTGCGCAGCGCTAACCCTCGGGGTGGGCTATGATGCGGCAGGTACGTGGCCGAGTGTACCAAGCGTCGCCCGTTTGGTGGGCTTGGGAACCCTGTACACATCGTTTGGGGCCGTGAGCGACACCCCGGCTGGATCTCCCCATGGATGGAACCCAAATAGGCGATAAACTTGGAATAGAGACTTGTGTGGTAGTCAGGTCGTGGCCGACACCCTCGCTGGGCTTCCGCTTGAAGGTTGCCGAGTACATGTCGTGTAAACGACGGTAAGTGGTGAGAGCGTGTGTGAAGAAGTACACCCCTGCAGGGTTTTAAACGATCTATTCGAATAGCCGTGTCCGCGGTAAAGGACTTCTGGGTTACCTGTACAGTATATAGACAAGTGAAAGTGGATACTTTGAAACGCGCAAGATAAGCGTGAGTGCTATGGATGGCCTTCTCGTAGGGAGAAGGGAGCGAATCCATAGTGGTGTGTTGATTGGTGAATATGTGGACTCGTGTGCGCCACCTCAAAAGAGTTACTTGCAGTCGTAGTTCAGGATAGCCACCGAGTCAAAGCTGGCTTGCTGCAGTCAAACACCACGGCCTCTTTGTTGATACTGATGCATATGTAGCTAGTTCTGATGTAAGTCTTGGTGAGTACCTTTGTACTCACGTTTGCTTAATTCATGTTTTGCAGAGAGACTTCAGTCTCACTAGTGGTTCCGCGTGGACTTCGATGTTTAGCTTGTTACCTCAGCTACGATCTCGTACCCTTGGGAGGGTCTTGTAGATAGTCAGGCTTCTCAGCCCTTTTCATTTGTAGTTGTCTGTACTCAGACATGTTATGCTTCCGTTTCCTGTATGCTCTGTATGTTGGGTCATGTGACCTCTATTTGTAATAAATGTTATGATGGCTCTTCTGGGCCTTTATCTATATGAGTTGTTGAGTTATGTTGTGATGCCATGTTGTACAACACATACTTGCATGTTATGCATACGTGTAATGTGTTTTGCTATGTGTGGGATCCGACACCTAGTTGTTTACCCTTGGTAGCCTATCTTACAGGGAAATGCCTCCTGGTGCTTCCATTGAGCCTTGGTAGCTTGCTACTGCTTCGGAACACTTAGGCTGGCCGGCATGTGTCCTTCTTCGTTCCTATGTCTGTCCCTTAGGGGAAATGTCACACGTTGTTCCTTTAAGTCCCTGTAGCTTGCTACGACTTGGGTTCATACGATGATGACCGTCACGTTCGTTGCTGGATCATGTATGCCTGTCTCTGTAATTTAGTGCCACTTTTGGTTTATAACTAGCCATGTCGGCCCGGGTTCTCAGTCATATGGATGCTAGCGACACTATCATATACGTGTGCCAAAATGCGCAAACGGTCCCGGACCAGGTAAGGTGGTACCCGTGGGGATACCGTGCGTGAGGCCGCAAAGTGATATGATGTGTTACATACTAGACCTGTGTGACTTAGGATCGGGGTCCTGACAGCTTTGGTATCAGAGCCTGACTTCCTGTAGGTTTAGTAAGCCAAACTGGTCGAAGTCGTGTCTAGAAACTCTTTAGTTATAATAAGGGAATTGATTGTGGAAGGGAACGTAAGGCTCTTTTTACTTCTCTACCTTATGACCTTCTGACTGAGTCATCTTCTTCTTTCTACGGGGATTAAGAACTAGGATTCTCATTCTATTTATCAGGATCACGCAAATAGTTGATTCAACCCTCAGTTCAGTTCCTACTACTTCTATGTGTTCAACTGTTGGTCTTAGAACCTTGACATTATGATGTTAAGTGGTTATGCTACCTTTTTCCTTGGATCTCAAAATATTTTTGAGCAAGTACAGCCGTTATGTTGTCCGAGCCATCCCAGGTTTCTAAACAATCTGATGCATTTCCAAATCTTTCTTCCCTGTTCCCGATATCCTTTTGGGCCAGACTGACCACACTAATCGGTGTGTTGAGGTACTCCGTTGCCTCGACATATTTGTTGAAGCCATCAGGAAACTAGGACATCATAGATAGCCACCCAATAAAACAACCTTGTGTTGTGTTCTCAGTGTGATCATTCTGGTCATTATTCTCGTAAGCTTCCCGTGATGCCATTTAGTTAGTAGGCATCCTACCCCTGGGTTTATGAAACCAAGATCCACCCTACTACCTCGTGTTGTTAGTGTTTGCTCGTTCCTTTAGTATATTAGTAACCTTGTGATAGTCCTTGAGGTCTGTGGTTATCCTTCTTCCAATACCATGAACCATCATGGCAGAAGTTCTTCTGAACCAAAATATCACAACCAGAGTGCTCTTGATGAGTTCTCCATTCCACATTGTGACTCTGCCAATACTACCTTTCTGCATGGGTTATTCGGAAGAAATATGTTGAGCTTTGCTCGACATACCAACCTATGCATCCACAACTCAGAAAGATAGATGTTCCTTTGAGTTGTCCCCCTTTAGTTGTTTTATGACCCCCGTCTATCAGTTGATAGCCAGGAGTAGTTGTGCACTCGTGTTCATCGATGCCTTTTACTCTTGTGGTCTGTCAATCCATTCTATTTCAGAATGACTAGGAGGAACAAACTCCAGTACCTCATCCATATCTAGGATTGGGTCAAAGTAGTTGTATTCCGCATATCAAAATGTCGATCCAACTCTTGCTCTGCTCTACCTTGGAGTGTTACCCTATTTTATGTCAAGAATGTCATGGGAATTGCACCACCTCCTATGAACTCTTGATACAGTGATACTTCTCTCCATTATCGTTCATTCCTCGGTCTCCGTGTTGTCATAACCAGAATGCTAAAAAGTGAATCGTGATGTGTGAAATCAATACTCCTAGCAACTCCGTTGCTTGGTAGTTAATGGATGAAAATCCCGTTCTTAGTGTGCTGGTTACCGAATCATCATTCTAAGATTGGTCGTGCTACCTAGTCCATTTTTCTGGTGCACTCTTCGATCAATGAGTCAGGATTGTGTCAATCTCTCGCTCTTTGGATCATATCGTCTTGCATTGAAAAGCAAGATTGTTCTCGAGCTTCATAGCATATCGATGGTTCGTGATTTCCGAATATCTTCTCGGAAGTATTACCAGGTTGTTCCCTGACCGCTATGTTGAGTTTGTGATCAAGTTGGTTTTCTTATAAACCACCCCTTCTCCAAGAATCTGTGTTGGATACCCTGAACTAGTTGGTTAAGCTAAACAACAACTTGGAGAGTTGGAAGATAAAAGCTTGCCTGACTTAGTTCCTTACAAGGGATATCTTTTGTGTGTGTATTGAAGAAAGATGATATTTTCATCGATTGATCCTCGTGATCAATTGTTGGATCTATTGTCTTGTCCAAACTTTGATTTGAGTGTGGGTTATCGTCAAGTCAAATCAGAACGAATGATATTCATAATGTTGTCTTACTCGTGGTTCTTCCCTCGAGCATACACCATTATATCTTTTGGGTCTGACCAATGCTATCACCCTGTTCACATAATTGTGGAGCTCCACTTATATGGAAACCTAGATGAATTGTTGTTGAGCCCATCAGCAACATTGTTATCTTTTCCGTGAATTGTGTTGAACATCCAGCTAGTATTGGAAAACTTTGTAACCATTGCCTTCATGTTGAGTTCATGAGGTATATGTTTGGTGCAAGAAGTGACTTTCTTCCAGTTCACGTGCTTTAGGTGCAAGTTGCTGCCACGAATTTGAGAAAGTTAGTTTTGCTTCCTCTGGAATCATCCCAAGTCAGTCATGCACGTGCGGAGTATACTATTGCTTGAGAGATTAGCTACCTCCATCCCATCGGTATTTCCTAGCACACCAAGCCACTGATTGATTTGTTCAAAGAAAATAAGTTCATGCGCTAATCCCGAAGGGCCCGGACGGACACGCACAAGACTTCGCTATCTTCAATGATGGTTCCCAATCTGAACTCGGTAGTATTTCGCTGTAAGACTACTATGTGGTCATGCTTGTCTTGGACAACGTGTTCACATGTATGTAGCAGAACTAGCTCATGTTTTCGAGCTTGCTATCGTAGTTCACTCCCCGAGAATCACGCAACACCGTCTTGTCGATTTGTGTTGCAAACTTTAATTTTTTTTTCTTTCTAGACTTGATGAGTCCGGAATATCCTGACACCAACGAGATCTGAGTCTCAGGCAGATATGATGGTTGGAACATTCCCGACATTTGCATTTTCTTCCCTGCTTGCACCTCAGTAATTGTTGTCCAGGATCATCTTCAAAAGTGGACTTGCCATGGGTCCCATCCATTTCCGGTGATAAGCAAAAATAACTCTTTGTATTGTCTTCAAGAAGGTAGTCCACATCATCCATTCTAATCGGAGTACGTCATTCTCTTGGACTTCTTTCAAATGATCGCTTGAGTTTTGCTTTAGGTTGGTATAGAGAATTTCAATGATCTCTATATCAAATTCTTTTTGCCACTTAAGGGAATAATTCTACGAGTCACCTTCTCTAAGGTGCCCCGTCTGGTGACATCGATCACCATCTTCTTAGGTGTGTAATTATTGCCACTAAGTGAACCTTCATCATTTGTTTCACTCCATCCCTCTGGTTGTGTGTTCCTTGTCTCAGCTCAAGAGATGTTTCAACGTCTCACCCCATGAGTTGATCTTGATTTGCTCGATCTTTCAGAAGATCATTTTTGTAGAGTTTCTTTTGTCATCTTTGTGTTGGACAAAGATCTCGAAAGCAAGGATGTCCAGACCAACATGATGAAAGCAATCAACATTCATATGAAGGACAGTTGGATCATGAAGATTGTGTTAGCCTTTTGTCCCTCTGTTTTCTTACCCTACGCTTGAATCTCGGGACGAGATTCTTGTTTAGTGGGGGTGAGTTGTCACATCCCTAGCTTCTACTACTGCCTAGTATGGGCATCTTGCTTGCATCATGTTTAAATTTTCAGAAAGTTGAAATGGGGATTGATCAAACCCTAGCACAGAAAGAATTCAAATAGGTTCAACAAAAATCTTTTCCAATGATTTCAAAATGCCCTTTAAAAATGTTCATCATTTCTGGATCGAGGTGGAACCATCTGCCAAAAATGGTTCACATTTTTGGAGGACATATTTGTACTTTTAATTAATTCAAACATAATTGAATTGGAGCTATTTAAATGCTATATATATTTTAGATCCTCCAAAAATATTGCAAATTGTGAAGGGTCACTGGAATAATTTAGAAAGCACCCCTAACTATTTCCAGGATTTTATCAAATGATTTAGTATTTTTACTAAATCAAAACATAATAAAATAAATAGAAAACAGAAACAATTTAAGAAAGAGAGAGAGAGAGAGAGAACACCTACCTGGGCAACTTACCTGGCCTGGCCCAGCACGGCGCCGCCCAGCTGGCCGATGCCAGTCATCCTCCTCCTCTCGCCAGGACGACGAGCGTGTGTGCTCGCCGCACGCCGGCACGCGCGAGCCACTTCCTGCCTGCCTGCTGCCTCCCCGACGCCGCTACGGATGCCACGAACCCCCTGGACCTCCTCCCACTCTTCCTCGGCCTCATCCCCTCCTCTAGCCCACTCTATCTCGCAGTCAAGCGCCACCCGAGCGCTGCCGTCGCCGCCATCCACTGTCACCGCGGCCACCAGCATCCCCATGCCCGGCCAGATAGCCCACGAGCTCCGCCTCGGATCCGTAAAGCTCCAAGCCGATGCACGCGGCGCCAGATGCCCCGATGCCACGACATCACCGCCGTCTTCATCGCCACGGCCGGCGATCGCCGCTGCTCGTTTCGCAGCAACAAGGACGCCCCCGAGCTCGCAGACCACCTCTTCATCCTCGCTGTGAGCTCCACTGCGTTTCCCCTCTCTCCTTTCGCTTGCCCCCTTGCCGTAGCGCCGTTCTCGCCGTGACCGGAGCTCCTCGCCGCCGGTCATGATGCCGCCATGGACAGAGCTAGCAAAGCTCGCATCCGAGCCTTTCGTCGTGCTCAGCACGCTCCCAGGAGGCCGTAGAGCCCCTTGGCTCACTTCCCCGTGCCCCGTAGCTCCTTGCTCTCTGTGCCCGAACTCCGGCCGCCGCCACGAGCTTGATTCCGGCGAGCTCCGGCCACCCTAGCTCCAGTCGCCACCACCACTAGATGCGCACGAGCCCGAGCTTGCCGTAGAGCCCAACCGCTCCTCAAACCGCGGCCTGTAGGCAAAACCCGAGCACTGCCGCCGCGTCTGGCCTCGCCAGCATCGAACCGTCGGCGGGATTAGCCCAGTTGACCAGGGGTTTGACCCTCCCTGGGTCACTGATGTGTGGGCCCGTCCCCTGCTAACTTTTGATTAAGCTAATAAGCTTTCTTTGTTAAGCCACTGACTCACTGACATGTGGGACACGCCAGGCTTTATAATTAGATTAGTGTTAACTAAATTAGGTTAGTTTAGTTAGACACTGACGTGTGGACCCCACTGGTCAGTTTGACCTGGATGGCCCTGTTGACCAGCTGACATAAGCATGACACCATGCTGACGCAGTAAAGTATTTCTGGAATTAAAATAAATCACAAAATGATTTATGAATTTCAGAAAATACTCAAAACTTCTAAAAATCATATAAAATCAACCGTAGCTCAGATGAAAATAATTTATATATGAAAAATGATCAGAAAAATTCAAGGAATCTGCTTATGGCATTATCATGCATGTTTGACAAACTTATGCCTACTGATCAGGTCAAATCAATTAAATGCCATCTGAATAATAACATATGGAGTTTGAATTTGAACCTTTGGTTCAAACCAACTTCATTTAATATGGTTGCTAGTTGCATTAGCTCAATCAACAACATTTTTCCATGTCATGATCATGCATCATATTGTTGCATTGCATTGATTGTGTTCTTTTCCTGTTTGCCGGTGTTTGTCCCCTCTCGGTACACGCCGTTCCGACGATGACTTTGATGACACCGATGAAGAGCTATAGTATCTTCAGAAATGCCAGGCAAGCAAAACCTCTTTGAGCATTCCGATACAATCCCATTCTCTCGCTCTTGCTCTCTTTTACTGCATTAGGACAACAACGCTTCAACTATTACCTGCTGCGGTAGTTGAACCCCTTTCCTCTGCATGACATGTCATTGCCACAGTAAATAGTTGAAACCCACTAGCATCAGTAGGAGTTGTTTGAGCCATGTTGTGCCTACTCATTCATGCTTTCTGGTTATGCCTGCTATTGCTTAGAGTTGTGTTAGGTCTGATTCATCGGGGATGAATTGGAATGTGGTGAACATGTCCTACTGTTGAGAGCTAAGTGTGTGAACACGATTTGCTAAAGGTAGCGATGAGAGGCCATGTAGGAGTACATGGTGGGTTGTCTCATTGCAGCCGTCCTCAGGAACTGAGTTCTGTGTTTGTGATCCATGACCAGTTACTACCATAGATTGGGCCCGAAACCAATGGACCCTCTCAACTTATTAATCAACCTGATCTCTGTCCAGGAGTTGCCATTAGTTTCTGGTGTTTGTAGTATACTGGAGGTCGTGCACAGTGCTGACCCTCGGGGTGGGCTGTGATGCGGCAGGTATGTGGCCAGGTGTACCAAGCGTCGCCCATTTGGTTGGCATGGGAACCCTGTACACATCGTTTGGGGCCGTGAGCGACACCCCGACCGGATCTCCCCACGGATGGAACCCAAATATGCAATAAACCTGGACTAGAGACTTGTGTGGTTAGCCAGGTCGTGGCCGACACACTCGCTGGGCTTCCGCTTGAAGGTTGCCGAGTACATGTCGTGTAAACGGCGGTAAGTGGTGAGAGCGTGTGTGAAGAAGTACACACCTGCAGGGTTTTAAATGATCTATTCGAATAGCCGTGTCCGCAGTAAAGGACTTCTGGGTTACCTGTTCAGTTCATAGACAAGTGAAAGTGGATACTCTAAAATGCGCAAGATAAGTGTGAGTGCTATGGATGGGCTTCTCGTAGGGAGACGGGAGCGAAGCCATAGTGGTGTATTGATTGGTGAATATGTGGACTCGTGTGCGCCACCTCAAAAGAGTTACTTGCAGTCGTAGTTCGGGATAGCCACCGAGTCAAAGCTGGCTTGCTGCAGTCAAACACCACCGCCTCTTTTTTGATACTGATGCATATGTAGCTAGTTCTGATGTAAGTCTTGCTGAGTACCTTTGTACTCACGTTTGCTTAATTTATGTTTTGCAGAGAGACTTCAGTCTCACTAGTGGTTCCGCGTGGACTTCGATCTTTAGCTTGTTACCTCAGCTACGATCTCGTACCCTTGGGAGAGTCTTGTAGATAGTCAGGCTTCTCAGCCCTTTTCATTTGTAGTTGTCTGTACTCAGACATGTTATGCTTCCATTGCCTGTATGCTCTCTATGTTGGGTCATGTGACCTCTGTTTGTAATAAATGTTATGATCGCTCTTCTGGGCCTTTATCTATATGAGTTGTTGAGTTATGTTGTGATGCCATGTTGTACAACACATACTTGCATGTTATGCGTACGTGTAATATGTATTGCTATGTGTGGGATCCGACACCTAGTTGTTTACCCTTGGTAGCCTATCTTACAGGAAATGCCTCCTAGTGCTTCCACTGAGGCTTGGTAGCTTACTACTGCTCCGGAACACTTAGGCTGGCCGGCATGTGTCCTTCTTCGTTCTTGTGTCTGTCCCTTAGGGGAAATGTCACGCGTTGTTCCTTTAAGTCCCTGTAGCTTGCTACGACTTGGGTTCATACGTTGATGACCGACACGTTTGTTGATGGGTCATGTATGCTTGTCTCTTTAATTTAGTGCCACTTTTGGTTTATAACTAGTCATGTCGGCCCGGGTTCTCAGTCATATGGATGCTAGCGACACTATCATATACGTGTGCCAAAATGTGCAAACGGTCCCGGGCCAGGTAAGGTGGCACCCGTGGGGACACCGTGCATGAGGCCGCAAAGTGATATGATGTGTTACATGCCAGTCCTATGTGACATAGGATCGGGGTCCTGACAGTTAGTACCAAACAATGATATAAAATGACCATAAAATGATTGTAAAACATCCAAGAATGATAATATAATAGTATGGAACAATCAAACATTATAGATACGTTGGAGACGTATCAGCATCCCCAAGCTTAATTCCTACTCGGCCTCGAGTAGGTAAATGATAAAAACATAATTTTTGATGTCGAATGTTGCCTATCATGTCATATCGTATTCTTTTCTTTATAGCATGGACATTTTGACTTTTATATGGTTCAAAGCAATAGTCTAGTTTTGACATGAAATTTAAATACTCAAGCATATAATTAGCAATCATGTCGTTCAAAATATCAATGCTAAAATAAGTTATCCCTAGCCCATCATGCTCAACCATTGATTCATTCATGAAACACACTCGCATATTAGCTGCACCCAATGCTCAAGTATGATCACAGTTCTTCCTAGTTGGTGCTTTATAAGAGAAGATGGAGACTCAAATTCAAAATAAAAATTGCATAAAGTAAAAGAAAGGCCCTTTGCAGAGGGAAGTAGGGATTTGTTGAGGTGCCAGAGCTCAAAGCTCAAATTGAGAGATAAATTATATTAGGAGGCACACTTTTCCCACCAACGAAAACGACTTAGAATTCCCAACACTTTCCATGCCAGATATATCATAGGAGGTTCCCAAACATAAAATAAAGTTTATTCCTTTTTCCACCAAACTTTCACAAGCTATGGCTAGCCAAATCCACTCCAAGGAATTTATTATTTGACAACATAAAGTAAATTTATTTTTCATTTTGGGACTGGGCATCCCTAATACTTTTGCCTTACTCTCATGCAATGACAATTGAATAAACACTCATCGTGAGAATAACACATCTAGCATGGAAAATATTAGCCACCCCTCACCGCCATGCGAGAGGTACAAACACACAAAAGGGAAATTCATTTTGAAAATTAGACATGGCACATACAAATTTGCTTAGAACGGTAAGTGAATATCGCATATGGGTAGGTATGGTGCACACACGTGGCAAAACTGGGTTAAAGGATTTTGGATGCACAAGTAGTGATCCTACTTAGTGCAAAATGAGGGCTAGCAAAAGATTGGGAAGCGACCAACCATGAAGCAACATATCTCGTAAGCGAGCATGACTATTGACTTTCGTGCTTGCATAGGGAATCACAAACCTTGACATCAATATTCTTACTAAAGCATAATTACTCATTAACATGACTCACATATCACATCATCATATCTCAAAACTAATACAAGGAATCAAGTTTATTTTGTCCAATGATCTTCATGAAAGTTTTTATTATATCCTTCTTGGATATCTATCACTTTGGGACTAATTTTCATGTGTTGCTTTTGATAAGGTCAAACAAATATAAGTGAAGATCACGAGAATTTTTTTCTTTCTTTCTTTCTCTCAAAATAATTTAAGTGAAACAAGAGAGGATTTCTTAAAAAAATACCAACTCTCAAATAAATCTAAGTGAAGCAAGAGAGTATTTCTTTAGAAATATTAAAGAACACCGTGTTCAAAAAGATATAAGTGAAGCACTAGAGCAAATCCATAGCTCATAAAAATTTAAGTGAAGCATAGAGAGCTATTCTAACACGTCATGGCATAATTTTGGCTCTCTCTAATAGGTGTGTACAGCAAGGATTCAAGACTTAAAAAGCAAAACAAAACAAGCAAAGACTCATATCATACAAGAGGCTCCACAAAAACACATAGTATGTGACGAATTAAAATATAGCTTCGAGAAAAATACCGATGGTTGTTAGAAGAAAGACGGGATGACACTCGAGGGCATCCCCAAGCTTAGGCTCACCTTACTCCTTATTCCTTCATCCATCGTAAGATAACGCAAAACTTGAAAACTTCAATCACATAAAACTCAACAGAACTTTTGTAAGATCCGTTAGTATAAGAAAACAAATCACTACTGTAAGTACTGTAGAAACCAATTCATATTTTGTTCTTGCATTATATCTATTGTATTCCAACTTTTCTATGGAAAAAACTGTTGGGTTCTATCGTAGGGTGCCTCGACTGCAAATTATTATTTTCCTACGTGCAGAACATCCATGAACATGCTAAGGGAGATGGGTCACAGATCATTACCACTAGATGCGCAATGCCGTGCAGCGGAAGTGGAGCTGGGGCAGTGCATCTCTAGAGTCATCTCCTCCTCGTTGGTCTCCCACGTAGCCGATCAGATCCTACGAACTGGTTCGCCGGAGCGGCGCAAGTGCACCGCCTCTAACGGTATCCGTGCATGCAGGATGAACACCGTGCGGCGAAGTACTAGGTCCAATCACACAACCGGCGGCGAGTGGAGGTGGCTAGTTGCAACACATGCAAAGTCCTAATGACGACGCCGAAGCAATCAATCTCATGAGTGTGCTGCACCTCCACTATATATAGGCATCCGTCGCGGGCTCAATACTTGGACCTCGCACGGACCCTAAAGCCCAAAATCAGTTCGATTTGTATCCGAGTTCGAGTAGGACCAAGTCTGACTCATGGAGTCGGATCCAACCTCAGAGGTTCCTTCCCTTAAGCGCGCGACCCCTTAGGTTCAAGTCGACTTGCTCGCAGGTCGGATCACCTCCGACCTATACGGTTGATAGCGGCCTCCAGCAAGGCGTGCCGACCACCAAGCATACTATGAATCTGGTTAGCGAACCTGTACAACATGTCACACTTCCATTCCCTTTGCCACACGATATATGTTGTCGGGCTAAAGGCGAGTTTGTCATCCTTCTGCTAGCCCGGCCTCTTTCTCGTTCCAGTGATGCCTACCCAAACCGGATTATCTCATAATCCTTGTCGCATGGCCATGCTTATCCTGGTCGGATCACACGAGGGGCCCAGAGTATATCTCTCCTGATCAGAGGGGCAAATTCCATCTTGCTCGACCACGTCTCGCAGCATGGGTCTGGACAAGCACGAAACCTACCTTTGTAACTACCCAGTCACGGAATAGCGTTTGGTTGGCCCAAAGCAAGTCTGTCATCATCCCGAGTACATGCATCAGCTTGTACTAGAGACTCACAGATGACATATCATTGCGTCTCATAGTTGGGTCTGTCCGACTCAGACCTTATCTTGACTCGGATCCGACTACGTCGTATCTGACCAGACCTTTCCAAGTCCATATTATCCGGTTAGCATCCAATGCTCCATGGCTAGTGAGACCGAGCCATCCACCGTGTCATATGCTAGTCTAGTTCGACGTGTGTCCACACACCACTTGCGACTAGGGAAATTTAGGATGTATCATACAACACAAGATCTCACAGACCAGTACGTACATGCCAACAAGTATCATTGATTACATCCAAGGACTATCTTTATTCAAAAACACATAGGAAATATCATCATACATGATTGCCTCTAGGGCATATCTCCAACAGTCTCACACTTGCACTAGAGTCAATCAAATAGACATCGTTTTCCCATAGCTCTAATGTGCCCCTCGTGCTTAGGTTGTGGAAGGTCCTAGTCAATGGATTTGCAACATTTGCATCCGTGTGAATTTTGCATAACTCTATATCATCACTCTTTACGATCTTTCGTTTCAAGTGACATTTCCGATCTATGTATCTAGTCTTGTGGTGGTTCCTCGGCTCCTTGGCTTGTGCGATGGCACCAAAATTATCAGAATAAAGGTCCAGCGGTTTCACCGAGGCTGGGAAAATACCAAGATCGTCCAGAAAGTTCTGGATCCAAACACCTTCCTTTGCATCTTCACAAGCCATAATGTATTCGGCGTCTGCGGTAGAATCAGCCACCAGTCTTGCTTGGAACTCGTCCATCTCACTACTCCTTTGTTCATGACATACATGAATCTAGACTCTGATCGACAATCATCTCTATCGGTTTGGATACTAGCATCGGTGTAACCCTTTATGACGAGCTCCTCCATAAACTAGGAACATCTCTTTAGTCCGTTTCAGGTACTTTCAGAATTGTCTTTACCGCCGTCCAATGACTCTCACCTGGGTTTCAGGTACTTGTTAGGCTTAATGCAAAAGCAACATCAGGCTGTGTACATATCATGGCATACATGATGGATCCGATTGCCGAGGCATACGGAATCTGACTCATTCTGCTTCGCTCATCAGATGTCGAAGGACTCTGAGTCTCACTTAGCCTTATACCATGTGAGAAAGGCAAGAACCCTTTCTTGGCCTCACTCATGTTGAACCACTTCAACACTTTATCTATGTACGTGCATTGGCTCAAGCCGAGCAGCCTCCGATCTATCTCGATAGATTTTAATGCCCAATATGTAAACCGCTTCACCGAGGTCCTTCATCGAAAACTGTCCATTCAGTGATTCCTTGACCAAGTTCAGCATCGAAACATTGTTTCCGATCAGCAATATGTCATCCACATATAGTATCAAAAACACTATCAAGCTCCCACTGAACTGCTTGCATAAACAAGCGTCCTCTTCGCTTTTGATAAAACCGAGACCAGTGACGACCTCATCAAAACGAATGTTCCAGCTCCGAGATGCTTTTTTCAAGCCATAAATGGATCTCTTGAGCTTGCATACCTTACTAGTGCTAGTCGGATCGACAAAACCCTCGGGCTATATCATATACACGTCCTCGGTTAAATTTCCATGAAGGAAAGCCATTTTGAGATCCATCTGCCATATCTCGTAATCGAAATAGGCAGTTATAGCTTGTATGATCCTCACCGACTTCAGCATCGCTACCGGCGAGTAAGTCTCGTCGTAGTCAATTCCTTGAACTTGTCCGTAACCTATAGCGACAAGCCAAGCTTTGTGGATCTGAACATTTCCATCCACATCGGTTTTCTTTTTAAAGACCTATTTGCAACCTATGGCCTTTACGCCAGGTGGCGGATCAACCAAGTCCCAAACTTGATTTTTATCCATGGACTATAATTCGGACCTCATGGCCTTAGCCATGCCTCAAAATCTGGGCTTACCATAGATTCCGCATACGTAGCCGGCTCGTCGCTTTATAGCAACAACACATCACGCACTCTGCGCAATCATTCCGACCTCCGTGGTTCCGGTGCCGCTTCCACCTCGGCTTCCCTGACAGACTCCGGTATGATCATATCACCCGCCGAGTTGTCGCCAAGTGGTGCTCAAACTTCTTCGAGTTGCACCTGCCTCCCACTAGCCTCCCGCCTGAGAAACTCTTTCTCAAGGAAGACCCCATTTGGAGCAACAAACACTTTGTTCTCTTCGCGGTTGTCGAAGCTATATCCCAAGGTTTCCCTCGGATATCCCACGAATATGCATTTATCCGACTTGGGTGTAAGCTTGTCTAACATAAGTCGTTTAACAAATGCTTCATAACCCCAAATCTTTAGAAAAGATAAACTGGGACTCTTCCTAGTTCACATCTCATGTGGTGTCTTATCTATGGATTTAGATGGTACTCTATTGAGTGTAAAATCTGTAGTTTCTAGAGCGTATCCCCAGAATGACAAGGGTAAATCAGACTTGCTCATTATCGATTGAACCATGTCCAACGAGGTACGATTCCTCCATTCCAACACGCCATTTCTCTATGGTGTACCCGGAGGCGTGAGCTGAGGTACTATACCTCAAATTTTCAGATGATCATCAAACTTCTGGCTCATGTACTCTCCTCCACGATCAGATCGTAGAATCTTTATAGTCTTGCTGAGCTGATTCTCCACCTCGTCCCGAAACTCTTTGAACTTCTCAAAAGTTTCCAACTTGTGCCTGATCAAATAGATATAGCCATATCTACTCATGTCGTCGGTAAAAGTCACGAAGTACTGATAGCCACCTCTAGGAGTTGTGCTCATTGGACCACACACATTGCTGTGTATAAGCTCCAACAGCTCGGACACCCTCTCGCAACTCTTGGCAAAAGGAGACCTAGTCGTCTTGCCGAGCAAGCATGATTTGCACGTCTCGAACGACTCAAAGTCGGGCGAAGTTAGGAGCCCATCACTATGGAGATTCTTCATGCATTTCAGACTAATGTGTCCAACTAGGCAATGCCAAAAGTATGTCAGATTTATCTCATTAGGCTTATGCCTCTTGACATTCATATTATAGATAGGTTCCATTTCCATATTCAAAATAAATAGCCCATTAATAATGGGTGCATAGCCGTGGAACATACCATTCAAAAATATTGAACAACCATTGTCATTTAAATTGAATTCATAACCTTGACACAGCAAACATGAGACAGAAATAATGTTCCGACTAAGTGTAGGAATGTAATAACAATTATTCAATTCCATAATGAATCTGGAAGGAAGGTGGAGCTGCATCATATCGACCTCCAACGCAGCAACTCATGCTTTATTGTTGACCCTGATGTCAATCTCCCCTTGTGCCACATGCCTCGTTCTTACCAGCCCCTGCATCGAGTTGCAAATATGAACAACCGATCTGGTATGAAATACCCAAGAGCTACTAGGTATGTCAGCAAGGTAAGTGTCTATAGCATATGTAACAAGTGTACCTTTGCCTGAAGCAGCATTTCCGGCCTTCTTGCCATGCTTTGCAAGCCACTTGCTATAATTCCTCTTCAAGTGACCGGTCTCCTTGCAGTGATAGCAAACGGTCTCTGAGTTCGGTCCAGACTTCGGCGCTGCGTTGGAGATTGCCTTCTCGGTGCCCTTTACCTAAGCCTTTTTCTTAGACCAACTCTTCTTGAACTTAGCCGAGTTTTGCACCATCAACACTTGATGTGTGCCTTTCTTTACATCTTGATTTGCCACCTTAAGCATACCATAAAGTTCAGTGAGCTTCTTATCCATGTCATGCATATGATAGTTCGAGATGAACGTCCCATAGTTGGGTGGAAGAGAACCCAGAACTGCATCTGTAGCCAACTCATCCAAGAGTAGGAAGCCCAAACAATCCAAAACTTGTACATATCCGATCATCTAGATCACTTGTGGGGCCAATGGATCACCTTCCTTTAGCTTACAATCCATCAAGGATCGCACGGCATTGAACCTTTCGGTCCTTGCCTCAACATGAAACATGCTCTTGAGACTCTTGATCATAGCGAAAGCCCCAACGTCTTCGAAATGCTGCCGCAAATTGGGCTCCATACAAGCCAGCATGAGGCAGCTGATCTCGTTTGATTCATCAACGAGTTTCTGGTAGGCATTCCTGGTTGTGACATTAGCAGTATCGGCAGGTTCATCTGGAAATGGATCCTCTATAACATGTTCCTTCTTATCATGATTGAGAACAATTCTCAAATTTCTATACCAGGTGGTAAAGTTTGTTCCGTTAAGTTTATCCTTTTCCACGATTGATTTCAATGCAAAGTTGGGTTGAGCAGGCGGTGCCATTGATCTACAACAGAAAATATGCAATCACTAAGCAATGTGTTTATGTAGAGTAATTCAAGCCTTCAACAGAAATACTCCCACTGAAGTAAGCATCCCTCCGCAAACTCCCAGTGATTCAGGATCCGACTAGCACATGCGACCAGTGAGCTTTAGCATCACTGCTAGCCAACATGACCATCCGGTAAGCAGCTCCTTGTTAATCGTATCTCTATACGACTCCTGTCGGTCGAGTAGGTATCTCATACCCCGGCTCCCGACCTCTTTTGCCACAAGGCCCAAAACCATTTTGATAGCCTTGTCAAGTTAATCTGATGCAGTGCATGTCTGTGTCCGATACAAACCCTTCAGTTCAAGGACACCTAACAGCCCCCCAATTTTATGAGCCCACTACTAGATGTACTTGACGTGCGAAGGTGCAACATCAGGAATGGCAATTTACTTGATATTCATGAGGTATATTTCTACCATTCTAACATGCATAGAAAGTAAGAAGCATAACAATCACAAATAAACATATATTGGAAAATAATATGGCTCCTTCATGGATGTTCTTCAAGGTCGGCTCCAACTCCGATGACCATCTTGGAACTCCATCTTGTTTGTCACGCCAGGATGCCAAGCCACCAACCTGATCTCTATTATCCAACTACTACAACTAATAATGAATTTACATAGAGTCACAAGTCGACACACAGGTCATTATACATTATAATGACAACACTTTGGCTCCTGCCGGCTGAGAAACATGACGCGCAGGCCATGTATAAATTACACACATGCATCACATACACATGAGCCATACTACTCACATAAAACCTGCAAAACAAAGTCATGCATAGAATCACATTCTACCGGTTTGTGCGTCGGGTATGAAATACATGGTGCTACGCACACGTTTTCGCAAATCACAGATCGCATATGTACTCCGTTCATGACGAATTTTCTAATCTGACCGATCTCATCGATCATCGCAAATCCGATTAGGATTTACGTTTTAATGCTAACCTCGATGGTGGATAACTGACCGGCTGGGGTAGGTTGTGTCACGACCTCATCGATCCTGATTAACAGAAAATATAGCCACATCAATCCCCATGTGCGGTTGATCTCATCAACCGTATACATAGAAGAACTCATGAACGGCAACAGATTTCATCTATCGCCTCCACATATCTAATATGCATACGATCTCAATCCAAATCCTATAGAAGTGGCTCTGATACCACTGTTGGTTTATACCGTAGGGTGCGTCGAATGCAAATTAAAATTTTCCTACGTGCAGAACATCCAGGAACATGCTAAGGGACCTGGATCACAGATCATTACCACTAGGCACGCAGTGCCGTGCAAAATGAAGACTAGCAAAAGTAGGTTTGGTGGACACACGTGGCAAAACTGGGTTAAAGGATTTTGGATGCACAAGTTGTGATCCTACTTAGTGCAAAATGAAGGCTAGCAAAAGATTGGGAAGCGACCAACCATGAAGCAACATATCTCATAACGGAGCATTAAGCATAATTAACACCGAATAATGCACCACAAGTAGGATGTAATTTCATTGCATGACTATTGGCTTTCGTGCTTGCATAGGGAATCACAAACCTTAACATCAATATTCTTACTAAAGCATAATTACTCATTAACATGACTCACATATCACATCATCATATCTCAAAACTAATACAATGAATCAAGTTTATTTTGTCCAATGATCTTCATGAAAGTTTTTACTATATCCTTCTTGGATATCTATCACTTTGGGACTAATTTTCATGTGTTGCTTTTGATAAGCTCAAACAAATATAACTGAAGATCATGAGCATTTTTTCTTCCTTTCTTTCTGTCAAAATAATTTAAGTGAAACAAGAGAGAATTTCTTAAAAAAATTACTAACTCCAAAATAAATCTAAGTGAAGCAAGAGAGTATTTCTTCAAAAATATTAAAGCACAACGTGTTCAACAAGATGTAAGTGAAGCACTAGAGCAAATCCATAGCTCATAAAAATTTAAGTAAAGCATACAGAGCTATTCTAACAAGTCATAGCATAATTTTGGCTCTCTCTCTAATAGGTGTGTACAGCAAGTATTCAAGACTTAAAAAGCAAAACAAAACAAGAAAAGACCCATATCATACGAGATGCTCCGAGCAAAACACATAGTATGTGACGTGTAAAAATATAGCTTTGAGTAAAATACCGATGGTTGTTAGAAGAAAGAGGGGAAGCCACTCGGGGGCATCCCCAAGCTTAATTGCTTCCTTGTATTTGGATAATAGTTTGGGATGCCATGGGCATCCCCAAGCTTAGGCTCTTCTTACTCCTTATTCCTTCATCCGTTGTAAGATAACCCAAAACTTG
This sequence comes from Secale cereale, assembly GCA_902687465.1. NCBI lineage: Eukaryota > Viridiplantae > Streptophyta > Magnoliopsida > Poales > Poaceae > Secale > Secale cereale. The sequence goes on from LR738710.1 coordinate 351,911,117, forward strand.
AAAACAATCACACGGAAGTCAAAAAAACTTTAGTGAGATCCGTTAGTATAAGAAAATAAATCACTACTATAAGTACTTTAGCAAACCAATTCATATTTTGTTCTTGCATTATATCTACGGTATTCCAACTTTTCTATGGCAAAAACTATTGGGTTCTATCGTAGGGTGCGCCGACTGCAAATTAAAATTTTCCTACGTGCAGAACATCCAGGAACATGCTAAGGGAGATGTATCATAGCTCGTTACCAATAGACAAGCAGTGCCGTGCAGCAGAAGTGGAGTTGGGGCAGTGTGTATCCGGAGTCGTCTCCTCCTCGTCGGTCTCCCACGTAGCCCATCGTATCCCGCGAACAGGTTCGCCGGAGCGGCGCAACTGCACCGCCTCTAACGGTATCCGCGCATGCAGGAGGAACATTGTGCGGCGGACTGCAAGGTCCGATCACACAACCAATAGCGAGTGGAGGTGGCTAGTTGCAACACATGCAAAGCCCTAATGACGGTGTTGAAGCGATCAATCTCATGAGTGTGCCGCACCTCCACTATATATAGGCATCTATCACGGGCTCAACACTTGGGCCTCACACGGACCCTAAACCCCAAAATCTATTTGGTCTGTATTTGAGTCCGAGTAGGACCAAGTCTGACTCGTGGAGTCAGATCCAACCTGGGAGGTTCCTTCCCTTAAGCGTGTGACCCCTTAGGTTCAAGTCGACTTGGTTGCAGGTCGGATCATCTCCGACTTGTAAGGTTGGTAGCGGCCTCTAGCAAGGCGTGCCGACCACCAAGCAGACTATGAAGCTGGTTAGCAAACCTGTACAACATGTCACACTTCCATTCCCTTTGCCACACGATATATGTTGTCGGGCTAAAGGCGAGTCTGTCATCCGTGTGCTATCCCGGCCTCTTTCTCATTCCACTGATGCCGACTCAAACCGGATTATCTCGTAATCCTTGTCGCATGGACATGCTTATCCTGGTCGGATCACACGAGGGGCCTAGAGTATATCTCTTCTGATCGGAGGGGAAAATCCCATCTTGCTCGACCACGTCTCGCAGCATGGGTCTGACAATCCCGAAACCGACCTTTGTAACTACCCAGTCATGGAGTAGCGTTTGTTCATCCCAAAGCAAGTATGTCACCATCCCGAGTACATGTGGTAGCTCAGGTCTTAGGACATAGAATGTATGTTGTACTAGAGACTCACAGATGACATATTGCTGCGTCACATAGTTGGGTCTGTCCGACTCAGACCTTATCTTGACTCGGATCCGACTACTTCAAATCTGACCAGACCTTTCGAAGTCCATATTATCCGGTTAGCATCCAATGCTCCACGGCTATTGAGACCGAGCCATCCAGCGTGTCATATGCTAGTCTAGTCCGATGTGTGTCCACACATCACTTGCGACTAGGGACAATTTAGGATGTATCATACAACACAAGATCTCACACATAAGTCATGTACATGCCAACAAGTATCATTGATTACATCCAAGGACTATCTATATTCAAAAACACATAGGAAATATCATCATCATGGTTGCCTCTAGGGCATATCTCCAACAGTCTCCCACTTGCACTAGAGTCAATCAAATAGACATCGTTTGCCCATATCTCTAATGTGCCCCTCATGCTTGGGTTGTGGAAGGGCTTAGTCAATGGATTTGCAACATTTGCAACCATGTGAATTTTGCATAACTCTATATCACCACTCTTTAAGATCTTTCATATCAGGTGACATTTCTGATCTATGTGTCTAGTCTTGTGGTGGTTCCTCGGCTCCTTGGCTTGTGCGATGGCACCAGAATTATCTAAATAAAGGTCCAATGGTTTCACCGAGGCTGGGAAAATACCAAGATCATCCAGAAAGTTCCGGATCCAAACACCTTCCTTTGCAGCTTCACAAGCCGCAATGTATTCGGCTTTTGTTTGTAGAATCGGCCACCGATCTTGCTTGAACTCGTCCAGCTCACTGCTCCTCCGTTCATGGCATACACGAATCTAGACTGTGATCGACAATCATCTCTATCGGTTTGGATACTAGCATCGGTGTAACCCTTTACGACGAGCTCCTCCTCACATCCATAAACTAGGAACATCCCTTTAGTCCATTTCAGGTACTTCAGAATAGTCTTTACCGCCGCCCAATGACTCTCACCTGGGTTGCCCTGGTATCTACTTGTTAGGCTTAATGCAAAAGCAACATTAGGCCGTGTACATATCATGGCATACATGATGGATCTGATTGCCGAGGCATATGGAATCCGACTCATTCTGCTTCGCTCATCCGATGTCGAAGGACTCTGAGTCTTGCTTAGCCTTATACCATGTGAGACAGGCAAGAACCCTTTCTTGGCCTCACTCATGTTGAACCGCTTCAACAATTTATCTATGTACATGCATTAGCTCAAGCCGAGCAGACTCCTTGATCTATCTCTATAGATTTTAATGCCCAATATGTAAACCGCTTCACCGAGGTCCTTCATCAAAAACTTTCCATTCAATGATTCCTTCACCGAGTTCAGCATCGAAATATCATTTCTGATCAGCAATATGTCATCCACATATAGTATTAGAAACACTATCGAGCTCCCACTGAACTGCTTGCATAAACAAGCGTCCTCTTCACTTTTGATAAAACCGAGATGAGTGACGACCTCATCAAAACGAACGTTCGAGCTCCGAGATGCTTGTCTCAAGCCATAAATGGATATCTTGAGCTTGCATACCTTACTAGTGCTAGTCGGATTGACAAAACCCTAGGGCTGTATCATATACACGTTCTCGGTTAAATTTCCATGAAGGAAAGCCGTTTTGACATCCATCTGCCATATCTCGTAATTGAAATAGGCAGCTATAGCTAGTATGATCCTCATCAACTTTAGCATCGCTACCGACGAGTAAGTCTCGTCATAGTCAATTCCTTGAACTTGTCCACAACCTTTAGCGACAAGCCGAGCTTTGTGGATGTGAACATTTCCATCCACATCGGTTTTCTTCTTAAAGACCTATTTGCAACCTATGGCTTTTACGCCAGGTGGCGGATCAACCAAGTCCCAAACTTGATTATCATCCATGGACTTTAATTCGGACCTCATGGCTTTAGCCATGCCTCGGAATCTGGGCTTACCATCGCTTCCGCATACGTAGCCGGCTCGTCGCTTTATAGCAACAACACATCACGCACTCTACGCAATCTTTCCGACCTCCGTGGTTCCGGTGCCGCTTCCACCTCGGGTTCCATGACAGACTCCGGTATGATCATATCACCCGCTGAGTTGTCCCCAAGTGGTGATCGAACTTCTTCGAGTTGCACCTGCCTCCCACTAGCCTCCCGCCTGAGAAACTCTTTCTCAAGGAAGACCCCATTTTGAGCAACAAACACTTTGTTCTCTTCGCAGTTGTCGAAGCTATATCCCAAGGTTTCCCTCGGATATCCCACGAATATGCATTTATCCGACTTGGCTGTAAGCTTGTCTGACATAAGTCGTTTAACAAATGCTTCACAACCCCAAATCTTTAGAAAAGACAAACTGGGACTCTTCCCAGCCCACATCTCATGTGGTGTCTTATCTACGGATTTAGATGGTACTCTATTGAGTGTAAAATCTGCAGTTTGTAGAGCGTATCCCCGGAATGACAAGGGTAAATCGGACTTGCTCATCATCGATTGAACCATGTCCAACGAGGTATGATTCCTCCGTTCCAACACGCCATTTCTCTATGGCGTACCCGGAGGCGTGAGCTGAGGTACTATACCTCAAATTTTCAGATGATCATCAAACTCCTGGCTCATGTACTCACCTCCACGATCAGATCGTAGAATGTTTATAGTCTTGCCAAGATGATTCTCCACCTCGTTCTGAAACTCTTTGAAATTCTCAAAAGTTTCCAACTGTAGGATCGAAAGTATGTCTAGAGGGGGGGTGATTAGACTACTTGACAATATAAAAATCTGCCTTTTGATTATGCAAAGTTTTTGGCAGTTTCACAATTAAGATCAATTCAAGTATCACCCTACACATGCAATTCTAGAGTATAAGCAGCGGAAAGTAAATTCCACATGTAGTAAAGAGAGGTGGAGAAGATCAAACGCAGTTTGGAGACACGGAGATTTTTGTCGTGGTTCCGATAGGTGGTGCTATCGTACATCCACGTTGATGGAGACTTCAACCCACGGAGGGTAACGGCTGCGCGAGTCCACGGAGGGCTCCACCCACGAAGGGTCCACGAAGAAGCAACCTTGTCTGTTCCATCATGGCCTACGCCCACGGAGGACTAGCCTTACTCGGGGTAGATCTTCACGAAGTAGGCGATCTCCTTGCCCTTACAAACTTCTTGGTTCAACTCCACATCTCAAAGACGGAGGCTCCCAAGCGACACCTAACCAATCTAGGAGGCACCACCCTCCAAAAGGTAATAGATGTTGTTGATGATGATGAACTCCTTGCTCTTGTGCTTCAAATGATAATCTCCCCAACACTCAACTCTCCTCACTGATATGGCTGTGGTGGAAGAAAGGATTGAGTGGAAAGCAACTTGGGAAGGCTAGAAATCAAGTTTCATATGGTAGGAATGGAATGACTTGATCTCAGCACAAGGGTAGGTGGTTCTCTTCTCAGAAAGTGTATAGTAGGAGTGGTAGACTTTCTGATGGCTCTCTCCACGAATGAAGAGGGGGTGGAGGGGTATATATAGCCTCCACACAAAATCCAACCGTTGCACACATAATTGAGCAATCTTGGTGAGACCGAAGTGAAAACTCGGTCAGACCGAAAGTTCAAATATAGTGAACGTTGGGATTTTCGGTGGGACCGAAAATACCATCTCGGTGTGTCCGATGTGAGTCAAAGGTAGGAGCTTGCCATTCTCGGTGGGACCGAAATTAACAACTCGGAAATTCCGATATGATGTCAATTGGTTACAGAAGGTTGGCAGTCCAGTTTCGGTAAGACCGAACTCAAAATCGGATGGACCGAAAAATTAGGGTTTTGAAGAATAGCTGAGGTGGTTCATCTCGGTGGGACTGAGTTTGCAGAATCGGTTTGTCCGAGATTACGTATGAGTGTGTTAATTAGTGAAGGGTGCTGATAGTTGAGGGAGCTAGATCACTAAGCACTTGAGCAACCAGATCATCAACACAACCTCATCCCCTTTTAATAGTATTGGCTTTTCCTATGGACTCAATGTGATCTTTGATCACTAAACCAAAAATGGAGTCTTGAGCTTTTGCCAATGCTTGTCTTAGCATTTTGAGGGGTCCACTTCTTCAGACATTTCCATACCCATATCATCGAACTTCTCTGAAATGATTCTCAAGTAAATATTAGTTCAATGATATATATGTTGTTATTAATTACCAAAACCACCCGGGGATTAGTTGCACTTTCAATCTCCCCCTTTTTGGTAATTGATGACAACATATAGATCAAAGCTTCGACACAAGATATAATCAATGAATAATATCGTCGCTTTGAGAAGTATGTGATAAACAAGAGCTCCCCCTAAATTTGTGCATTATTTAAAATGATAAGAGCTCTTCCATGTCACATACATCTTGGTGGAGCGCACAAAATGATAAGAATGAATGACATGCACTCAATCACCAAGACAAGAGTAAATAGCCATACAATAAGGAATAGCATATGATAAGCATTAAGCACACATTAAAGCATAGTATGACCAAGCACTCATTAAGGTAGCATCAAACGTAGTAGCAAGCACACTGAAAGTTTCGAAAGACCAAAAGAAACCAATGTATCTCAAAGGAAACCGGCAAAAGAACAAAAGAGCACTCTCTCTCTCTCGAAGCCCTATGATCTATACAATTTCTCCCCCTTTGGCAACAAGTTACCAAAAAGTTCGAAAAGGTATAGAGCTAAGCGTCACTGCGGGCTCTGCTGGCGGCTCCCGTCTGGGTAGATGTCGGAGTAGAAATGACGGCATCGGCGAAGACTTCTGCTGATGTCTGCGCTGGAGGAGTGGATGCTGGAGCTGGAGTAACTACTGGAGCTGTGGCTGGTGCTAAAGTGGTAGCCCTGGAGTCAGTCACTGGGATAGCTGCAGATCTGGATCCTCTGGGAACCTGAGCAGTCTGGCGATGAGAGTCCTGGACTAGATCATCCTGCATGAGCTCTGCTCTCTCCTGCCTTGCTTCCTCCATGTCTGCCTCAAGCTTGTTGACGGACACCTGAATCTCTGTCAGCTTCACGTCCAGAGCGTGGATCTTGTCCTCAACAATCCTCTCTAGGCTTTCCTGAGATTGCTCAATGCTGGCCAGGCGTTGTTCAATCCTCTGGGTAGCTTCAAGAATCTGCTCTCCGAAGCTCTTTGGTTTAGCTGCTGCTGCTGCTGCCTCTTTGTCAGCTTTAGCTTTCTTCGCAGCTTCGATTTTGGCTTGTCCTTCAACTGAGGTTGGATCCTCCTCATCCATCACAACTACGTTGTCCTCATGCTCTGGCTGCAGTGGCAAGTGCTTCCTATCCAACATGAATTTGCCCGTGCCAAACTTGGCATTGATGAGCATCTGAATCTGCGGGGCAAACCCACATGACCTCTTCTGGTCAGCTGCAGTCCTCTTAATGGTCTCTACCATCAAGTCCATCACCTTGAAAGGTGCCTTCTCATCGAGAATGTGCAGCATGTTGATAGAATAGCCTCGAATCATGCGGTGGTCTCCAGACTTGGGCATCAAGGTATGCCTCAAAATAGTGTTAGTGGTGGTCAGACCTGCCTGGAGATAGTACACTGAGCCAAGCTTCCACCCTTCCAAATCAGCAGCGGGGATCTCCTTGTACATGTTCTTCATGGAATCATGACTCTTCTTAGGAATCCCATAGACATCAATGTCGTCCTCTCTCTGCACTGGAGCATTCAGAAGTTCTGCCCATTCTTCAACAGACGAAGAAAACCTTTGACCTTCAGTCATCCAGGTGATCTTGCCATCAGGATAGAAGTGGGCTGTGGCGTAGAACTGCATGATCATCTCGTCATTCCAAGCTGTCAGTTCTTGACCCACAAAATCAGCAACTCCACATGCAGTAAAGCTCTCATGCACATGGGGAAAGAAGTCTCGGTGCTCTTCACTGTCAATGTACTTCCAGTCAACATACCTGGTGTCAGCAACAATAGGCTTCTTATCCATCAGCACGGTCTCATAGAAGTCCTGCTGCTCTCTGGTGTGGAATCTGGGGTCCACAGCAGTCCTTCTCCTCACGGCATATGGATCAGACTGTCTCCATAGCCTGAGACCTTTATCCTTCCTTGCCTTCATGTCCTCAGCTTGAGGATGAGCATCATTGTGGAGTGGCAACTTAGGACGGAGCTTAAGCAACACATGCTCTTCATCTGACTCAGACGGTGGCATCTCACCTTTGTTCTTCTCAGAAGCTGGAATGCTCCTGGTTGTTCTCTTGGGCTTGGCTGGAGCTGCCTTGGCTTGAGCAGGCTTCTTGGGCTTAGAAGAGGCTTGAGCCCTAATAGCATCACCCATGAACTTAGCTTTCTGAGGAGGAGGCTGGGGTGCATCTTCTTCTTCTTCTTCAGCAGTTGCATCAACTTGAGGTTCATCATATACTACCCTCTTCCTCTTGGAAGTTTTCTTCACCTTACTTGGAGCTGGCTCTTCCAAGTCTAGCTTCTTTGCAACAGCTGATTGCTTTACCTTGCTTGTGCCTTTCCTCGACTGCTGCCCTTGGTGCTCTTTGGCAACAACATTCCTCTTGGGCTTGGAGGTAACTTCCTCAGCAACGAAGTCAGAGTCCTCATCATCAGAATTTCTCTTCTTTCTGGTTCTGGTAGCTGCAGGAGGCAAACCACTAGGGGTGCTCCTCTCACCATCATCACTGGAACTGCTAGCCTCATGACTGGTATCTGCCTCTGGAATCTCTGCAAACGGTGATTCAGACCTGTTCTGGCTGTCACTGACATCTGACATGGCTGACAACCTGTGAAAAGATAAGGTATAGGCAGAGTAGAAGAGTTATCACAACTGCAGAGGTTTTTGCAAAAAAAAATGAGTTCAAGTCTTAGTTTTGAGTTTTCACAGAATGCATTTCGGTCAAACCGATTTTAAGTTTCGGTGAATCCGAAGTGTATACAGAGGCCTACACACCACTTTCGGTCAGACCGAAATGGGTTTCGGTCCTACCGAAACACTAGGGTTTCACTGAAACTAAGTTTCGGTCACACCGATTTGCACAACTCGGTTAGACCGAATGGTGCAGTGCAATGGCCAGAGGCCAAATCGGTCATTCCGAGTTTCAAAATCGGCTTCACCGAGATGTGTTCCGTGGAAACCTAAACCTAAGAATTTCGCTCGAAACTAGAGGATCTGATCTGATGTTTAGGGAATATCTCAAACGTGGATAGATTCATGGCAAGCCAATCGTGCAAGAATCAGATGGGGAGCACGAAAGGGATCGGGACTCACCCTAACTTGGTGGAGTCCCTCTACGGCGGCAACGGCGTGGAGAGGATTACCGTTGACGGCGGTGGAGACCTGCGGCGAGGGCGCACAGGCGACGACGGCGACGATCCGAAGACCAGGGCGACGGCAGCAGGGGACTTGGGGGCGAAGCGGTTTGAAGAGTTAAATCGCGCGCAGCCCTCAGGTATATATATCCCCATACTGTCGGTGGGACCGAGTTGAAAAACTCGGTGACACCGAAATGACTAACTGCTGTGCAGTTATTCATATTGGTCACGCCGAGATTTTAAACTCGGTTTCACCGAGATGAAACCTAGATCAGTCTAAGCATTTCGGTTGGACCGAGATGGAAAAGCCGGTCAGACCGAAATGGACTTAGAAGGTTTTGGAGGTCAGCCTTAGACGGATCGGTGGCTCCGAGTGCTCCTCACTCGGAGAGTCCGAAAATGACTTGTTCAAAGTTGTGATATGAGCATGAATAGAAATTGAGACAAGAAAGCATAGATAGCTAGGGAAAGTGCTTAGGCATTCTTGTCCATCCATTTGGCCAGAAAAATCAAAACAATCAAAACAACAAATGGATGTCCTTGAATGGATAAAATCATGCATTCAACATGCTCACACAATAAGATAGCAACTGAAATATGTGTCAAACATGCACAATCAATACTCTAGCTACTAGCACAAAATTTGTCGATGACTAGGTCATCTATATATGAGTATTTTGACTTAGGAGCCAAATGAGAACATTTGATCATAGGTCATACTCATCGTTTAAGCACAAGTGGGGTTACCACTTTTACATAAAGCATTTATGTGTTCACATCATTTGGAGATGCTTTAGCTCAATTTTTAGAGCAAAGCTCCCCCTAGATGTGAGAACCCCTTTTAAAGGGTCAAACTAACCTTGGGTTGTCGTAGAAGACTTCATGTAGATGTTGAAGATGTGGATGCTCAATGTTGATGTAGATCATCAAGAGTTGGGAGCTATCCTTTGGATTAGGGCACTTTCAATACCTACATGGGTTAGTCCCACAAGGAACAAACAGGAATACCCATAGACATAGATTGAAGTACACAAAAGATGATGTCCATGAAAGCAATGATTACCTTGTCCCTTGACTTACCAACAAGAGGGTTTGTGACTCCATGAACTAGTGCATGATGTGGAAGTTGATTGCACAAGTTCTTGCCAAAATGAATATGAGTGAAGTTTGTTGGCGGAGTCACCCTCAAGAACCTTCTAGTTCTTCTTCTTTGGGATCCACATCATCTTGATGGGAATCCTTGGGGTTGTAGTTGAGTTTGACGAAGTAGAACTTGATGTGTCCTTGGGAACCCACTTGACCATGGCTTGAGGTGCTTCAATGAATGCATCAATCTCCTCTTGAAGCTTGTCCTTGGCCTTTAGCTTGTGGTCTTGTGGTGGAAGGTCATCTTGAGCTAGTTCCACATTGGAAGAAGTAGGATCATACTTCTCCTTTTGTGAAACAAACTGTGGAGTAGGGTATTGACCTTCTTCCCACTCAACACCTTCGGCGTTGAACTTTCGCTCAAAACCAATCCCTTGATTCTTCCGGTGCCTTCCTTGTTTGCGAACAATCTCCTCAAAGTTCTTGCTTCCGGCAAGACTCTTGTAGACACCTTTCTCTATGATTTCCTTCAATAAGCTATTTTCTTGCTCAAGTGTAACTTGGCTTGGAACATTGTTAGTGGAATCAAGAGAACTACTAGAAGCAACAATATTGGTTTTAACATGGTTATTGTTACTACTAGAGGAAGAATTTTTCTTATGCTTGTCATGTTTAGTCTTAATAGGTGGCAAGAAATTAGACAAGAGAAGTCGTTTGGCAAGATATGAAGAACTCTTCTTTCGAAGATCGTCATTGATCGCTTTTAGAAACTCATGTTCTTGCTCTAGAGTGAGCTTCTCGAAGCGTAGCTTCTCATGAGATCTTAGGAGCTCTCTATGATCTTCTTGAGTTGTTTCATGAGCTAACTTAAGAGTGTTTAGTTCTTTAGTTAGACGCTCAATCTCCTTCATAGCATTGTCATTCGACTCTTCTCGACTATAAAGACTACTAGCATTTTCATCATTACTAAGCTCACTAGATTTATCATGCAAGAGCTCATCTTCACCAAGCAAGTCATCCTCATCACTATCAAAGTCAATGAATTCAGGATGTGTTACCTTGGGGCCTTTAGCCATGAAGCATCTTCCAATTCCCTCATTTGGTGAATCAAATAAGTCGTGGGAGTTGGAGTTGGAGGATACGAGTGCAAGTCCGGCAACACCTTCATCTTGACTGTAGTCGGAGTCGGAGTGATAGCTTCCATCGGATTGATTGTCGGAGTCGGAGCCGGAGACCCATTCACCTACATGAGCTTGATGTCTTCTTCTTGTGTAGCTCCTTGATGACTTGTCTTTCCTCTCCGAATCCTTGCTTCTCCGAGAGGGTCTTCGTTCATAACGATCATCTCTACTCCTTCTCTCTCTCCGAGGTGACTCATCTCTTGCTCTTCTTCTTGGAGATTCTTCTCTTCTCTTGTGGGGAGCCGTACACTCATTTGAGAAGTGTCCGGGTCTTCCACAATTGTAGCAATTTCGATCACGGCTAGAATATCTCTTTTCATCATATGATCTAGACTTTGAGCTTCTTTCTTTGCCTCTATTCTTGTAGAACTTGTTGAAGTTCTTGACCATTAGGCTTATCTCTTCATTGGAAATTAGCTTGTCACTTGAGGTAGTAGGAGCATCACTTGTAGCTTTGTAAGCACCACTTGACTTGTTGTGAAGCTCTTCCTTATCCTTAAGTGTCATCTCATGAGCAACAATTCTTCCAATGACTTCAGTTGGCTTGAGGGTCTTGTAGTTTGGCATCATTTGGATCAAAGTGCACACGGTGTCATACTTTCCATCCAAAGCTCTGAGAATCTTCTTAATGATGAATCGGTCGGTCATTTCTTCGCTTCCTAAGCCGGCAATCTCATTTGTGATGAGAGCAAGCCTAGAGTACATTTCAGCGACTCCTTCACCATCCTTCATCTTGAACTTGTCAAGTTGACCTTGAAGAATATCTAGCTTTGATTCCTTCACAGATTCAGTTCCTTCGTGCATTTCAACCAAAGTATCCCAAATCTCTTTAGCATTCTCAAGACGGCTGATTTTGTTGAACTCTTCGGGACACAAAGCATTGAAGAGAATGTCACAAGCTTGAGCATTGTTTTGCAACATCCGCAACTCTTCTGGTGTAGCTTCGCGATCCGGAACTTTTCCTTCTTCAAAGAAATCACCTTGCATACCAACACAAATAATGCCCCATGCGGCTGGGTTATGACCAAGAATATGCATTTTCATTTTATGCTTCCAACTAGCAAAATTTGTACCATCAAAGTAAGGACCTCTACGATAATTACCCTCACTAGACGCCATACTCTCCTAGGTTGTGAAACCAAGCTTATGGAGTCCAATGCAATGGAAACCAAAACAATGGAGACCAAAGCTCTGATACCACTTGTAGGATCGAAAGTATGTCTAGAGGGGGGGTGATTAGACTACTTGACAATATAAAAATTCTGCCTTTAGATCATGAACAGTTTTTGGCAGTTTCACAATTATGATCAATTCAAGTATCACCCTACACATGCAATTCTAGAGTATAAGCAGCGGAAAGTAAATTGCACATGTAGTAAAGAGAGGTGGAGAAGATCAAACGCAGTTTGGAGACACGGAGATTTTTGTCGCGGTTCCGATAGGTGGTGCTATCGTACATCCACGTTGATGGAGACTTCAACCCACGGAGGGTAACGGCTGCGCGAGTCCACGGAGGGCTCCACCCACGAAGGGTCCACGAAGAAGCAACCTTGTCTATTCCATCATGGCCTACGCCCACGGAGGACTAGCCTTACTCGGGGTAGATCTTCACGAAGTAGGCGATCTCCTTGCCCTTACAAACTTCTTGGTTCAACTCCACATCTCAAAGACGGAGGCTCCCAAGCGACACCTAACCAATCTAGGAGGCACCACCCTCCAAAAGGTAATAGATGTTGTTGATGATGATGAACTCCTTGCTCTTGTGCTTCAAATGATAATCTCCCCAACACTCAACTCTCCTCACTGATATGGCTGTGGTGGAAGAAAGGATTGACTGGAAAGCAACTTGGCAAGGCTAGAAATCAAGTTTCATATGGTAGGAATGGAATGACTTGATCTCAGCACAAGGGTAGGTGGTTCTCTTCTCAGAAAGTGTATAGTAGGAGTGGTAGACTTTCTGATGGCTCTCTCCACGAATGAAGAGGGGGTGGAGGGGTATATATAGCCTCCACACAAAATCCAACCGTTACACACATAATTGAGCAATCTCGGTGAGACCGAAGTGAAAACTCGGTCAGACCGAAAGTTCAAATATAGTGAACGTTGGGATTTTCGGTGGGACCGAAAATACCATCTCGGTGTGTCCGATGTGAGTCAAAGGTAGGAGCTTTCCATTCTCGGTGGGACCGAAATTAACAACTCGGAAATTCCGATATGATGTCAATTGGTTACAGAAGGTTGGCAGTCCAGTTTCGGTAAGACCGAACTCAAAATCGGATGGACCGAAAAATTAGGGTTTTGAAGAATAGCTGAGGTGGTTCATCTCGGTGGGACTGAGTTTGCAGAATCGGTTTGTCCGAGATTACTTATGAGTGTGTTAAGTAGTGAAGGGTGCTGATAGTTGAGGGAGCTAGATCACTAAGCACTTGAGCAACCAGATCATCAACACAACCTCATCCCCTTTTAATAGTATTGGCTTTTCCTATGGACTCAATGTGATCTTTGATCACTAAACAAAAAATGGAGTCTTGAGCTTTTGCCAATGCTTGTCTTAGCATTTTGAGGGGTCCACTTCTTCAGACATTTCCATACCCATATCATCGAACTTCTCTGAAATGATTCTCAAGTAAATATTAGTTCAATGATATATATGTTGTTATTAATTACCAAAACCACCCGGGGATTAGTTGCACTTTCACCAACTTGTGCCTCATCAAATAGATATAGCCATATCTACTCAAGTCGTCGGTAAAAGTCACGAAGTACTGATAGCCACCTCTAGCAGTTGGGCTCATTGGACCACACACATCGCTGTGTATAAGCTCCAACAGCTCGGACGCCCTCTCGCAACTCTTTGCAAAAGGAGATTTAGTCATCTTTCCGAGCAAGCATGATTTGCATGTCTCGAACGACACGAAGTCGGCCGAAGTTAGGAGCCCATCACTATGGAGATTCTTCATGCATTTCAGACTAATGTGTCTAAGTCGGCAATGCCAGAAGTATGTCAGATTTATCTCATTAGGCTTATGCCTCTTGACATTCATATTATAGATAGGTTTCGTTTACATATTCAAAATAAATAGCCCATTAATAATGGGTACATAGCCATGGAACATACTATTCAAAAATATTGAACAACCATTGTCCTTTAAATTGAATATATAACCTTGACTCAGCAAACATGAGGCAAAAATAATGTCTCGACTAAGTGTAGGAATGTGATAACAATTATTCAATTCCATAATGAATCCGGAAGGAAGCTGGAGCTGCATCGTGCCGACCTCCAACGCAGCAACTCATGCTTTATTGCCAACCCTGATTTCGATCTCCCATTGTGCCACATGCCTAGTTCTTACCAGCCACTGCATCGAGTTGCAAATATGAACAACTGATCTAGTATCAAATACCCAAGAGCTACTAGGTATGTCAGCAAGGTAAGTGTCTATAACATATGTAACAAGTGTACCTTTGCCTGAAGCAGCATTTCCGGCCTTCTTGCCATGCTCTGCAAGCCAGTTGCTATAATTCATCTTCCAGTGACCGGTCTCCTTGCAGTGATAGCAAACGGTCTCTGAGTTCGGTCCAGACTTTGGCGCTGCGGCGGAGATTGCCTTCTCCGTGCCCTTTGCCTAAGCCTTTTTCTTAGACCAACTCTTCTTGAACTTAGCCGAGTGTTGCACCATCAACACTTGATGTGTGCCTTTCTTTGTATCATCTTTTGCCACCTTAAGCATACCATGAAGTTCAGTAAGCTTCTTATCCATGACATGCGTATGATAGTTCGCGATGAACGTCCCATAGTTCGGTGGAAGAGAACCCAGAATTGCATCTGTAGTCAGCTCATCCAAGAGCAGGAAGCCTAAACGATCCAAAGCTTGCACATATCCGATCATCTAGATCACATGTGGGGTTAGTGGATCACCTTCCTTCAGCTTACAAACCATCAAGGATCGCCAGGCGTTGAACCTTTCGGTCCTTGCCTCAACCTGAAACATGCTCTTGAGACTCTCAATCATAGCGAAAGCCCCAACATCTTCGAAATGCTGCTGCAAATTGGGCTCCATACAAGCCATCATGAGGTAGCTGATCTCGTTTGATTCATCAATGAGTTTCTGGTAGGCATTCTTGGTTGTGACATTAGCAGTATTGGCAGGTTCATCTAGAAATGGATCCTCTATAACATGTTCCTTCTTATCATGCTTGAGAACAATTCTCAAATTTCTATACTAGGTGGTAATGTTTGTTCCATTAAGTTTATCCTTTTCCACGATTGATTTCAGTGCAAAGTTGGGTTGAGCAGGCGGTGCCATTGATCTACAACAGAAAATATGCAATCACTAAGCAATGTGTTTTTGTAGAGTAATTCAAGCCTTCAACAAAAACACTCCCACTGAAGTTAGCATCCCTCCGCAAACTCCCAGTGATTCAGGATCCGACTAGCACATGCGATCAGTGAGCTTTAGCATCACTGCTAGCCAACATGACCATCCGGTAAGCAACTCCTTGCTAATCGTATCTATATACGACTCCTGTTGGTCGAGTAGGTATCTCATACCCCGGCTCCCGACCTCTTTTGCCACAAGGCCCAAAACCATTTTAATAGCCTTTCTGTCAGGGATAAGACTAACAGGTATAAACCGGCTAGTGTAAACCGGCTTAGTTATATTATACTTGGTTGTAATATTTAGTAAAGGCTACGGCCCATAAAGATCTTAGAGCCCGTGTATAGAATTAAGGTTTGTGAACCGCCCCATGATGTAACTTGAGAGATAAGGAAGAAAAGACAGAGACCGAGGCGGACACAAATATGAGCCGGCCTCGGGACTCTGTAAACCGGACCAGGCGTACCCTCTATATAAAGGGGCGACCTTGCGACGGTTCAAGGACAAGCAACAATCAACCCGTCGAGACACAGGCAAGCGAATCCGCTCCCTATAATCCGACGCCCAAGCAATACCAAACCAACTAGATGTAGGCTTTTACCTTCATCGAAGGGGCCGAACTAGTATAAACCTTCTGTGTCCTTTGTGTGCTATGAACCCCTTCAAGCTAACCCGTGCGATGGTTCCATCATCAAGTCCGCTAAACCGGACATCTGCCGTGCTATTTCCACGACACTTTCCAAGTTAGCCTGATGTAGTGTATGTCCGTGTCCGATACGAACCCTTCAGCTCAAGGACACCTAGCAGCACCCCAATTTTATGAGCCCACTACTAGACTTACTTGACATGCGAAGGTGCAACATTGGGAATGGAAATTTAGTTGATATTCATGAGGGATCTTTCTACCATTCTAACATGCATAGAAAGTAAGAAGCATAGCAATCACAAATAAACATATATTGTGAAATAATATGGCTCCTTCATGGATGTTCTTCAAGGTCGGCTCCAACTTCGATGACCATCTTGGAACTCCATCTTGTTTGTCACACCGGGATGCCAAGCCACCAACTTGATCTCTATTATCCAACTACTACAACTAGTAATGAATTTACATAGAGTTACAAGTTGACCCGCAGGTCGTTATACATTATAATGACATCACTTTGGCTCCTGCCGGCTGAGAAACATGACGTGCAGGCCATGTATAAATTACACACATGCATCACATACACATGAGCCATACTATTCGCATCAAACCTGCAAAACAAAGTCATGCATAGAATCGCATTCTACCGGTTTGTGCGTCAGGTACGAAATACACGGCGCTACGCACACGTTTTCACAAATCACAGATCGCATATGTACTCCGTTCACGATGAATTTTCTGATCTGACCAATCTCATCGATCATCACGAATCCGATTCGGATTTAAGTTTCACTGTTAACCCAGATGGCGGATAACTGACCGGTAGGGGTAGGTTGTGTCACGACCTCATCGATCCCGATTAACAGAAAATATAGCCACATCAATCCCCATGTGTAGTTGATCTCATCAACCGTGCACATAGAAGAATTCATGAACGATAGCAGATCTCATTTGTTGCCTCCACATATCTAATATGCATACGATCTGAATCCAAATCCTATAGAACAGGCTCTGATACCACTGTTGGGTTCTACCGTAGGGTGCGTCGACTGCAAATTAAAATTTTCCTACGCGTAGCACATCCAGGAACATGCTAAGGGAGATGGATCATAGATCCTTACCACTAGACGTGCAGTGTCGTGCAAAATGAAGGCTAGCAAAAGTAGGTATGGTGGACACACGTGGCAAAACTGGGTTAAAGGATTTTGGATGTACAAGTAGTTATCCAACTTAGTGCAAAATGAAGGCTAGCAAAAGATTGGGAAGCGACCAACCATGAAGCAACATATCTCATAACCAAGCATTAAGCATAATTAACATCGAATAATGCACCACAAGTATGATGTAATTTCATTGCATGACTATTGGCTTTCGTGCTTGCATAGGGAATCACAAACCTTAACGTCAATATTCTTACTAAAGCATAATTACTCATTAACATGACTCACATATCACATCATCATATCTCAAAACTAATACAAGGAATCAAGTTTATTTTGTCCAATGATCTTCATGAAAGTTTTTACTATATCCTTCTTGGATATCTATCACTTTGGGACTAATTTTCATGTGTTGCTTTTGATAAGCTCAAACAAATATAACTGAAGATCATGAGCATTTTTTCTTCCTTTCTTTTTGTCTAAATAATTTAAGTGAAACAAGAGAGAATTTCTTAAAAAAACTATCTCCAAAATAAATCTAAGTGAAGCAAGAGAGTATTTCTTCGAAAATATCAAAGCACAACGTGTTAAAGAAGATATAAGTGAAGCACTAGAGCAAATCCATAGCTCATACAAATTTAAGTAAAGCATAGAGAGCTATTCTAACAAGTCATTGCATAATTTTGGCTCTCTCTAATAGGTGTGTACAGCAAGGATTCAACACTTAAAAAGCAAAACAAAACAAGAAAAGACTCATATCATACAAGATGCTCCGAGCAAAACACATAGTATGTGACGAGTAAAAATATAGCTTCGAGTAAAATACCGATGGTTGTTAGAAGAAATACGGGAAGCCACTCGAGGGCATCCCCAAGCTTAGTTGCTTCCTTCTATTTGGATAATAGCTTGGGATTCCATGGGCATCCCCAAGCTTAGGCTCTTCTTACTCCTTATTCCTTCATCCATCGTAAGATAACCCAAAACTTGAAAACTTCAATCACACAAAACTCAACAAAACTTTAGTGAGATCCGTTAGTATAAAAAAATAAATCACACCTATAAGTACTTTAGCCAACCAATTCATATTTTGTTCTTGCATTATATCTACCGTATTCCAACTTTTCTATGGCAAAAACTGTTGGGTTCTACCGTAGGTGCGTTGACTGCAAATTGAAAAATTTACTACGCACAGAACATCCAAGAACATGCTAAGGGAGATGGATCACAGATCGGTACCAATAGACATGTAGTGCCGTGCAGTGGAAGTGGAGTTGGGGCAGTGTGTCTCCGGAGTCATCTCCTCCTCGTCGGTCTCCCACGTAGCCGATCGGATCCTGTGAACAGGTTCGCCGGAGCGGCGCAAGTGCACCACCTCTAACGGTATCCGCGCATGCAGGAGGAACGTTGTGCGGCGGACTGCTAGGTCCGATCACACAACTGGCGGCGAGTGGAGGTGGCTAGTTGCAACACATGCAAAGCCCTAATGACGGCGCCGAAGCGATCAATCTCATGAGTGTGCCGCACCTCCACTATATACAGACATCTATCACGGGCTCAACACTTGGGCCTCGCACGGACCCTGAAGCCCAAAATCTTTTTGGTCTGTATCTGAGTCCGAGTAGAACCAAGTCTTAATCGTGGAGTCGGATCCAACCTCAGAGTTTCCTTCGCTTAAGCGCGTGACCCCTTAGGTTCAAGTCGACTTGGTCGCAGGTCGGATCACATCCGACTTGTAAGGTTGGTAGCGGCCTCTAGCAAGGCTTGCCGACCACCAAGCAGACTATGAAGCTGGTTAGCGAACCTGTACAACATGTCACACTTCCATTCCCTTTGCCACATGATATATGTTGTCGGGCTAAAGGCGAGTCTGTCATCCGTGTGCTAGCCCGACCTCTTTCTCATTCCACTGATGCCGACCCAAACCGGATTATCTCATAATCCTTGTCACATGGACATGCTTATCCTGGTTGGATCACACGAGGGGCCTATAGTATATCTCTCATTATCGGAGGGGAAAATCCCATCTTGCTCAACCACGTCTCGCAGCATGGGTCTGGACAATCCCGAAACCGACCTTTGTAACTACCCAGTCATGGAGTAGCATTTGGTCATCCCAAAGCAAGTATGTCACCATCCCGAGTACATGTGGTAGCTCAGGTCTTAGGACATAGAATGTATGTTGTACTAGAGACTCACAAATGACATATTGCTGCATCACATAGTTGGGTCTGTCCGACTCAGACCTTATCTCGACTCGGATCCGACTACGTCAAATCTGACCAGACATTTCCAAGTCCATATTATCCGGTTAGCATCCAATGCTCCATGGCTAGTGAGACCGAGCCATCCACAGTGTCATATGCTAGTCTAGTCCGACGTGTGTCCACAGTATCATACAACACAAGATCTCACAGACAAGTCACGTACTTGCCAACAAGTATAATTGATTACATCCAAGGACTATCTTTATTGATAAACACATAGGAAATATCATCATACATGATTTCCTATAGGGCATATCTCCAACAAAAACTCATCAAAGAAAACCATAGAATCATCAAAACAAGCACACAACGCAAATAAAATAGAATCTATCGAAAACAGAAGAATCTGTCGCAATCTGGAAATTTTGAATACTTCTGTAACTCTAAAAAAATTGAAAAAAATTAGGACCACGTGAACAAGTTGTATATTAATCTTCAGCAAAAAGAATCAACTTAAAAACACTCTTCTTTTTAAAATGAGAATTTTTCTCGTGACCGTAAAAGTTTCTGTTTTTCAGCAAGATCGAATCTACTATCACCCAACATGATCCTAAAGGCTTTGATTGGCATACACATTTATTCAAACCACAAAAACACATCTAAACAGAGGTATTAAAGGGTAATTTATTGAAAATAGCAAGGAAATCAAAAAGCAAAAAGATGCAAGTTGGGTTGCCTCCCAACGAGTGCTATCGTTTTATGCCCTTAGCTAGGCATAAAGCAAGGACCTAAGTATGGTCATCTTTGTTTTCCAGTTCCTTAATCACACATTTCTTCAAAGATTTAGCATATAATTCTTCAACAAAGATACTCCTAGCAATAAGATCAAAGAATTTGCTTTTGTAAAGAGGTCTTTCTATTACTTCAATAAAATTGGGGTGAATACTAATCATTTTAAGATCCCATTTGTTGTTACTAGAAGAAGCCCCTTTATTCTTGCGACTTTCTACAGGTGTTTTCTCAATGGTATTAATGGAAGAAAAAGCGGTGTCAAAGTTACTACGAATTTCTTCCAATTCATCAATCCGAGAAGGACTTTCTTCTATTCTTTCATTGACTACAGGTTCCTTTTCTTTTAGCAATTTAAAAACCTCACCCGCCTTAGATCCAAATTTGTTAGCAAGATCATGCATCTTTTTGTCCAAATTTTCAATATGTTCTTTAGTAAGCGTCACCTTTTTCAATAGAATCTAATCTTTGCATAACATGCTCAAGAGTCAAAGCTGTTTCATTAACACTAAGAAGAGGAGATCCCACTAAACTTCCCATAGCATTCAAAGCATCAAAAGGAGGGCAACATAATAAATTCCCTCTGGTAATGGTATCAAGAACAAATCTATACTAAGTAGTGATTCCCACACAAAAATTTCGAAGAAGAACAATAGTGGATTGCTTGTGAATAGGTCTATTATTAGCATTGCAGATCCGGTACCACGCATCTTTTAGGCTTTCTCCAACTATTTTTTTAAAGTTGAGAACTTCGTTTTCGGGGGTGCAAATGATGAGGGGAGGACTAGCCATGATGAAAAGAGCTCAAATAAGTCCGGCAAGAAAACGGTGAATGAAAAAGAGGGCGAATAAAACGGAAATTTTTTGTGAAGTGAGGGAGATGAAAATGAGAGGCAAATGGAAAATAATGTAAATTGCAAGGAGATGAGATTTGTGATTTGGGACCTGGTATATGTTGAAGATCCTCCCCGGCAACGGCTCCAGAAATTCCTTTTGATGTCTGCTAGAACTACATCGGTATTTCCCCAAAGAGGAAGGGGTGATGTAGTATAGCAACGGTAGGTATTTCCCTCAGTGAGGAGACCAAGGTTATTGAACCAGTAGGAGAACCAAGCAATACAACGTAAATACCACCTGCACACAAATAACAAATACTCGC
This sequence comes from Secale cereale, assembly GCA_902687465.1. NCBI lineage: Eukaryota > Viridiplantae > Streptophyta > Magnoliopsida > Poales > Poaceae > Secale > Secale cereale. Next base: position 351,932,200 of record LR738710.1, read on the forward strand.
AACTTGGCGTGTAAAAGGGGTTGTCAATCCCTTTTGAGTAACGGACATGGTAGAGTTGTAAATATTGATAGATCGAATGCCAAATAAGATAAATTGCAGCAAGGTATTTTTGGGTTTTTGGTTTAATAGATCTGAAAATAAAAGCAAAGGAAGATAGATCGCAAAGGCAAATAATATAAGAAAGAGACCCGGGGGCCGTAGATTTCACTAGTGGCTTCTCTCAAGAAAATAACAAACGGTGGGTGAACAAATTACTGTTGGGCAATTGCTAGAACTTCAAATAATCATGACGATGTCCAGGCAATGATCATTATATAGGCATCACGTCCAAGATTAGTAGACCGACTCCTGCCTGCCTCTACTACTGTTACTCCACACATCGACCGCTATCTAGCATGCATCTAGTGTATTAAGTTCATGGAAAATGGAGTAATGCAATAAGAACGATGACATGATGTGTACAAGATCTATTTATGTAGAAATAGACCCCATCGTTTTATCCTTAGTAGCAATGATACACACGTGTCGGTTCCCCTTCTGTCACTGGGATCAAGCACCGTAAGATTGAACCCACTACAAAGCACCTCTTCCCATTGCAAGATAAATAGGTCAAGTTGGCCAAACAAAACCCATGTATTAGAGAATAAATACGAAGCTATAAGCCATCATGCATATAAGAGATCAAAGAAGACTCAAATAACTTCCATGGATAAAAAGATAGATCTGATCATAAACTCAAAGTTCATCGGATCCCAACAAACACACCGCAAAAAGAGTTACATCATATGGATCTCCAAGAGACCATTATATTGATAATCAAAAGAGAGAGAGGAAGCCATCTAGCTACTTACTACAGACCCATAGGTCCATAGGGAACTACTCACGTATCATCGGAGAGGCACCAATGGAAGTGGTGAACCCCTCCGTGATGGTGTCTAGATTGGATCTGGTGGTTCTGGATTTTGCGGCGGCTGGAATTGATTTTTGTCGACTCCCCTAGAGTTTTTGGAATATTGGGGTATTTATATTGCGAAGAGGCAGCCCGTGGAGCACCCGAGGTGGGAACAACCCACTAGGGCGCGCCTGGGCCTCCTGGCGCGCCCTGGTGGGTTGTGCTCCCATCGGAGCACCCCCTATGTGCTTCTCCGACCCACTGGATGTCTTGTGGTCCATAAATAATCCACAAAAAGTTTCACTGCGTTTGGACTCCATTCGGTAATTTCCTGCGATGTAAAAAACATGCACAAAACATCAACTGGCACTTGGCACTATGTCAATAAGTTAGTACAAAAAATGATATAAAATGACTATAAAAGGATTGTAAAACATCCAAGAATGATAATATAATAGCATGGAACAATCAAAAATTATAGATACACGAGAGACGTATCAGTGGCTCACTCGTCGACAGACGTGGCGGGGATTGCATCGTGGGGGTGGCCCCCTCAGTACAACCAATGACGTAGGGCATCGTCGTCGCCTAGGGAGGTCTAGATAGGCTAGCTCGTTGTGATCCTCCCGCCTCAGCGAAACCAATTAGACTTTGGATGGTGGCTCGCCACTCATCCATCTGATCGGCCGCCGGCGGAAATCTCAGCAGTAGTTGGGCCCACGCCATAGCCTTCGAGGCGGTGCTCGGCATAGGTGATGATGATGTGGATCGTAGTGTTACCTGGCTCCTCACGGTGCTGGTAACGACCGCGTCGTGCCCTCGTTGCTGGGATCCAACCTCTTGGACGGTATGGGGACGAGGTGGAGGCGCTTGAGGGCTAGCGACTCCGTCGAGCACAGTGGCTAGGTTAGCTCATTCCGGGGTGGCACATGCTCTTCGGTCGCGACCGTGACGGGAGCGGCCTGAGTGTTGCGATTCACCACAGAACGAGCGACACCGCTATGACTGCGCTCTTCGGCTGGGTGAGGAGATACATACAGAATAATCTATCTGCTCATACCTCGTGGAGCATGGCCGCTGGGATGTTGTTGATGATGCTCTATTCCGGTGCCTCTCACTCCTACTTCGGCCACGGGGGGTGCGGTAGCGATGCCGCCTGTGTCGACCACTCGACCACGTCCCCCACAGCATATGCGTTCCCATGCGTCCACTCATTCCCCGTGGTGTCGGCGGCCGCGGGCAGCGAAGCCCTCGAAGTTGATGAATGAGCGGCGGCACCAGACTTCTTCTTGGGCAGCATGATTGATGGAGCCGATGACGGTGAAGCTGGTGATGAAGAAGACGCGCTGCTCAAGCTCCCGGGTTCGCTAAAGTGATCCCCCTATGTTGCCTGCCAAAGATGTTACCGGAAAACCACGGCCACCTATGGGATAGGTGTCCCTTTTTGGTTTGGCGGGGGGATGGGCACGTTGCACAAAGAGCGGAAAGCGTGGCGCAGCACGACAGAGATCACACGGGCAGTTTTTACCCAGGTTTGGGCTGCCGTGAGGTGTAAAACCCTACTCCTGCGTTGGTGGATTAATGGTGGAATGGTGGAAAAGAGCACGACACTCTTTCCCGGCATGGTTGCCTCGGGATGAGAACGGTCGCGCGCGTATGAGTGTGTGTGGGTTCGAATGGCCGATTCCTTTCTATGGTTGCCATGGGTCACCTTTTATAGATTAAGGGGTCACCACAGTGGAAAATCAGTCTTTCTAGGCTGATTAGATAGCAAACAGTGTTATCATACCTAAATCTACAGGCTAAAAAAGCGCATTAAATGCGCCACTCAGTGTCACATCATAGCTCGCCCGTCAGGCACTTCCGGGATGTTTTTGCCAGCTTCACGCATGCTTGCTTAACACATCGCATGACGGGTGTCATTTGAGGCCCTTTCTGTAGGAAGTTGCTGCCATGTGGCAGGTGTCTGCCACCGAGCCACTTAGGAGCTTGACACCGCACTGATTGAGGATGGGCGTCGCTGTGAGGCGGTGCTTTGCCTCCACTAGCCCCCGGCAGGCCTGTTGGGGCGATGTTGGAGGCTTGCTTCCGGGGTGATCCCACCCCACAAGGCTTGCATGCCCGGCAAGAAGGGCTCTTCTCCTGGTGATAACTTGCCCCTTTGGGTGGTCTTGGTTGTCTTTATTTCTTTGACCAGCTCTCTGGTTCCTTAAAGAGCTGATCCCTTCGAGTCTTGATCTGATACTGGTGTAGTATACTTGCTCTTGGGCATGTGCATAGTCTGGGGTAACGAATCCAGCGTTTGTTGCGACGACACGAGGACTTGTGGTCCTGCAGTAGGGCGCGGCTCGCCAAGCGAGGTGGAGTTGTTCCCGGCAGCTTCCTTACCGAGGACCTGAGGAGGTTCTAGCTTACTGGAGTCCATCTTCCTCCTTTTCTTGGCCATCGTCAATGGAGACACTGATGGTTGAGTCAGATGGAGACACTGATGGTTGAGTCAGATGGCGGCACACTTTGAAAAATAATCAGCAGTGCAGTTTTCCGCACGTGGTAGGTGCTCTGTTTGCAGTCCGTCAAAGTGTTCCTCCAACCTTCTCACTTCTTCGACACATGCTTCCATCAATGGGCACTGATAATCCTTGTTTACTTGCATCACAACAAGCTGCAAGTCTCCGCAGATGATCAACTTCTTGATTCACAATTGTATCGCAATCCTGAGCCCACCAAGGAGTCCGTCGTATTCAGCAGTGTTATTGGTAGCTTCTTCCCGGGGGAAATGCATCTAGACTACATACTTGAGGTGCTCTCCATCGGGTGCAACGAAAAGTACACTGGCTCCCGCACCCTGCAATGAGAAGGCACCGTCAAAGTACATGATCCATTCTTGGGGCACTTCCTTGTCGCGGATAGTTGTTTCCGGTGTTTCTTCATCTTGAGTGGGTGTCCATTCCACAATGAAATCCGCCAATGCTTTGCTCTGAATGGTGGAGGTTCTATTGTACTTCAATCCAAAGCATGATAGCTCCAACGCCCATTCAACTATCCTGTCGGTGGCCTGAGGGTTCCTCAGTATAGGTTGTAGAGGGAAACGGGTGAAAACTATGATCTCGTGAGCTTGGAAGGAGTGGCTCAGCTTCCTTGAGGCCAAAGATCAATTTCTGCACTCCACAATACCTTGATCTACCCCCCTGCAACAGGGAGCTAACAAAGTAGACTGGCTGTTGCACCACTTTCTTCCTTGTCGTGGTCTTGGGATTGCCTTCACTGCTCGGCTCTTCCTTCTCCTGATCTGCACCCATCACTATCGTGACTGGTTAACTTCCTTTCCCGAGGAGGACAATAGTTGCGGCTGCCTCTTCTTCTATTTCCCGATGTGCCACCAGTGATGCACTAACCACTTGATTGGTTGCTACTAAGTAAAGAAGCAACGGCTCTTGTGGTTTAGGAGCAACCAAGGTGGGAACAGAGGAAAGATAGGTTTTTAAGTCTGGCAGCGCTGCTACTGCCTTCGAGGTCCACTTTATGGGCTCTGCCTTCTTCATGATTTTGAAGAATGGCAGGGTGCGCTCAGCGGACATGAAAATGTACCTACTTAGTGCGGTAACACATCTAGTTAAGTGCCTCACGTCTTTGGCCGTCTTGGGGACTTGAATCCGCTCGATAACGTTGTTCTTGTCGTGGTTGGCCTCTATCCCTAGGTGAGATACAAAGAAACCAAGTAGCTTGTCCGAGGGAATGCCAAACATACACTTCTCTGGATTCAGCTTCAAGTTAATCTTGTGTAGGTTTGCAAAGGTTTCTTCCAAGTCCTGAATGAGTGTTGATATGTCCTTAGTCTTGACCATAATATTATCCATGTAAGATTCAATATTTTGGTGCAGCTGAGACTCAAAACCAACTTGTATTGCTCTTGCAAAGGTGGACCCGGTGCTCTACAGCCCACAGGGCATCCGTACAAAGCAGTACGTGCCACATGGTGTAATGAAGGCGATATTCTCCTCATCTTCCTTGGAAATGAATATCTGGTGGTACCCGGAGTAGGCATCCAGGAAAGAAAGCAGATCGCACCGGGAAGTGGAATCCACGATCTGATCAATGTGCGGCAAGGGGAACGGGTCCTTCGGGCATGCTTTATTTAGATCTGTGAAAATTATGCAAAGTCTCCACTTACATTCGCCTTGCGCAGTACTACCGGGTTCGCCAACCATGTTGGATGCAATACTCCTCTCACCAAACTGGCTGCTTCAAGTTTCTTGACTTCCTCGACAATTGATTGTTGCCGCTCCAGGGCTTGTTTCTTGACCTTCTACTTGACAAGCCGTGCATGAGGGCAAACAGCAAGGTGGTGCTCGATTACCTCCCTGAGAAGGCCGGGGATGTCAGGTGGTTGCCAAGCAAACACATCGACATTCGTCCGCAGGAAGGAAACGAAGGCAACGAGCGCGTTTTCCTATTTGTCGTCAAGGGTGGAGCTGATAGTGAATGTACCATCCGCGCCAACCAGACCTGTCGGTACCCTTCTCACAGTGGGCACATCAATCTTGGATCTCTTGCTAGTGGAGCACTCCGGCAAGTCATCGAAGGGTGCAGCACACTCCAAAGAGGCGCGCTTCCCAGATTTCTCGCCATCGTCTGTGCTAGCCTTCTTTCCTTTCTCCTTGACGGGAACTGCAGTTTACGAGGCCTCCGCAGCGAACGCTTCCCGGTATATCTTCTCTATGCAGATAACTGCATCCTTCTTATCTTATGGGATGGAAATTACGCCCATTGGCCCTGGCATTTTCAGGGTGTTGTAGGCATAGTGAGATGCCGCCATGAATTTTGCCAGGGCTGGACGACCAAGGATCCCTTTATATTGTGGAGGGAGGTCGACCACATCAAACACAACCTTCTCTATTGGGTAGTTCGTCGCTCCTCCGAATGTCACCGGCATCACAATCTTCCCCTTAGGATGAATCATGCCGGGGTTGATCCCTTGAAATGTGCCAGTAACCTTGAGATCTTCATCTGATATTTTCAACCTGCTGATTACCTTGGGGGAAATCAGATTCAAGCCTGCCCCGCCGTCAACCAGCATCTTCGTGACTTTGAGGTTGCGGATTGTTGGAGAGACCAACAATGGCAAACACCCTACCTTGGTGGTGCGATCAGGGTTAGCCTCTTCGTCAAATATGATGGTCGTGCGGGACCACTTGAGTGGTGTCTGGTAATCTGCCACTAGCTCCACAGTGATCTCACGTGCCCATTGTTTAAGTTGGCGGTGGGAGGAGTGCAAGGATGCACCCCCGTCAATCCATAGGGCCTTAGTGGCTCTTTGGAATTCCTAGTTGCTGGTTTCCTCTTCATCCCCTTCTTCACTCTTGTCATCACCTTCCTTCTTCTCACGGCCTTTGGCAGGTTTCCCTTGATGCTGAGGGACCTTGCCGTGGAGGTTTCCCCTGCCACCCGGCCTTTCCCACCAATGCCTTCTTGGTCTCATTCCTTGTTACGATTCTCGTACTCAGCTTTCTGCTTCTTGACGAGTTGCTCGACTTGATGACACTCTTGGAGATCATGGCCCTTGGTTCGGTGGATCTTGCAGTATGGTTCGTCAGTCTTCCCAGCTTTCTCGGCCGCCACACCTTCCCGACAGTCAGTGCACACGACAACTTCCTTGCCGGGAGCTTCGGTCTTAGCCTTCTTGCCGGTACTAGGGGTGCCAGAACCTTCGACGGCCAGAAATACCTTCTCCTTGCGCTTCTTGCTATGTATCTTGTTCTCCTTCTGGTCGACAGCATCGTCGGCATCTTCTGAGTCAACTTTGATGCCATCTTCCTCTCCAGGGAGTCTCCTCCCCTCCTCTATACGGGCACACTTATCCAGCATGGTGTAAAGCTCATTCACGGTCTTAGGGAGCCAGACGTTCATCTTGGAGCATATCTTGCGGTTGCGTGCGTCAGACTAGAACGTGGCAATCACAGCTGTCGGGTGGATATCTGCGATGTTCTTGTGCACCCGACTAAACCTCTGCATGTACTTTCTCAAGCTCTCCCCTTCCCTCTATGGGAGGAGCTGCAAATCACTAGGCTGCCCTGGCTCTTGATGGCCGCCAGTGAAGGTGCCAACAATGTCATTGCATAGGTCAGCCCAATTCGAGATGGAGTTCTCTGGCAAGTGCATCAGCCATGACCTCATGTTTGGCTTGAGTGCCAAAGGAAAGTAGTTGGAGAACACCTTATCATCTCTTCTTCCGGCGGCTTGAACGGCGACGGCGTAGATGTTCAAGAACTATGCCGGATTCAATCTTCCACCATGCTTTTCTTCTATTTCTAGCTTGAACACACAGGCAGATGGCCAACGAACTTGCTGTAGCTCGTGAGTGAAGCCGGGGCGCCCTCCTCCAGCGCCCTCTGCCCCCACTTCAGCCACGGGAGAGACGACAATGGCGCCGCCTACACCGGTCACGTCCCCCACGGCACTAGTGTCCCCCAGTGCCAATGCAGCGCCCATTGTATCGGCGGCTGCATGCGAGTGGACCTTCGAGGTGGAGGGCTGCACTGATGCGCCGGACTTCTTCTTGGGCACCATAGATGATGGAGATGCCGATGAACAAGACGATGATGAAGATTGGCAAGCTGTTCACAACCTCATATTCGTGCAACCATCGTTCCCCTACCTGGTGTGCCAAGTATATCGTGGGAAAATACGGTCACCTATGGGGCCATCCGCCCCTTGTGGTTCGTCAAGGGGGAAGGATGCATCACACGAAGAGCGGAGATCATGGAGCAGCACGACAGGGGGTGACGATGGTTGTTTTTACCCAAGTTTGGGCCGCCATGAAGCGTAAAACCCTACTCCTGCTTTGGTTAATTGGATGGGGGACCACAACGAACACGCAATGCTCAAGCCCGGCAAGGTTGGCTTGGGGAGAGCATCTACGCGTGTATGAGTGTACAAGGGTATGAATCCCTCTCTAGTTCACCTCGGGCCACCTTTTATACTTCAAGGGGCGTACACAGTGGCAAAACAGTCACTATGGGTTGATTAGATAGCAAACAGTGCTATCATACCTAACTATAGGAGTTAGGACAAAGTGCATTAAATGCACTGCTAGGTGTCATGCTGACGAGGCAGCCCGGCAAGCCTCCACGTCGCTCAACCTCCTTCTTGTCTGCCTGCATGACACGCCAATCGACGGGTGTCACACAGGTGGAATCTCTCTTCCAAATGGCGGCCACGTGCCGAATGACAGTCACTTAATCACTTTAGGGCTCAACACCACACTGATAAGTGACTCGCATCGTTGTGCGGTGGAGCTGTGGAGCCTTGGCTGGGAGACCAGCTCCTGGGGGCCCCGGCAAGCCTGTCGGCAGAAGCTTGGACTTGTTCCTGGGGAGGCCTCGACCCGACCGGGCTTGCCTGCCTGGCTAGGGAGGCTTTCCCTTGATGGAGCCTTGTTCATTTGGCTTGTATTGGTCTTCTTGATCCGCCCTCTGACTCTTCAAAGGGCTCTCTATCTCCTTCTCTGGCTTGGTTCTTCTCTTGGACGCTTGATGAAGCTTGCTTCCTTGTTGTCGTGCCTGTGAATGGTCCGGGCAACACACGCAAGGGTTTGTTGCACCGACACACGTACTTGACAGTCTTTGGTGCTTGTATTTGTTCAATGGCCTTGACCTTGTCGCGATTTGCTTCAATGGCACACTAGAATACAAAGAACCCCGGCAGCTTGCCGGAAGGAACACCAAACACGCATCTCTCGGGATTAAGCTTCAAGTTGATTGTAACAACCCGAATCTAATAAGATTCGATGTCTCTGTGCTTAACGTGCTAGTCCCTCGATCAAATCGCTAGCACACACAGTACATATGAACATCAAATAACAAGTGCATCATTTACTACAATGTGTAATCCAAAAATTATAATGTATTACAATCTCATAGGACATAAGTAGCTTTATTCTATAATAACAGCGGAAATGTAGCATAATCAACGATTAATCCTATCAATGTCCACTGGCGATAATGTTGAGTGAAGACTCATGACCCTACTATATCTCACTGGTCATCTGAATATCCTGCTGTTTGGGGAACGCAGTATTTCAAAAATTTCCTACGATCACGCAAGATCTATCTACTAGATGCATAGCAACGAGAGGGGAGAGTGTGTCTACGTACCGTCGTAGACCGGGAGCGGAAGCGTCTAGTGATGCGGTTGATGTAGTCGAACTTTCTTTGCGATCCAACCGATCAAGCACCGAACGTACGAAGCCTACGCGTTCGGCACACGTTCAGCTTAATGACGTCCCACGAGCTCTTGATCCAGTAGAGCGTCACAGGAGAGTTTCGTCAGCACGACGGCGTGGTGACGGAGATGATGAAGCTACCGGCGCAGGGCTTCGCCTAAGCACGTCAATTGTATGACCGAGGTGTGTTTCTGTGGAGAGGGGAACCACACACGGTTGGGAGAGATCAACTGATCAACTTGTGTGTCTATGGGGTGCCTCTACCCCCGTATATAAAGGAGTGGAGGAGGGGGAGGGCCGGCCCTCTCTATGGCGCGCCCTAGTTGAGTCCTACTCCCATCGGGAGTAGGATTCCCCCTTTCCTAGTAGAACTAGGAGCCCTTCCATGTAGTAGGAGTAGGAGAGAAGGAAAGGGAAAAGAGAAGAGAAGGAAGGAGGGGGCGCAGCCCCTCCCCTTAGAACAATTCGGACTAGGCCTTGGGGGGCGCAGCCTTCCTCTTCTCTCTTTCCCCTAAAGCCCAATAAGGCCCATATATTCCTCGGTGAATTCCCGTAACTCTCTGGTACTCTAAAAAATACCCGAATCACTCGGAACCTTTCCGATGTCCAAATATAGTCGTCCAATATATCGATCTATACGTCTCGACCATTTTGAGACTCCTCGTCATGTCCCCGATCTCATCCGGGACTCCGAACTACCTTCGGTACATCAAAACACATAAACTCATAATACCGATCGTCATCAAACATTAAGCGTGCGGACCCTACAGGTTCGAGAACTATGTAGACATGACCGAGACTCATCTCCGGTCAACAACCAATAGCGGAACCTGGATGCTCATATTGGCTCCTACATATTCTACAAAGATCTTTATCGGTCAAACCGCATAACAACATACGTTGTTCCCTTTGTCATCGGTATGTTACTTGCCCGAGATTCGATCTCGGTATCACCATACCTAGTTAATCTCGTTACCGGCAAGTCTCTTTAATCATTCCGTAATACATCATCTCGTGACTAAATCATTAGTCATTTGCTTGCAGGGCTTATTATGATGTGTATTACCGAGAGGGCCCAGAGATACCTCTCCGACACTCGGAGTGACAAATCCTATTCTTTATCTATGCCAACACCACGAACACCTTCGGAGACACCTGTAGAGCATCTTTATAATCACCCAGTTACGTTGTGACGTTTGATAGCACACAAGGTGTTCCTCCGGTATACGGGAGTTGCATAATCTCATAGTCATAGGAACATGTATAAGTCATGAAGAAAGCAATAGCAGTAAAACTAAATGATCATAGTGCTAAGCTAACGGATGGGTCTAGTCCATCACATCATTCTCCTAATGATGTGACCCCATTGATCAAATGACAACTCATGTATATGGTTAGGAAACATAACCATCTTTGATCAATGAGCTAGTCTAGTAGAGGCATACTAGGGACACTTTGTTTTGTCTATGTATTCACACATGTACTAAGTTTCCGATTAATACAATTCTAGCATGAATAATAAACATTTATCATGATATAAGGAAATAAATAATAACTTTATTATTGCCTCTAGGGCATATTTCCTTCAGTCTCCCACTTGCACTAGAGTCAGTAATCTAGTTCACATCTCCATGTGATTTAGTATCGATAGTTCACATCGTTATGTGAATAACACCCATAGTTCACATCTCCATGTGACCAATACCCAAAGGGTTTACTTGAGTCAATAATCTAGTTCACATCGCTATGTGATTAACACCCAAGAGTAGTAAGGTGTGATCATGTTTTGCTTGTGAGAGAAGTTTAGTCAACGGGTCTGACACATTCAGATCCGTATGTATTTCGCAAATTTCTATGTCTACAATGCTCTACATGGAGCTACTCTAGCTAATTGCTCCCACTTCCAATATGCATCGTGTGATAGCCTGGCTTAATAGGGATGATAGACTACTCATATAATAAGGAATTCCTTCTTTTCCGGAAGCCCATTCGGACAGAACTCCAAAGTTAAGCGTGCTCAGCTTGGAGTAGTTTCAGGATGGGTGACCGACCGGGAAGTTGCTCCCGGGTGCGCACGAGTGAGGACAAAGTGCGCAGAAAAGACTAGTATTGATATGTGAGGCCAATCTAGATCCCGCCAGGAGTAACGACCACCGGCGGGTGTGTCCGGGGCGTGACAAGTTGGTATCAGAGCCGACCCTCATGGTTACACGGATGTTTGCGGACAGTTTGCAGTCATGTTGTGCATGACGTTTGTGACTCGTCGTGGCACACGACATGGCACATGTGCTGTCCTGGAAGCACAGACGTTTGTGCCAAGAGGGAACGTTCCTGTGGCCCGACGAGGACGTCGGTTCCTCTGAGTGGGGGTGTATGTGATAGCCTGGCTTAATAGGGATGATAGACTACTCATATAATAAGGAATTCCTTCTTTTCCGGAAGCCCATTCGGACAGAACTCCAAAGTTAAGCGTGCTCAGCTTGGAGTAGTTTCAGGATGGATGACCGACCGGGAAGTTGCTCCCGGGTGCGCACGAGTGAGGACAAAGTGCGCAGAAAAGACTAGTATTGATATGTGAGGCCAGTCTAGATCCCGCCAGGAGTAACGACCACCGGCGGGTGTGTCCGGGGTGTTACACATCCAGATTGATACTTAGAGTCATCTGGATTAGTGTAAAGCTTGCATTGGTGTAACTCTTTACGACGAACTCTTTATCACCTCCATAATCGACAAAACATTTCCTTAGTAATCCAGTAACTAAGGATAATTTTGACCGTTGTCTAGTGATCTACTCCTGGATCACTTTTGTACCTCCTTGCCAAACTCATGGTAAGGTACACGGCATGGCATACTTTATAGAACCTATGGCTGAGGCATAGGGAATGACCTTCATTCTTTCTCTATCTTCTGGCGAGGTCGGGCTTTTAGTCTTACTCAACTTCATACCTTACAACTCAGGCAAGAACTCCTTCTCTGACTGATCCATTTTGAACTACTTCAAAAACTTGTCAAGGTATGTACTCATTGAAAAAACTTATCAAGTGTCTCGATCTATCTCATAGATCTTGAGGCTCAATATGTAAGCAGCTTTACCGAGGTTTTTCTTTGAAAAAACTCCTCTCAAACACTCCTTTATGCTTTCCAGAAAATTCTACATCATTTCAGATTCACAATATGTCATTCACATATACTTATCAGAAAGGTTATAGTGCTCCCACTCACTTTCTTGAAAATAAAGGCTTCACCGCAAGTCTGTATAAAACTATATGCTTTGATCAACTTATCAAAGCGTATATTCCAACTCTGAGATGCTTGCACCAGTCCATAGATGGATCGCTGGAGCTTGCCCACTTTGTTAGCACCTTAAGGATCGAAAAAACCTTCTGGTTGCATCATATACAACTCTTCTTTAAGATATCCATTCAGGAATGCAGTTTTGACATCCATTTGCCAGATTTCATAATCATAAAATGCGGCAATTGCTAACATGATCCGGACAGACTTAAGCATCGCTATGGGTGAGAAAGTCTCATTGTAGTCAAGTCCTTGAACTTGTCGAAAACTTTTCGCAACAAGTCAAGCTTTGTAAACAGTAACATTCCCGTCAGCGTCGGTCTTCCTCTTGAAGATCCATTTATTTTCGATGGCTTGCCGATCATCGGGCAAGTAAACCAAAGTCCACACTTTGTTCTCATACATGGATCCCATCTCAGATTTCATGGCCTCAAGCCATATTGCGGAATCTGGGCTCATCATTGCTTCCTCATAGTTCGTAGGTTCATCATGGTCTAGCAACATGACTTCCAAAACCATGTTTGCCGTACCACTTTGGCGCGGAACATATTCTGGTTGATCTACGAAGTTCAGCAGTAACTTGATCTGAAGTTTCATGATCATCATCATAGCTTCCTCACTAATTGGTGTAGGAATCACTGGAACCAGTTTATGTGATGTACTACTTTCCAATTCGGGAGAAGGTACACTTACCTCATCAAGTTCTACTTTCCTCCCACTCACTTCTTTGAAGAGAAACTCCTTCTCTAGAAAGGATCCATTCTTCGCAACGAATATCTTGCCTTCAGATCTGAGATAGAAGGTGTACCCAACAGTCTCCTTTGGGTATCCTATGAAGACACATTTCTCCGACTTGGGTTCTAGCAAATCAAGTTGAAGCATTTTCACATAAGCATCGCAGCCCCAAATTTTAAGAAACGACAACTTTGGTTTCTTGCCAAACCATAGTTCATAAGGCGTCGTCTCAACGGATTTAGATGTTTCCCTATTTAACGTGAATGCAGCTGTCTCTGATGCATAACCCAGAATGATAGCGGTAAACCGGTAAGAGACATCATAGACCGCACCATATCTAATAAAGTACGGTTACGACGTTCAGACAAACCATTACGCTCTGGTGTTCCGGGTGGCGTGAGTTGTGAAACTATTCCACATTGTTTTACATGAAGACCAAACTCGTAACTCAACTATTCACCTCCATGATCAGATCGTATAAACTTTATTTTCTTGTCACGATGATTCTCTACTTTACTATGAAATTCTTTGAACTTCTCAAATGTTTCAGACTTGTGCTTCATCAAGTAGATATACCCATATCTGCTCAAATCATTAGTGAAGGTAAGAAAATAATGATACCCGCCGCGAGCCTCAACACTCATCGGTCCTCATACATCAGTATGTATGATTTCCGACAAATTTGTTGCTCGCTCCATTGTTCTGGAGAACGGAATTTTAGTCATCTTGCCCATGAGGCATGGTTCGCAAGCACCAAGTGTTTCATAATCAAGTGATTCCAAAAGTTCATCACTATGGAGTTTCTTCATGCGCTTTACACCAATATGACCTAAACGGGAGTGCCACAATAAGTTGCACTATCATTATTAACCTTGCATCTTTTGGCTTCAATATTATGAATATGTGTATCACTACGATCGAGATCCAACAAACTATTTTCATTGGGTGTATGACCATCGAAGGCTTTATTCATGTAATCAGAATAACAATTATTCTATGACTTTAAATGAATAACTGTATTGCAACAAACATGATCAGATCATATTCATGCTTAACGCAAATGCCAAATAACATTTATTTAGGTTCTACACTAATTCCGAAAGTATAGGGAGTGTGCGATGATGATCATATCAATCTTGGAACCACTTCCAACACACATCGTCACTTCACCTTTAACTAGTCTATGTTCATTCTGCAACTCTTGTTTCGAGTTACTAATTTTAGCGACTGAACTGGTATCAAATACCCAAGGGTTGCTATGAACACTAGTAAAGTACACATCAATAATTTCTATATCAAACATACCTTTGTTCACTTTGCCATCCTTCTTATTCGCCAAGTATCTAGGGCAGTTCCACTTCTAGTGACCATTTCCTTTGCAGTAGAAGCACTTAGTTTCAGGCTTTGAGTTTAGCTTTGGGTTTCTTCACGGGAGTCACAACTTGCTTGTCATTCTTCTTGAAGTTCCCCTTCTATCCCTTTGCCCCTTTACTTGAAACAAGTGGTTCTGTTAACCATCAACACTTGATGTTCTTTCTTGATTTCTACCTCGCCGATTTCAGCATCGCGAAGAGCTCAGGAATTACTTTTGTCATCCCTTGCATATTATAGTTCATCACGAAGTTCTACTAACTTGGTGATAGTGTCTAGAAAACTTTGTCAATTACTATCTTATCTGGAAGATTAACTCCCACTTGATTCAAGCAATTGTAGTACCCAGACAATCTGAGCACGTGCTCACTGGTTGAGCTATTCTCCTCCATCTTGTTGGCAAAGTACTGTCAGAGGTCTTATACCTCTCGACACGGGCATGAGTATGAAATACTAATTTCAACTCTTGGAACATCTCATATGCTCTGTGGCGTTCAAAACGTTTTTGAAGTCCCGGTTATAAGCCGTAAAGCATGGTGCACTAAACTGTCAAGTAGTCATCATACCGAGCTTTTGTCAAAATGTTCATAATGTTTGCATCTGCTCTTGCAATAGGTCTGTTATCTAGCAGTGCATCCAGGACATAATACTTCTGTGCAGCAATGAGGATAATCCTCAGATCACGGACCTAGTCCACATCATTGCTACTAACAACTTTCAACTTAGTTTTCTGTGGGAACATATTAAAAACATAGGGGAGCTATAATGCGAGCTATTGATCTACAACATAATTTGCAAATACTATCAGGACCAAGTTCATGATAAATTAAAATTCAATTTAATCATATTATTAAAGAACTCCCACTTAGATAGACATACCTCTAGTCATATAAATGATCACGTGATCCAAATCAACTAAACCATGTCCGATCATCACGTGAGATGGAGTAGTTTTCAATGGTGAACATCTTATGTTGATCATATCTACTATATGATTCACGCTCGACCTTTCGGTCTCCAGTGTTCCGAGGCCATGTCTGTACATGCTAGGCTCATCAAGTTTAACCCGAGTATTCTGCATGTGTAAAACTGTCTTACACCCATTGTATTTGAACGTAGAGCTTATCACACCCGATCATCACGTGGTGTCTCGGCACGATGAACTTTCGCAACGGTGCATACTCAGGGAGAACACTTATACCTTGAAATTTTGTAAGAGATCATCTTATAATGCTACCGTCGTACTAAGCAAAATAAGAAGCATAATAAGATAAACATCACATGCAATCAAAATATGTGACATGATATGGCCATCATCATCTTGTGCTTTTGATCTCCATCTCCAAGGCACTGTCATGATCACCATCGTCACCGGCGCGACACCTTGATCTCCATCGTAGCATCGTTGTCGTCTCGCCAACTATTACTTCCAAGACTATCGCTACCACTTAGTGATAAAGTAAAGCAATCACATGGCGATTGTATTTTATACAATAAAGCGACAACCATATGGCTCCTGCCAGTTGCCGATAACTTTACAAAACATGATCATCTCATACAATAACGTATCACTCATCATGTCTTGACCATATCACATCACAACATGCCCTGCAAAAACAAGTTAGACGTCCTCTACTTTGTCGTTGCAAGTTTTACGTGGCTGCTACGGGCTTAGCAAGAACCGTTCTTACCTACGCAAAGAAAACCACAACGATATTTCGTCAAGTATGTGTTGTTTTAACCTTCACAAGGACCGGGCGTAGCCACACTCGATTCAGCTAAAGTGAGAGAGACAGACACCCGCCAGTCACCTTTAAGCAACGAGTGCTCATAACGGTGAAACCAGTCTCGCGTAAGTGTACGCGTAATGTCCGTCCGGGCCGCTTCGTCTCACAATACTGCCGAAACAAAGTATGACATCCTGGTAAGCAGTATGACTAGTATCATCCAGAACTCATTGTGTTCTACTCGTGCATATCATCTACGCATAGACCTGGCTCTGATGCCACTGTTTGGGGAATGCGGTATTTCAAAAATTTCCTACGATCATGCATGATCTATCTACTAGATGCATAGCAACGAGAGGGGAGAGTGTGTCTACGTACCCTCATAGACCGGAAGCGGAAGCGGCTAGTGATGCGGTTGATGTAGTCGAACTTTCTTTGCGATCCAACCGATCAAGCACCGAACGTACGGAGCCTCCACGTTCAGCACACGTTCAGCTTGATGACGTCCCACGAGCTCTTGATCCAGTAGAGCGTCACGGGACAGTTTCATCAGCACAACGGCGTGGTGACGGAGATGATGAAGCTACCGGCGCAGGGCTTCGCCTAAGCACTGCAATGATATGACCGAGGTGTGTTTCTGTGGAGAGGGGCACCGCACACGGTTGGGAGAGATCAACTGATCAACTTGTGTGTCTATGGGGTGCCTCTACCCCCGTATATAAAGGAGTGGAGGAGGGGGAGGGCCGCCCCTCTCTATGGCGCGCCCTAGTTGAGTGTTACTCCCAGCGGGAGTAGGATTCCCCCTTTCCTAGTAGAACTAGGAGCCCTTCCATGTAGTAGGAGTAGAAGAGAAGGAAAGGGAAAAGAGAAGAGAAGGAAGGAGGGGGCGCAGCCTCTTCCCTTAGTCCAATTCGGACTAGGCCATGGGGGGCGCAGCCTTCCTCTTCTCTCTTTCCCCTAAAGCCCAATAAGGCCCATATACTCCCCGGCGAATTCCCGTAACTCTCCGGTACTCCGAAAAATACCCGAATCACTCAGAATCTTTCCGATGTACGAATATAGTCGTCCAATATATCGATCTTTACGTCTCGACCATTTCGAGACTCCTTGTCATGTCCCAGATCTTATCCGGGACTCCGAACTACCTTCGGTACATCAAAACACATAAACTCATAATACCGATCGTCATCAAACGTTAAGCGTGCGGACCCTAGAGGTTCGAGAACTATGTAGACATGACCGAGACTCATCTCCGGTCAACAACCAATAGCGGAACCTGGATGCTCATATTGGCTCCTACATATTCTACGAAGATCTTTATCGGTCAAACCGCATAACAGCATACGTTGTTCCCTTTGTCATCGGTATGTTACTTGCCCGAGATTCGATCATCGGTATCACCATACCTAGTTAATCTTGTTACCGGCAAGTCTCTTTACTCATTCAGTAATACATCATCTCATGACTAATTCATTAGTCATTTGCTTGCAAGGCTTATTATGATGTGTATTACCGAGAGGGCCCAGAGATACCTCTCCGACACTCGGAGTGACAAATCCTATTCTTGATCTATGCCAAAACCACGAACACCTTCGGAGACACCTGTAGAGCATCTTTATAATCACCCAGTTACGTTGTGACGTTTGATAGCACACAAGGTGTTCCTCCGGTATACAGGAGTTGCGTAATCTCATAGTCATAGGAACATGTATAAGTCATTAAGAAAGCAATAACAGTAAAACTAAACGATCGTAGTGCTAAGCTAACGGATGGGTCTAGTCCATCACATCATTCTCCTAATGATGTGACACCATTGATCAAATGACAACTCATGTCTATGGTTAGGAAACATAACCATCTTTGATCAATGAACTAGTCTAGTATAGGCATACTAGGGACACTTTGTTCTGTCTATGTATTCACACATGTACTAAGTTTCCGGTTAATACAATTCTAGCATGAATAATAAATATTTGTCATGATATAAGGAAATAAATTATAACTTTATTATTGCCTCTAGGGCATATTTCCTTCACCTGCAAAATGATAAGTTGGAGCCACAAGTGTCAATACATTGAATGTATTGGCAAATCACAAATAATGATATAGCAAACCTACATCCACTAGCAAGGCATGACAAACAAAACACTCAAGTTTGGTTTTGCGTAAAACGACCTTCACCTACCTCCACTACATAGGCAAGGCGCACACAAACACAGATGACAAATTTCCCCAAGATGTCTCAAGTGCGCTCAGTCATGAAGCATTCTCTAGGGACAATAGACCGCTCAGACAATGACACATTCACGTGAGGAAAAGTCCCGACAACTCAAGTGCGCTCTATCATGGCCCATTCTCTAGAGACAATATAGCACTGAACCAATGACACATTCACGTGAGTGAAAGTCCCGAGCCTACAGCTATAAGCGCTCACCACTTCCATGAACCACGCGACACATGCCCAGGTCTACCATAGCAAATTTAAGCACACAATTGGATAATGCAAACAATCCACGAATATGACAACACGAAAAACAATGACCAACCAAACATATATCATAACACAACAACACATGCATAGCAGAAATATAGAATTAACTATAATCAAAAGTGCAACTTGCCTTGAACGATGCTGAAGTACTCTAACACTGAATTCTGACCCGCTTCGCACTCCGAACAATGTATACAATTAACGGAGGCACCGATAAATAAATTGTACTCACATGACACCGCAATAAACTCAATAGCAAGGAATTCAAATAAAAACTTAATTAATAGAACATATCAGTAGGTATATCCTATCTACATGCTAGTAAGATCACGATGCAAAAAGAATCAACTAATTTGGATCAACGGTTTAAAAGATATGGCCTTGGAATATTAAATTCAAATTCAAGAAAATTCAAATCCAAATTTGAATAGTTCAAAAATGTGAAATTTTGGTTCTACATTATTCTCCTGGACACTACGAGTACACAGGAAAGAGAATTGATGAATTTGAGTTACGGATCTCAAGATATAACTAAACGAAAATTGGACTAAAATCTATGATTATCCAAAATTGTTGTTGCGGCTACTGTAGCACACTACCAAGTGTCGCCATGCCGTTGGCTGTATTATGTCCGCTGTGAAGCTTTAGCGGCGGATGGCCGAAGACTAGCGTATAGCGGTTAAAAAAAAGTTAACTGATTTAATCCTAGCGCTCCATCATAGATCGAATGGACGGAGGAGCTCACCAGAGAATAACATGAATAGCCACCGGAGTTGGAGAAGAATGGTGCAAGGGGTCTCGGGCTTGGAGTGTGCTCTCAATGGGGAGGCCTCCTGAGATCGGGGAGAACAGAACGAGGTGAGGAGTGTTGAGTATACATGTTATGTGCATATTGTGTATTGGACCCGCCTCCTAGTTCCTTGTATAGTTGAGATCCGTGGCCCACCTTTGTACATCATATATACGTGCCTATGCACGAAGAGCAACACATCGTGCATTCATACATGGTATCAGTTTTTATGTTTTCATCCTAGTCTTCCGATGCCGCCGCCGCCGCGCGCCTCCTCCGCGACGCCGCCGCGCGCCACCTCCGCGCCACCGCCGCCTCCTCCGCGCCGCCGCCGTCTTCGCATCTCCCGCGCTATCCGCTACTGTTGTTCCATCGTGTCGCGGCCACCTCTTCTTGTCCACGTACGGGATTAAGTCCCGTCGCGGCCAGCTCTTCCCATCCACGTACGGGATGAAGTCCCGACTTGGTTACAATGTTTGTTGTCGTTGCTTCACATCAATTATCAATTGATCCAAGCAGTAGCAGTTCTTCTCACGTGAAGACAGAAGCTAATTTATCAGCGGTTTGTTTGTCTGTTGCTCCACGTCCAAGCCTACCCGTCCGAGCTGCTGCTGCTGCCGCGCGATCCAGACGTCGCGCGAGTCGCCAGTCGTCATCGTTGGTCCAGCGATGGCGTTCGCCGCCGCCTCTGCCGTCTCGCCGCCGGCGCCCTACGGCGCGGCCCCGCCGCCGTACGGGGCGGCCGCCACCTACGACGCGTCCTGTGTCACCCCGCCAGCCCGCCCCGACTTGCCGCACAGCTCGCCCTCGCTACCCCCGCTGGCGTATGTCGGCGCCCCACCGCCGGCGCCCTCCAGCATGTCCGTCGCCGCCCCGCCGCCGGCGCCCTCCGGCGCGGCCCCTCACGCGCCCGTTCCCACGTACGGGACGTACGGGGCTCCGCTCGCGTATGGGTCCTCCGGGTACTGTTGGGGGTCGTCAGCGGGGCAGCACTCGCCCGCTGGGCAGCAGCCAGATGGCACCCAGCACCTGCAGTATCTGTTAGCGGGGCCGCGGGTTTTACTAGTGGACCATTCGGCCTACCCGGCACCGCAGTTGCCGCCGGGGCTGCTACCGTACGGACCTCCCGCCCCTCCCACGCATCATGCGTACTATGCGGCTCCGCAGCCGTATGGCGAGTACCCACCACCGCAGCTGAGCGACGGTTACTGTTTCCCCATGGCGTCTCCGTCCCCCTGGGACCCGGTGCTCCTCACCGGGCTGCATGTCGCTCCTACGCCGACCAACTACACTGGAGGTGGTGATTGGTACATGGACACCAGTGCCATGGCTCACATGTTTGCTCATCCTGGTAACCTTGCCTCTTTCACTCCTATCTCCACCGACCACCGCATCATTGTCGGCGATGGTTCCACACTTCCTATCAAACATGTTGGGCACACTTCATTTCCTTCTACTTCTACGCCTTTATCTTTGTCTAACATACTTGTGTCTCCTTATCTTATTAAGAATCTTATCCCCGTTCGTTGTTTCACTCGTGAAAATCCTGTCACTGTTGAATTTGACGAGCTTGGTTTTTGTGTCAAGGACGCTCGAACCAGGATGGTACTCCACCGATGTGATAGCCCCGACGAGCTCTATCTGGTGCATTCGCCCTCATCCACCACCACTACACCGGTCGCTCTCTCCGCTGGAGTTGATCTCTAGCATGCTCGCTTGGGTCATCCCAACCCCGTCACACTTCGTCATATTCTTAGGAGTTTCAGTTTCAGTTGTCATAAGATTGAGGACCACACCTCTCATGCATGTCGTGTTGGCAAACATGTTCACCTCCCATTCAATAACTCCACCACCATAGCTTCTTTTCCTTTTCAGTTGATCCATAGCGATGTGTGGACCTCTCCGGTTCCTAGTAATTCAGGCTATTTATATTATCTGGTTATCCTTGATGATTATTCTCATTATGTGTGGACTTTTCCTTTGCGCGGAAAGTCGAATGCACTCTCCACTTTGACGGCTTTTTACTCCTATGTCAGCATGCAGTTTGGGCATCCCATCCTTGCTCTTCAGACTGACAATGGAAAAGAGTTCGACAACCTTGCTTTCCGCACTTTTCTGTCGCACCACGGCACAGTTTTTCGTCTCACATGCCCGTATACTTCATAGCAGAACGGTCGAGCCGAACGTGTCCTTTGCACTCTAAACGACTGTGTTCGCACGCTCCTATTCCATGCTAATGTGCCGCCTCGTTTCTGGCCGGACGCACTCGCCACTGCTTCTCTTCTCCTTAACCTTCGCCCTTGCCGCCCATAGTGAAACTATGCACCTAACCATCTTCTCTTCGGTACGCCCCCATCTTATGATGGCTTGCGTATTTTCGGGTGCCTTTGCTATCCTACCACTGCCGACTCCGCTCCTCACAAACTCGCACCTCGTTCTGTCGCTTGCATCTTCATCGGCTACCCCTCTAACTCTAAAGGATATCGGTGCTACGATCCCGTCTCCCACCGTGTGTTCACTTCCCGGCACGTTTACTTTGATGAGCATGTATTTTCGTTTCACCAGGTACCCCCAGCTGTTCCTCCTGCTACCGGTGATGCGAGCTCCTCGACGCCTCTCCCAGGGCACTCACGCGCCTCTCTTGGCCTGCCCCTGGCTTTGAGGCGTGCCTCCCGCATGCGGCGCCTCCTACAGCTGCGGCGCTGGCGCCCCCGACGTTGGCACCCGTGGCCCCCACGGCGCCCGCGGCCCCCACGGCGCCCCCGGCGCCCCCGACGCCTGTGGCCGGTCCGGTCACCCGCGCCCGTACGGGCGTTTTTCGCCCGAGCTCGCGCTACGCCTCGGATGACTACGTCCATGCGGCGTCCACCTCTGAGCCGTCGCCGTTGTCGTCCTCCCTTCGAGCCGCTCTTCGTGACCCGCTCTGGATGGCTGCGATGCAAGAGGATTTTGACGCCCTGTTGCGCAACCGGACGTGGCAGCTTGTTCCCCATCCCCGGCACGCCAACGTGATTACCGGGAAATGGGTCTTTAAACACAAGCTCCGTCCTGATGGTACCCTTGATTGCTACAAAGCGCGCTGGATCATTCATGGCTTCCGACAGCGTGCTGGCATCGACTTCACCGACATCTTCGCTCCGGTCATCAAGCCCGGCACGATCCGCACGGTTCTTAACCTTGCGGTCTCCCGTGCTTGGCCGGTGCACCAGATGGACGTCTCCAACGCCTTCTTCCATGGTCACCTCGAGGAGCAGGTCTTCTGCCAGCAGCCCACCGGGTAAGTTGACCTGGCGCTTCCCTACCACGTGTGCCTGCTTTCGCGGTCCTTGTACGGACTCAAGCAGGCTCCGCGCGCTTGGTACCAGCGCATCACGGCGTTTCTCCACCAGCTTGGGTTCCGCTCTACCCGCTCGGACGCCTCACTCTTCATCTATCATCAAGGCTCTGACACGGCCTACTTGCTGCTCTATGTCGACGACATCATCCTGACGGCATGTACGGCTGATCTCCTCAGTCAGCTCATGGCTCGTCTTCACGCTGAGTTCGCCATCAAGCACTTGGGTCCTTTGCACTACTTCCTCGGTGTCGAGGTGGTGCGCCGTCCGGATGGCTTCTTCCTTCATCAGCGAAAGTACGCTAACGAGCTCCTGGACCGCGCCGGCATGCTTAACAGCAAGCCCGCCACTACGCATGTTGATACAAAGGCCAAGCTTTCTGCCACTGATGGTTCTCCTGCTTCGGATGCTGCTTTCTATCGGTCTATCATTGGTGCTCTCCGGTACCTCACTCTGACTCGACCGGAGATCCAGTATGCCATGCAGCAGGTGTGCCTTCACATGCATGCTCCTCGAGACGTTCACTGGGCTGCCGTCAAGCGGATTCTCCGCTATATCTGCGGCACTATGGATCTTGGCATCACGCTTCACGCCTCCGCCGACACCGCCCTCACCGCCTACTCTGATGCAGACTGGACGGGCTACCCTGACACTCGTCGCCCCACTTCGGGCTATTGTGTCTATCTTGGACCCTCACTCATCTTGTGGCCGTCCAAGCGACAGCCTACGGTCTCTCGTTCCAGTGCTGAGGCTGAGTATCGTGCGGTGACCAACGCCGTCGCTGAGTGTTTGTGGCTTCGCCAGCTGCTTCAGGAGCTCTCTTGCCCTGTTGACCGTGCCACAGTGGTCTACTGCGATAATGTCTCAGCAGTCTACCTCTCCGCTAACCTAGTGCATCATCGATGGACCAACCATATTGAGATGGATATTCATTTTGTTCGGGAACAGGTGGCCCTTGGCCATATTCGTATTTTACACGTCCCTACTTCCCAACAATTTGCTGATATCATGACCAAGGGCTTGCCTACAGCGTCATTTGAGGAGTTCCGGTCCAGTCTTTGCGTCAGCCGTGGTGCCGCTTCGACTGCGGGGGGGGGGGGGGGGTT